>CM062804.1:395937819-396304046 GCA_031772625.1 Pinus tabuliformis | reverse complement strand
TTTCTTCTTCAAAATTATTCTGATTTGATGTGGAAGGGTAATCCTCGTCTTCTCCCCACTATTTCAGTTTTTAAGCTTTGGATTCTTGCATGCTTCATCAACCACAACATCAATACTTTCTAATTTTTTTCCCCAAATTTTTAGTAACACTTATATCCTTTACTTCAAGAACAGTAACCAGGAGAATGCCTTCGTCTGCTCTAGGTTCAAACTTGCCAAGTTTTTCACAGTCCTTTTGATGTAACATTTGCTTCCAAAAACCTTGAAGTATTTCTCGGTAGGAGTCTTACCATAACAAAGTTCATGTGGAGTTTGAGTACTATTTACCCAAACATTTGCTTTGTTGAGAATAGTGACAGAAACGAATGCAACTTCACCCCAAAAGGTTGCAGGTTCCAAACTCATCTAGCATAGCACACGCCATTTGTTGAATAGTTCTATTCATCTTTTCTACCACTCCATTTTGCTGAGGAGTCCTTGCAGTGGAGAATTTCCTTTTTATTCCATGTTCTTCACAAAAATCAAAGAATTCATCCGAGGTAAATTCCCCTCCTCGATCAGATCTGAGACATTTAATTTTGCGATCTGATTCATTTTCAACTAGGGCTTTGAAGGCTTTGAATTTTTCAAATGATTCATCTTTATGCTTTAGAAGCCCTATCTGACACAATCTGGAAAAATCATCAATGAAAAATATAAAATATTTCTCTCCATGAAGTGAGTTTTTCCTGATGGACCACATAAATCAGTATGAACAAGTTCAAGAGGCTTACTAGCTTATCCTTCCTTTTCAGGGAATTGCAACCTGGTTTTCTTACCAAATGACATGATTTGCATATTGTATTTTCTAGAATACTGATATCAGGAAGATCACGAACAACCTGGAATTCGTTTGATTTTCTTATTTGAGAGAAGCTTAGATGCCCCAATCTTCTGTGCCATAGCCAGTGTTCATCATTTTTACTTAGATAAAAATGTTGTTGTCGTCCCTTGAGTATATATAAGTTGTTTGGAGTTCTTATACCTTTGATCAAGGTTTCTCCTATATCAAGCTTACGAAAAACAAATCCATTCGATCAAAATACTACTTCATTTCCTTGATCACACATTTGACTGACACTCAACAGGTTATGCTTTAAACCATCAACATACATAACATTCCCAGCTTTAACCTTTTCTTTTAAAAGAAAAAACCTTTACCTTTTATGATAGCATGAGTGTCATTTCCAAATGAGACCTTATTTTCCTTTTCTAAGGCATTATATGACTGAACTTTTTCTTTATCACATATCATGTGTTTCGAGCATCCATTGTCGATGTACCACTAATTTTCTTGTCCTTCTACATACAGGGCTATACCACATATTTCTGTGTTTGTTTCTTTCTTTCTCCATATTTTAGAATTTAATGAATTTTTCTCCTTCTAAGTTGTTTTCCAAAATTTACTCCTGCATTCAAACTCTTCGTGACCAAAGTTGTTGCAGTTAGGGCATTCTATTTCATTTTCAAGAAGAGAAAAGTTATTGTACATCTGTTTCATGATCCCCGTCACATTCCTTTGATTTCGTGCTTCTCTAGTCATGATGGTCTTATAAGCAACACATTGAGTAGCTTTGTGTCCAAAGTTATGACATGAAAACATTGGCCATTAAATAATTTCCTGTGATTATTGAATCTATTAACCTAGTGATTGTAGTTGCTATTGATATTCATTCCTATTGAACTTAATTACCTTTTATCTATTAATAAAAATTTAAATAAAATTATTATTATTATTTTTATATTAATAAAATTTAAATAAAATTATTATTTTTCTATATTAATTTTTAGGTATTCTATAAGGCCATTTATTCAACTAACTTTTCCGTTAATTATTAATAATTTTTAATAATTATTTCTTTAAAAAAAATTAAACGAATATAATAATTTTGACCTCTGTCCTTGAGTCAAATTAGCCGTTAGAAAAGATAGTTGTTGGAGGCTCCGTTTAGGCTATTTAACATGATGAGCTTGATCTGTTTCTTCAACTTGTCCTGACGATGAACCACACTGGTTGGTTCGAAATGCGTCGACAAATGATATTCCATGTGATTTTCGCCGAAGAATCTTTCTTAACTTGATATGGATCACAGAAGCCTGAACTCTATTATTGAGTATGATTTACCTGAGATTTGTAGCTTCTGTTCATCCTTGAAGTAAATTGAGCCTGATTTACCTAGTGATATGCTTTATGCCTTTACTTTTGATTGTCAAATTGTTCACTGCTCTTTGCCGCATCAAGATAACTTTTAGTGGAGGTTGACGGCTTCTGTGCTTGGGATGCTTCTTCAGTATATCCAAGAACTGTCTTTATCATAGAATAATGTTGCACTTTGATAATTTCATTTAAGGTTTTTGATCCTTTAGTAAATCTAAGATTGAGAGCTTTTGTTTCCTCAATATCCTTTCTTAGACCCACAATTTCACACTCTAGTTTTTCATTGTGTTTCTCTCTTTCAACACGTTGGAATGTCAAAGTATCTATAATCATATTCTTTTCTTCTAAACATATTTTGAGTTTAGATATTTCTTCATAAAGGTCATCTTCATCTAAAGCATCCAAGAAATCATCATCTTCAAAAGACATTAGAAGTCTATAGTCATTACTATTTTCATCTTCATTACCATTTGATAAACCATTGCTATCTTCATGAGTATAGTAGCTCTTCTTACTTACACTTTGTTTTCTATTCCATTTTTTTGATTCCTTACCTTTATCAAGGTTATCTTTATGAGGACATTTGGCAGCATAATGACTGACTATTCCACAAGCAAAACATTTGAAATGTAGTTTACCTCTGAATCTCTCGGAACCCCATTGAAGGTTCTTGAAAACGTTTGCTTCTTCCTCTCCTTCTGAAATATGTCCTGATTCATTGAGTTCTTCTCTTCCTGAAGCTTTGAATTCAACTTCTCTCATATCTAATGGGCCTCCTTTTCTCATTTCGAAAGTAGTTAAGATTCTGTGCAGTTGTGTCATAGTAATAGTCTGAAGATCATGCTTTTATTCTATGGCAGATACTTTTGATTCAAACTTAGTAGACAAGGATCTTAAAAATTTCTCAACTAAAGTAACTTCTTTTGTCTCTTCACCCAAGTTTCTTCATGCAATTAACAATCTCATCTATATGTAAGAAGTAAATAGCAATACTTTCATCATTGTGCATTTTCAGAGTTTCTATTAAATTCCGAGAGATTGCAGTTTTTCACGTTTTACCTGATTGTCTCCTTCATAGCTTAGAATGATCTTGTCCCATATTTCTTTGGCAGTTTTGAGCTGCATAACTTTGATAAATTTTTATTATGTCAGACGCCCTAATAATGTATTGACGGCCGTGGCATTGGTTTCATATTGCTTTTTACCTGCCGTATCTGTAGGAATTGTTGATGGAAATGTATATCCTCCTTCCACGATTTCCCAAACATCTATTCCAAGAGATTGAAGATAGGTTGTAGTTCTTACCTTCCAATAAATGAAGTTTCTCCCATAAAATATTGATGGTCTAATGATCCCTCTCTTTCGTAGTTAGTCATTATGATAGATCTTCCTTCAAGCGATCAAGCTTCTTCTAAAGGACCTGCTCTGATCCCAATTGTTGGAAATAATATTGAGAGGTAGGGGCGTGAATCAGTATTTGCAAGTCAATAATATTTCATTTCCATACTCAGATTCATATACACTACTTCAGTTAATGGAACTTGCTTGTATATGGAACTTTTCTTAAGGAAACTAGCATATATCTTGCAAACTTATGATTCAGTTAATTTTTCATATGTTTATCTCTAATCAGTGCTTAATAAGAAAATTCTTTTTACAATTTTTTTACTGGCGTAGTCTTATACTAGTATGAAGGCTTCTATCTGCAGAAGGCTACAACCTTCTCTCATTCTCCAACTTCTCTTGGAAGGGAGCTACAACACCCTAGCTTTTGTACTAGTTGATATGAGTACTAGTACGTAGGTGTTGGCCTACAGAAGGCTACAACCTTCTCTTTTCTTCCAGGGACCATGTTTCATAAATTTTCAGACTGAATCCATCAATAACATCATTCAAACATCAAATACATCTGCATCAATCAATCTCCTTTGCACCAACCACAACTGAATCAATCAATCACTTTTTATAATGTTATAACCAGAATACAATAGCTAGAACCCAAAACACTGTAATAACAAATAGAAGTAGCTAGAGCATATTTTATGAGGTATACGTTACTTCACTATGTCGAACCTGTGTACATACGCTATTTTCTCAAGGCGAACCTACATACAGATCTACAAATCAAATTTAATATGTATACACTATTTTTATATGTCGGACCAGCGTGTATATGTGGCTTTTCTAAAGTGAACCTGCCTACAAATATGTAAATGATGATTTAAACTTTACAACAATTCCAAACATCAAATATACCCAGATCATCATACAACCTGCGCCATTTATTCAGATAAAAGATCAAAATCACATAAAGATACTTCTCTTCAAGCCTTAAGATCTTGACCCATTATTAGATCTTATCCTTCATCAAGCACTAAGGTCCATCCCTGATTCAGATTCAGTTGTGCACCATAACCCAATAACTTTTATTCTAGATATTTTTCTTCATTAGATATTCAATTCATGAGTGCCTTTTCCTAATGACCTTCTCTTCCTTTTATAGCCTTAGGCCTTACTCAATACCATGGTCCAAAACCACCTAGAATCAATACCTTGGACCAAATACCTGTGTTCAACACTTCGGACAAGATGCCTTGGACCAATACCATGGATCAAAATACCATGGACCAAATACCACAGACCAAAACTAAGTTTTCCAACATGTACACACCTTTCCTTCTGTGAAAGTCAGTGTGTACGCTATACGCACCTTTTGGTCTGCGAACCTGCATGTACACGTGGCTTGGTCAATGGAGAACCTGCGTATACCTCTCTTTCTTCATTCTACGAGCCTGAACTGTGATCTGTCATTTGTGAGAGTTTCCATCAAGGACAACACCTATGTCATAGTGCCAAATCTGTATCATAATGCCAACAATATCCCCCTTTGGACTTGATGGCAACCCCAAGTCACTCTCTCCCTTTTTTATCAAGGGCAAAGGGTTGTGCTCCCCCTGAGTACATGTTGAATTCTCTGATATGCTGAAGTGTTCTGTCCATGCTCCCCCTGAATATAAGCAAGGTCTACAAAAATATGACTCTATAAATACATCATAAATGACCTTCCTATCACTAATGACTCATACATAGATCCATCTCCCAATCAAGTGGTGGTATACCAAGTTTGACTCATCCACCCAACCAAGTGGCTATATACCAAATGTTTATACATGTTAGAACAAAAACATTACATCATCCATCCCATGCATAGTGGTGAAACAAAATAGGTCATTTCATGACCTTGAAAATAAAAAAAATATACATGACATAGATACCAAATATCTAAAACAGGACTATGATAGTTATTAGCAACTATCATCAGCAACATCTGCCAATCACCATCTAGACCAGCAACCATGATCTCCCCCTGAACCTGTTCCACCTGAATCAAAAACAACTGTGAATTTGTACCAATATCTTCTAAGATAATGCCAACAATGCATTACTATAAGTATATTCTCCCCCTGAACCTGTGCCAGATGATTGTTGTAAGACTCATATCAGACACCTTTCATCCACTGTTATTCTTCAAACCAACATATATGCGATAGTATCCACAGCAACCGACGTATGTACGTGGATACGCTTCATGAAATTTGCGTACAACCACTTTTCTCTGAAATACATAAGTTTTAACAGCAAGATGATGCATCAACTACTCCCAACTTCTGTTTGAGATATTCAGATGTCTCTCTGGGCAGTGGTTTGGTGAATATATCAACAACCTATTCTTTGGAGGGAACATACTCCAATTTGACCTTTAGTTCAAGAACTTGTTCACGTAGAAAATGGTATTTGATGGGTATGTGCTTGGTCTTGGAATGCATGACTAGATTCTTTGAAATACTGATTGCACTTGTATTATCACATAGAATGGAGATGGGTGGAGTACATGTGATCTGAATGTTTGCATCATTCAAAGGAGTTGTGTGTAGCAAGACGTAGCAACCACATATTCTGCTTCAACTATAGATAATGCAATTGAACTTTGTTTCTTGTTGAACCAAGACACTAATCTGGAACCCATATAGAATGCACCACCACTAGTGCTTTTTCTGTCATCAATGCTTCTTGCCCAATTTGCATCTGTATATGCATGAAGTGTAAGATCTGTATCTCTAGGATACCATAAACAAAAATTTTGTGTTCCTTGAAACTATTTGAGAATAATTTTGACCACCTGAAGGTGTGATTCCTTCGGATTGGATTATAATCTTCCAAATATTCCTACTGCATGCATGATGTCTGGTCAGGTACCTATTAGATAAAGCAGAGTGCCAATCATGGATCTGTAGGTTGGTTGATGTACTGCTACTAATTCATCATTTAAGTTGAGACTGTATCCTGTTACTAGAGGGGTACAGACTGTTTTAGAATCTTCCATGCCATATTTTTTCAAGATCTACTTGAGATACTTGGCTTGTGATAGAAAAATACCATCTTTATTTTGTTGAACTTGTAGACAGAGAAAATTTGTGAGCTCACCAAGCAGGGACATTTCAAATTCTTGCTGCATTACCAAAGAAAATTTTTGACTCATGGCTTCTTCATTGATACCAAAAATGATATCAACAACATACACAACAGGTATTAGCAATTTATTATTGTCAATCTTTGTATATAGATTGCTATCAGCTAATCCTTTTGTAAAACCTTGTTGATGGAGGTATTTGTCAAGATGGTAATACCAGGCCCTTAGAGCTTGTTTTAGACCATAGAGAGCCTTTCTGATTCTGCATATAAGTTTTGTATCATTTCCAAAGATGAATCCATCTGGTTGCTCAATATATACTTCTTCTTCTAAGTCCATATTAAGAAAGGAATATTTTACATCCATTTGGTAAAATTTAAATTTATGAAAACTAGAAAGAGCAAGGAACATTCTTATGGCTTCGAGTCTAGGAACAGGTGAAAAATTTTCTTCAAAATATATACCTTCTTGTTGAGCATATCCTTTACAAACAACTTTGGCCTTGTTTCTAATAACTTCGCCATTTTCATTTAGATTGTTTTTTAATATGCATTTGGTTCCTATGATATTCTTATCATGAGGTCTACGAACTAGTTCCCAAGTATTATTCTTTTCAATTTGCTCATGTTCTTCA
This sequence comes from Pinus tabuliformis, assembly GCA_031772625.1. NCBI lineage: Eukaryota > Viridiplantae > Streptophyta > Pinopsida > Pinales > Pinaceae > Pinus > Pinus tabuliformis. Next base: position 396,296,744 of record CM062804.1, on the reverse strand, counting down.
TTCATGGCCTTGACCCAACATTCATATTTGCATGCTTCATTTACATTTTTAGGTTTGATGGAGGAAAGCAATGCTAGATAGCTTGAAGCTTCTGTAATAGTTCTTCTTGTCTGCACACCTACATCTTTCTGTCCCAAAATTTGAGTCTCTGGATGATTTTTCTGCACATACCTAGATGGAGTCTTTTCTTCTGGTGTTATCTGTTCTTCTAGTGCTTCATTGGTTTCTTCTTCAGAATTAGTCTGATTTGATGTGGAAGGATAATCCTCATCTTCTCCACAATCTTCGGTTTTTACCTGCTTTGGATTTTTGCATGCTTCATCAACCACAACATCAATAAGTTTTCCCAAGTCTTTTATTATAACACTTATATTCTTTACTTCGGGAAGAGTAACCAAGGAGAATGCCTTCATCTGCTCTAGGTTCAAACTTGCGAATTTTTTCATCAGTCCTTTTGATGTATTTGCTTCCGAAAACCTTGAAGTATTTTATAGTAGGAGTCTTACCATACCAAAGTTCATGTGGAGTTTGAGTGATGTTTACCCGAACATTTGCTTTGTTGAGAATAGTGACGGCAGGGAATGCAGCTTCACCCCAGAAGGTTGCAGGAGTTCCAGACTCATCTAGCATAGCATGAACCATTTGTTGAACAATTCTGTTCATCCTTTCTGACGCTCCATTTTGCTGAGGAGTCCTTACAGTGGAGAATTGCCTTTTTATTCCATGTTCTTCACAAATGTCAAAGAATTCATCTGAGGTAAATTCCCCTCCTCGATCAGATCTGAGACATTTGATTTTGTGATCTAATTCATTTTCAACCAGGGCTTTGAAGGCTTTGAATTTTTCAAATGCTTCATCTTTATGCTTTAGAAGCCCTATCCAACACATTCTGGAAAAATCATCAATGAACAATGTAAAATATTCCTCTCCACGAAGTTACTTTTTCCTTGATGGACCATATAAATCAGTATGAACAAGTTCAAGAGGCTTACTAGCTAATCCTTCCTTTTCAGGGAATTGCAACCTGGTTTGCTTACCAAATTGACATGATTTGCATATTTTATTTTCTCGAATGCTAATATCAGGAAGATCACGAATAGCACGGAATTTGCGTACTTTTCTTATTTGGAGAAGCTTAGATGCCTCAATCTTCTGTGCCATAGCCAATGTTCATCATTTTTTCTTACAAAGCACTGTTGTTGTCCTCCCTTGAGTATAAATAAGTTGTTTGGAGTTCTTATACCTTTGATCAAGGATTCTCCTGTATCAAGCTCACGAACAACATATCCATTTGATCGAAAAACTACTTCATTTCCTTGATCACACATTTCATTGACACTCAATAGGTTGTGCTTTAGACCATCAACATGCATAACATTCCCAGCTTTAACTTTTTCTTTTGAAAGAATAGAACCTTTACCTTTTATGACAACATGAGTGTCATTTACAAATGAGACCTTCTTTTCCTTTCCTAAGGCATTATATGACTGAAGTTTTTCTTTATCACCTGCCATGTGTTTCGAGCATCCACTGTCAATGTACCACTAATTTTCTTGTCCTTCTGCATACAGGGCTATACCACACCTTTCTATGTGTGGTTCTTTCTTTCTCCATATTTTTGGATTTAATGAAGTTTTCTCCTTCTAAGATGTTTTCTGAAATTTACTCCTGAATTCAAATTCTTTGTGACCAAAGCTTTTTCAAATAGGGCATTCTATTTCATTTTCAAGAAGAGAAAAGTTATTGTAGGTCCATTTCATGATCCCCGTCACATTCCTTTGATTTCGTTCTTCTCTAGTCATGATGGTCTTGTAAGCAACACATTGAGAAGCATTGTAACCAAAATTATGACATGAAAAACATTTTCGATTAAAGAAGTTCCTGTGATTATCGAATCTACTGACCTGGTGATTGTAGTTGCTATTGATATTCATTCTTGAAGCAGATTGAGTATGATTTACCTGAGATTTGTAGTTTTTGTTCATCCTTGAAGTAAATTGAGCCTGATTTACCTGGTGATCTACTTTATGCCTTTGTTGTCGATTGTCAAATTGTTCAATGCTCTTTGCGGCATCAAGATAGCTTTTATTGGAGGTTGATAGCTTTTGTGCTTGAGACGCTTATTCAGTATATCCAAGACTTGTCTTTATCAGATGAGAATGCTACAGTTTGGTAATTTCATTTAAGGTTTCCGAACCTTTATTAAATCTAAGATAGAGAGCTTTTGTTTTCTCAATATCCTTTCTTAGACCCACAATTTCACATTCTAGTTTTTCATTGTGTTTCTCTCTTTCAACAAGATGGAATGTTAGAGTATCTATAATCATATTCTTTTCTTCTAAACATATTTTGAGTTTAGATATTTCTTCATAAAGGTCATGTTCATCTAAAGAATCCAAGAAATCATTATCTTCAAAAGCAATTAGAAGCCTATAGTCATTACTATTTTCATCTTCATCACTATTTGATAAACCATCACTATCTTCATGAGTATAGTAGCTCTTCTTACTTACACTTTGTTTTCTATTCCATTTTGCCGATTCCTTAGCTTTATCAAGCTTATATTTATGAGGAAATTTGGTAGCATAATGACCAACTCTTCCACAAGAAAAACATTTGAAAGGTAGTTTACCTCTAAATCTCTCGGAACCCCGTTGAAGGTTCTTGACAAAGTTTTCTTCTTCCTCTCCTTTTGAAATATGTCCTAATTCATTGATTTCTTCTTTTACTGAATCTTTGAATGTAGCTTCTCTCATATCTAATGGACCTCCTTTTCTCATTTCGAAAGTAGTTAAGATTCTGTGCAGTTGTGTCATAGTAATAGTCTGAAGATCTTGCTTTTCTTCTATGGCAAATACTTTTGATTCAAACTTAGTAGACAAGGATCTTAAAACCTTTTCAACTAAAGTAACTTCTTTTATCTCTTCACCCAAGTTCTTCATGCAATTAACAATCTCATCTATACATAAGAAGTAACTAGGAATACTTTCATCATTGTGCATTTTGAGAGTTTCATATTGAATTCTGAGAGATTGCAGTTTTGCATGTTTTACCTGATTGTCTCCTTCATAGCTTAGGAAGATCTTGTCCCAAATTTCTTTGGCGGTTTTGAGCTACATAACTTTGACAGATTCTGATTGTGACAGACTCCCCAATAATGTATTGATGTCCTTGGCATTGGTTTCATATTGCATTTTACCTACTGTATCTATAGGAGTTGATGATGGAAATGTATATCCTCCTTCCACGATTTCCCAGACATCTGTTCCAAGAGATTGGAGATAGGCTGTAGTTCTTACCTTCCAATGAAAAAAGTTTCTCCCATCAAATATTGGTGGTCTAATGGATCCCTCTCTTTCATAGTTACTCATGACAATAGATCTTCCTTCAAGCAATCAAGCTTCTTCTGAAGGACCTGCTCTCATCCCAATTGTTGAAAATAATACTGAGAGGGGGGGGGGGGGGGGGGAATCAATATTAGCAAGTCAATAATATTTCATTTCCATACTCATATTCATATACGTTACTTCAGTTAATGGAACTTCCATGTATATGGAACTTTTCTTAAGGAAACTAGCGTATATCCTGTAAACTTATGATTCAGTTAATTTTTCATATGTTCATCTTCAATCAATGCATCAAAACCATATAAGCAGTAACCAGGTGCAGTAAAACAAAATAAATAATCACACACACATGAACATAAGATACAAGGTGGAAACCCAATGTGGGTGAAAACCACCTGCTGCAATCATCTCTATCTTCTTTTTAATAAGAAACTTCTTTTTACAATTTTTGTACTGGTGTAGTCTTATACTAATATGAAGGATTCTACCTGCAGAAGGCCCCTTTTCAGAGCCGTTTTTTTTAAAACCACCTATTTTTTCAAGATCTATCCATTGGAACACTTACTTTCAGCATCTTCAGCTTCAGTTTTTAAAAAAAAATGGAAAGTCCATGCCAAGTCATTCTTGACAGCACTAACTACTTCCAATGGGTAGCCTACATGGAAGATTTACTTAGAAGTAAAGGTCTCTTCAGAATAGCCACAGACCAAGAGAAGAAACCAAAAGATGAAGACAAGGCTGCAAAATGGGAAAATAGACAAGATCAAGCACGTGGTTTGATAGGGATGTCTATTTCTCCTGATCTTAGATTCCACATTACAGAACTTGAGACTCCTCATGAAGCATTAGAAAAACTCGCTAAAGTTTTTGGGATTAAAAATGAAATTAGAGCCCATCAACTTGAAAATGAGTTGCTTACTTTGGATCCTAATAATTTTTCTTGCATTGAAGATTTCTTGTCCAAATTCAAGACACTTAGGTATCTCTTGGAAGGTGTTAAAGTTAAGAAAGAAGATGGTAACCTTATTTATTCCATCCTTACTAAGTTGGGACCAGCCTACTCTGTATTTGTTTCCACTTTCCATTCTACAAGGGAAGCTTTCATTTGTCAAGGAAAAGACTACAAGGCCCCTTCCTTTGACTCCTTTTGTGATTCCTTAATAAGAGAACAAGAAAAACTCTTACACCTTGGTCTTCTTAATCTTGGAAACTCTTCCACGAAAGCATTAGCCGCCCAGCAGCAACCAAATTCAAAGAATCCTAAGAAGTCATATCCTCAAAAGAATGGTCCTAAACCAACTCAGCCTCAAAATGAAAGATCATTTCAGAAAAATGATAAGACCAATAAAAACAAATGGAAGAAGACTGATAGACATTGTAACTTTTGTAATCGAGATGGCCACTTAGAATCTAAATGCTTTAAGAAGATGGAAGCCTTGGAAGCCGCAATGAAGAAACATAACATCCATGTGGAGCCTACTTCAACTTCAACTTCCGGAATGGCACTTTCTGCATGTCGTTGTCAATCATCTCAGTCTGGTTATGCATTAAATCTATCTTCTTCTTCTTCTCATTCTCATGAGTGGCTCATTGATTCTGGAGCCTCTTATCACATGGCCAAAAGCCAAGCCATGTTTTCTTCTTTAAATGATTGTAACACCAAAAATATATATGTTGGTGATGATAGATCTCTTAATGTTGTAGGGACTGGAACTGTTCATCTAGACAATGGTCAGTTTAATGATGTATTATGTGTTCCAACCTTATCCTGCAACCTTCTATCTGTCTATCAGATAACTCATTCAGGTGAAGGTAAAATTGTTGAATTTTCACCTCATGATGTTGTAATCAAGGATCTAAAAGATCCTAAACAGATTTTAGCTACTGGTCTTGCTGATGATTCCACAAGGTTGTATAAGTTTCACAACTTTGGGTCATCAAATCTTCCCTCAGTATTTGTTGCTCATAATGATGAAGTGAGCAAACTTTGGCATGAGCGATTTGGTCACTTAAACTATCGCTCCCTTCAGCATCTATGTAAAGAAAATATGGTGACAGGTCTTCCTATGGTATCTTGCAGAGATGGTGTTTGTTCCGAATGTGTACTCGGAAAACATCATCGGGACAGTTTTGACAAACGTGCCTCTTGGCACGCCTCAGCCCCTTTACAGCTTGTGCACAGTGATTTATGTGGTCCTCTTCCTGTTGCTTCATTCTCTGGCTGCAAGTACTTCTTAAATTTCATTGATGATTTCTCCAGACGCACTTGGGTATACTTCTTAAAACTCAAGAGCGAAGTATTTAACACATTTTTGGCCTTCAAAGCCTTTGTTGAAAAACAATCTGGACATCAAATTCTTAAGCTAAGAACTGATAATGGTGGAGAATATGTTAAAAACACATTCATCAACTTTTGCACCGAAAATGGAATTCAAATGCAACATACTGTTCCATACACTCCACAACAAAATGGTGTAGCTGAAAGGAAAAATCGCACCTTAAAGGAAATGGCTAATTGTATGCTGCAATCTAAAGGACTCAGTCTTAGTTTTTGGGCCGAAGCAATTGATTGTGCAAATTATATAATCAATCGCACTCCTACTAAGGTTCTAGAGAATATCACTCCAGAAGAAGCTTGGAATTCCATTAAACCAGATGTAAGTCACTTTCGTGTGTTTGGAAGTGAAGCATGGGCCCATATTCCAGATGAAAAGCATAAAGCTTTAGAACCTAAGAGTGAGAAATGTACTTTTGTTGGATATTCTGAAGATGTAAAAGGTTATAGACTTATTCCATTTAAGTCCAAAAATGTTATCATTAGAAGAGATGTAAAATTTGATGAAAATAAATCGGCCTGCGAGCCTAGTCCGGTGGATGTGCCACCTCTTCCTATCTCTTCTACTTTTGAAAACATTTCTTCTTCAAATGATGAAAGCGAGGATGATAATCCTCCCCCACCTTCTCAGGATCCTCAACTTCCAAGATGGGTCCGTGCTACTCGGGATGCAGCAGGTGATCTTGCCGGTGATCCTACAGATCAGCGACGTACACGTTCTCAGTTTGAAAGAGCCTCTTCTTTACTGGCTCAAGCTCCAGTAAATCATGATCCTGACACTTTTGCAGAAGCTTCAGGCCATCCACATTGGGAAGCAGCTATGAATGAAGAATATCATTCATTGATGACAAATGATACATGGGATCTTCTTCCTCTACCAAAGGGACGCAAACTTGTTAGATGTAAATGGGTTTACAGAACCAAGTATGGACCAGATGGGAAAGTTGATAAACATAAAGCTCGTCTCGTTGCTAAGGTCTTTTCACAGGTTGAAGGCATTGACTACACTGAAACCTTCTCCCCTGTTGCCAAAATGAACTCTATCCGCCTTGTTCTTTCCCTTGCTGCCTCTTTAAAATGGGAAGTCCATCAGATGGATGTTAAATCTGCCTTCTTGCATGGGGACTTGCAGGAAGAAATCTATATGGAACAACCCATTGGCTTCATACAAACAGACTCCAGCCTTGTTTGTCAACTTAAGAAATCCCTTTATGGCCTCAAGCAAGCTCCTCGGGCTTGGTATGCCAAAATGGATAGCTTTCTTTTAGAATCTGGCTTTTCTAGGTGTCATTCTGACAATACTGTCTACACCAAGAAAGTGGGAAACTCTCTTATCATCCTTGTTCTTTATGTTGATGATCTTATTCTTACTGGTAGTGATCCCAACCTTATAAACCATGTGAAGTCTAGCCTTAAAAAGAAATTTGAAATGACAGACTTAGGACACTTACACTATTTTCTCGGTCTTCAAGTCTTGCAATCCAAGGAGGGTATTTTCCTTTCCCAGTCCAAGTATGCTTGTGATATTCTTCGTCATTTTCACATGGAAGACTGTAAGCTAGCCCCTTCTCCCTTTTAGTCTGGAGTCAAACTTTCAGTCTCTTGTACTTCTCCTGAAGTTGATGCTACCTTATACCGTCAACTTGTAGGAAAACTCTTGTATTTAACCCATACTCGTCCTGATCTTTCCTTTGCTGTTGGCCTTGTTGCTCGCTTTATACAAAACCCCCTGTGAAAGTCATTGGAAAGCAGCTAAAAGAATACTTCGTTATGTTCGAGGTACAGTTCAGTTTGGGATTCATTACAGTGCCAAAGCAGCTCCTCTATTAGTTGGTTTCACTGATTCTGATTGGGCTGGTGACCCTGATGATCGGAAGTCTACTGCCGGTTATGTCTTCACTCTTGGTTCAGGACCTATTACATGGGCTTGTAAGAAACAGGTTGCCATTTCTCTTTCGTCAGCAGAAGCAGAGTATCGTGGTGCCGTGGAAGCTAGTAAGGAAGCCTTGTGGCTTCGTCAGATCCTATCAGAGTTTGGCTTTGAGCAGCAGCATCCAACCACACTTTGGTGTGATAATCAAAGTGCCATTCAGCTATGCAAAGATCCAGTCCAGCATCAATGCAATAAACACATTGAACTACACATGCACTTCATCAGAAAGCTCATTCATGACCATGTTCTTGAAGTGCAATATTGTTCAACAGATGATCAGGTTGCAAACATCTTCACAAAGGCTCTCACAGAGGCGAAGTTCACTAAACTTCGATATATGCTTGGAGTTCAGGAAGTTGTCACTAAGGGGGGATAGGCTCTAGTGCCTCCTTCCTTCTCCTATTGTGTCATATTTTTAAATCCTTCAATCCTATCCCAAGTTGTTCTTAAGGGGGGATGTTAGGATATTCCGACACATAGGAAATAGTTAAGTTCAACTTGGTCTAGTATAGAGTTAGGTATAGAGTTATGTAAAGTGTGTTTCTTTACCGTTGTACATTTTGTAACTTACAATCCGACGGTCACGATATGTAGTGATCCGACGGTTCACTCTCACCTCGGTATTACCGACACTTGATCCGTGGCTTGACACCCGACTGGTCCATGAGTTCTATTTAAAGCGCATGGAGGGTCATTGTTCGGGTAATCCGTGCATGAGAGAAGCTTATGTAAATTTTCATTCTTGGACTGTTTCCCTCTTTGAGGGTTTTAACCACGTCAAAAATACTGGTGTATTGATCTGTGATCTGGTTGTGAGCGGTGTCCTTTTGGTATTCTTTCTGAGGAACTTACCCTGTAAATTCCTACACCCCTTTGTCCTCAAGGGAAAGGGTTATGCTCCCCTTGAGTACATGCTGAATTCTCTGATATGTTGAAGTGTGTTGTCCATGCTCCCCCTGAATATAAGCAAGGTTTGCAAAAAGATGACTTTATACATACATCATAAATGACCTTCCTATCACTAATGACTCATACATACATCCATCTCCCAACCAAGTGGGGATATACCAAGTTTGACTCATCCACCCAACTAAGTGGGTATATACCAAATGTTTATACATGTCAGAACAAGAACATTAAATCATCCATCCCATGCATAGTGGGGAAGCAAAATAGGTTGTTTCATGACCTTGACAAAAAAAAAATATACATTACATAGACACCAAATATCTAAAACAATACTATTATAGTTATTAGAAACTATCATCAGCAGCATCTGTCAACCACCATCCAGACCAGCAACCATGATCTCCCCCTGAACCTATTCCACCTGAATAAAAAACAACTGTAAATTTGTACGAAGATCTTCTAAGATAATGCCAACAATGCATTACTATAAGTATATGCTCCCCCTGAACCTATGCTAGATGATCACTATTAGACCCATATCAGACACCTTTCATCCATTGTTTTTCTTCAAACCAACATATATGCAATTGTATCCACAACAACCGGCGTGTGTACATGGATACGCTTCATGAAACTCGTGTACAACCACTTTTCTCTCAAATACATAAGTTTTAATAGCAAGATGATGCATCAACTACTCCCAGCTTCTGTCTGAGATATTCACATGTCTCTTCGGGTATTGGTTTGGTCAATATATCAGCAACCCATTCTTTGGAGGGAACATACTCCAATTTGACCTTTTGTTCAAGCTCTTTTTCGCGTAGAAAATGATATTTGAGGAATATGTGCTTGGGCTTGGAATGCATGACTGGATTCTTTGAAATATTGATTGCACTTGTATTATCACATAGAATGGAGATGGGTGTAGTACATGTGATCTGAATGTCTTGCAATGTTTGCATCATCCAAAGGAGTTGTGTGCAGCAAGATGCAGCAGCCACATATTCTGCTTCAACTGTAGATAATGCAGTTGAACTTTGTTTCTTGTGAACCAAGACACTAATTTGGAACCCATATAGAATGCACCACCACTAGTGCTTTTTCTATTATCAACGCTTCCTACCCAATTTGCATCTATATATGAATGAAGTGTAAGATCTGTATATCTAAGATACCATAAACCAAAATTCTGTGTTCCTTGAAGATATTTGAAAATCATTTTGACTGCGTGAAGGTGTGATTCCTTTGGATTGGCTTGGAATCTTCCAACTATTCCTACTGCATGCATGATGTCTGGTCAGGTACCTATTAGATAAAGCAGACTACCAATCATGGATCTGTAGGTTGGTTGATGTACTTTTTTTGATTCATCATTTGAGCTGAGACTGCATGCTGTTACCATAGGGGTACATACTGGTTTATAATTTTCCATGCCGTATTTTTTCAAGATCTACTTGAGATACTTGGTTTGTGATAGAAAAATACCATCTTTATTTTGTTGAAATTGTAGACTAAGAAAATATGTGAGCTCACCAAGCAGGGAGATTTCAAATTCTTGCTGCATTACTAAAGCAAATTTGTGACTCATGGCTTCCTCATTTCTACCAAAAATGATATCATCAACATACACAACAAGTATTAACAATTTATTATTGTCAATCTTTGTATATAGATTGCTATCATCTGATCCTTTTGTAAAACCTTGTTTGTGGAGTATTTGTCAAGACGGTAATAACAGGCCCTTGGAGCTTGTTTTAGACCATAGAGAGCCTTTCTGAGTTTGCATACAAGTTTTGGATCATTTCAAAGGATGAATCCATTTGGTTGCTTAATATATAATTCTGCTTCTAAGTCCCCATTAAGAAAGGCAGATTTTACATCCATTTGGTATACTTTGAATTTCTGAAAACTAGAAAGAGCAAGGAACATTCTTATGGCTTCAAGTCTAGCAATAGGTGCAAAACTTTCTTCAAAATCTATACCTTCTTTTTTAGCATATCCTTTACAAACAACTCTGGCATTTTCTCTAATATCTTCACCATTTTCATTCAGCTTGTTTTCGAATATCCATTTGGTCCCTATGATATTCTTATCATGAGGTCTAGGAACTAATTCCCAAGTATTATTCTTTTCAATTTTCTCAAGTTCTTCATTCATGGCCTTGACCCAACATTCAACTTTGCATTCTTCATTTACATTTTGAGGTCTATGGAGGAAAGCAATGATAGATATCTTGAAGCTTCTGTAATAGTTCTTCTTGTCTGCACACCTGCCTCTTTCTGTCCCAAAATTTGAGTCTCTGGATGATTTTTCTGAACATACCTAGATGGAGTCTTTCCTTCTGCTGTTATCTATTCTTCTGGTGCTTCATTGGCTTCTTCTTCAGAATTAATCTGATTTGATGTGGAAGGATAATCCTTATCTTCTCCACAATCTTCGGCTTTTACCTGCTTTGGATTTTTGCATGCTTCGTCAACCACAACATCAATACTTTCAATATTTTTCCCAAGTCGTTTATTATAACACTTATATCCTTTACTTCGGGAAGAGTAACCAAGGAGAATTCCTTCATCTGCTCTGGGTTCAAACTTGCCAAGTTTTTCATCAGTCCTTTTGATGTAACATTTGCTTCCAAAAACCTTGAAGTATTTTTATCGTAGGAGTCTTACCATAGCAAAGTTCATTTGGAGTTTGAGTGTTGTTTACTCGAACATTTTCTTTGTTAAGAATAGTGACTGCAGCAAATGCAGCTTCACCCCAAAAGGTTGCAGGAGTTCCAAACTCATCTAGCATAGCACGAGCCATTTGTTGAATAGTTCTATTCATCCTTTCTACCACTCCATTTTGCTGAGGAGTCCTTGCTGTGGAGAATTTCCTTTTTATTCCATGTTCTTCACAAAAGTCAAAGAATTCATCTGAGGTAAATTCCCCTCCTCGATTAGATCTAAGACATTTGATTTTGCAATCTGATTCATTTTCAACCAGGGCTTTGAAGGCTTTGAATTTTTCAAATGCTTCATCTTTATGCTTTAGAAGCCCTATCCAACACATTCTGGAAAAATCATTAATGAACAATATAAAATATTTCTCTCCACGAGGTGACTTTTTCCTTGATGGACCACATAAATCAGTATGAACAAGTTCAAGAAGCTTACTAATTGATCCTTCCATTTAAGGGAATTATGACTTGGTTTTCTTAACAAATTGACATGATTTTCATATTGCATTTTTTGGAATGCTGATATCACGAAGATCATGAACAACCTGGAATTTGCTTGCTTTTCTTATTTGAGAGAAGCTTAGATACCCCAATCTTTTGTGCCATAGCTAGTGTTCATCATTTTTGCTTAGATAGTATTGTTGTTGTCCTTCCTTGAGTATATATAAGTTGTTTGGAGTTCTTATACCTTCTATCAAGGTTTCTCTTATATCAATCTCATGAAAAACATATCCATTTGATCGAAATACTACTTCATTTCCTTGATCACACATTTGACTGACACTCAACAGGTTATGCTTTGGACCATCAACATACATAACATTCCCAGCTTTAACCTTTTCTTTTAAAAGAGTAGAACCTTCACCTTTTATGACAGCAAGAGTGTCATTTCCAAATGAGACCTTATTTTCCTTTTCTAAGGCATTATATGACTGAAGTTTTTCTTTATCACCTGTCACGTGTTTCGAGCATCGACTGTTGATGTACCACTGATTTTCTTTTCCTTATACATACATGTCTATACCACAACTTTATATTTGTGGTTCTTTCTTTCTCCATATTTTTGGATTTAATGAAATTTTCTCCTTCTGAGATGTTTGCCAAAATTTACTCCCGCATTCAGATTCTTCGAGACCAATGTTGTTGTAGATAGGGCATTCTATTTTATTTTCAAGAATAGAAAAGTTATTATAGGTCCATTTCATGATCCTCATCACATTCCTTTGATTTCGTGCTTCTCTATTCATGATGGTCTTGTAAGAAATACATTGAGCAGCTTTGTGTCCAAAGTTATGCCATGAAAAACATTGGCCATTAAAGAAGTTCATTTGATTATCGAATCTACTGACCTGGTGATTGTAGTTGCTATTGATATTCATTCTTAAAGTAGATTGAGTATTATTTACCTGAGATTTGTAGCTTCTATTCATCCTTGAATTAAATTGAGCTTGATTTACTTGGTGATCTACTTTATGCCTTTGCTATCAATTGTCAAATTGTTCACTGCTCATTGCTGCATCAAGATAGCTTTTAGTGGAGGTTGACAGCTTCTGTGCTTGGGATGCTTCTTCAGTATATCCAGACCTGTCTTTATCAGAGGAGAACGCTGCACTTTGACAATTTATTTTAAGGTTTCCAATCCTTTAGTAAATCTAAGATTGAGAGCTTTTTTTTTCTCAATATCCTATCTTAGACCCACAATTTCACATTCTAGTTTTTCATTGTGTTTCTCTCTTTCATCAAGTTGGATTGTCAGAGTATCTATAATCATATTATTTTCTTCTAAACATATTTTGAGTTTATAGATTTCTTCATAAAGGTCATCTTCATCTAAAGCATCCAATAAATCATCATCTTCAAAAGCCATTAGAAGTCTATAGTCATTACTGTTTTCATCTTCATCACTATTTGATAAACCATTGCTATCTTCATGAGTATAGTAGCTCTTCTTACTTACACTTTGTTTTCTATTCCATTTTGCTGATTCCCTAACTTCATAAAGTTTATATTTGTGATGACATTTGGTAGCATAATGACTGACTATTCCACAAGAAAAACATTTGAAAGGTAGTTTACCTCTAAATCTCCTGGAACCCCGTTGAAGGTTCTTGACAAAGTTTGCTTCTTCCTCTCCTTATGAAATATGTCATGATTCATTGATTTCTTCTTTCCTAAAGCTTTCAATGTGGCATCTCTCTTATTTGATGGACCTCCTTTTCTCATTTCAAAAGCAGTTAAGATTTCGTGCAGTTGTGTCATAATAATAGTATGAAGATCCTGCTTTTCTTCTATGGCAGATACTTTTGATTCAAACTTAGTATACAAGGATCTTAAAACCTTTTCAACTAAAGTAACTTCTTTTATCTCTTCACCCAAGTTCTTCATGCAATTAACAAAATAGCAACACTTTCATCATTGTGCATTTTGAGAGTTTCATATTGAATTCTGAGAGATGACAGTTTTTCGTTTTACCTGATTGTCTCCTTCATAGCTTAGAACGATCTTGTTCCATATTTCTTTGACGGTTTTGAGCTGCATAACTTTGACACATTCTGATTGTGACAGACTCCCTAATAATGTATTAACTTCCTTGGCATTGGTTTCATATTGCTTTTTACCTGTCGTATCTGTAGGAATTGCTGATGGAAATGTATATCCTCCTTCCATGATTTCTCAGACATCTGTTCCAAGAGATTGAAGATAGGCTGTAGTTCTTACCTTCCAATAAACGAAGTTTCTCCCATCAAATATTGGTGGTCTAATGGATCCCTCTCTTTCGTAGTTACTCATGATGATATATCTTCCTTCAAGCGATCAAGCTTCTTCTGAAGGACCTGCTCTGATCCCAATTGTTGGAAATAATACTTGGGGGGGGGGTGAATCAATATTAGCAAGTGAATAATATTTCATTTCCATACTCAGATTCATATTCTCTACTTCAATTAATAGAACTTGGATGTATACACAACTTTTCTTAAGGCAACTAGCGTATATCCTGCAAACTTATGATTCAGTTAATTTTTCATATGTTGATCTTTAATCAGTGCATAAGACCATATAAACAGTAACCAAGTGCAGTAAAACAGAATAGATAATCACACACACATGAACACAATATATAAGGTGGAAACCCAATGTGGGTGAAAACCACCTGCTGCAATCATCTCTATCTTCTTTTAATAAGAAACTTCTTTTTACAATTTTTGTACTGGTACAGTCTTATATCAGTACGCAGGCTTCTACCTGCAGAAGGCTACAACCTTCTCTTTTCTTCCAGGGACCACGGTTCATAAATTTTCAGACTATATCCATCAATAACATCAATCAAACATCAAATACATCTGCATCAATCAATCTCCTTTGCACCAACCACAACTAAATCAATCAATCACTTTTCAGAATGTTGTAATCAGAATACAGTAACCAGAAATAGTAACCAAAACCCAGAATATTGTAACAACATACAAAAGTAGCTAAACCATATTTTATGAGGTATATGCTACTTCACTGTGTCAAAACTGCGTACATATGTTGTTTTCTCAAGGTGAACCTGCGTACAGATCTGCAAATCAAATTTAAGATGTATACATCGTTTTGATATGTAGAACTAGTGTGTATACGTGCCTTTGCTAAAGTGAACTTGCATACAAATCTGTAAATGATGATTTAAACTATACAACAATTCCAAACATCAATTATACCTAGATCATCATACAACATGCACAAGTTATTCAAATAAAAGTTCAAAATCACACAAATATACTTCTCTTCAAACCTTAATACCTTGATCCATTATTAGATCTTATCCTTCATCAAGCTAAGCTCTGTCCTTGATTCAGATCTAGTTGTGCACCATAACCCAATAACCTGTATTCTAGATCTTACTCTTCATTAGATATTCAATTCATGAGTTCCTTTTCCTAATGATCTTCTCCTCCTTTTATAGTCTTAGGCCTTACTCAATACCATGGTCCAAAACCACTTAGAATCAATACCTTGGACCAAATACCTGGGGTCAACACTTTGAACAAGATACCTTGGACCAATACCATGGATCAAAATACCATGGACTAAAACTGAGTTTTCCAACATGTACGTGCCTTTCCTTCCGTGAAAGTGTGTGTGTACGCTATACGCGCCTTTTGGTCTGCGAACCCGCATGTACACACGGCTTGGTCAATGGGGAACCTATGTATACCTCTCTTTCTTCATTCTGTGAGCCTAAACTGTGATCTATCATCTGTGTGAGTTTCCACCAAGGACAACACCTATGTCATAGTGCCAAATCTGTATCATAATGCCAACAATCCTGCTGTTAAATCTAGTTTTTTAGAGGAAGGTTATTATACGCAGTTTTCATGAAGTATAGTCACGTATACAAGTGGGTTTTTGTGGCTGAAGAAGTGTATACATTTTTCTGACAGAAAAATAGTGGGTCAGACTCTACTATGGGTGCTCTGTCTGATGTTGATGATTACAGTATGATGATGTACTTTGTCCATTGATTTTTATCTGACTGACAAAGATGCCTTGTGAATGAATTGTTGACAATGCACAGCTACCACAAGTTCAAGGGGAGCATTATCCTTCACACGCATTCTACATTGTTGGCATTATGGTTGTTGAGTCCGGCTATGGCTTTAGATATTTATACCAATTGTTGCTTAAGTGGTCTAGGGTGTCATATGAATTCTCATACATTTGAATGAGTCCTTTTGGAGAAATGATGTAATTTATTTCCCCACTTTGCATGGGATGGATGATGTAATATTTATTGTATTTCTGTCATGTATAAATAATTGGTATATCCCCACTTGGTTGGGTGGATGAGTAAAATGTGGTGTATCCCCACTTGGTTGGGTGATTGATGTATGTGTGAGTCGCTAGTCATAAGGAGGTCATACTCACTTAGTTGAGTTATAGAGTCATGTTATTTTGTTTTTTGAATCATATCTCTACAGACTCAACATGTACTCAGGGGGAGCACGGACAACATAATGCATATGAAAGGAGGACAATTTCCTGGTCCGCCCTGTGCTCTTGATGTCATCGTGGGAGAGTATTTTGGTGTTGCATGTTATCTCTAACAGTTTCTACAGCTTGCAGTAATCAACAACACCATGCTTGCCATCAAGTCCAAATAGGGAGATTGTTGAAATTATGATACAAGTGTTGTTCTTGATGGCAACTTACTCACAGGTCAATTTAGTTTTGGTAAAAGGAAACTCACAGTACAACAAGTATATTCAAAGGTAATAGGGCAGTGGTACAGAAGAACATGAAGATGGAACTAAGGTCTACTGATCAGAATAAAGAAGGCAAAGGAAAAGGCTGATGAAAATAACTTTAAGAAGTATACGTAGATCCACCTAGTCAAAACAGTGTATACACGGTGGTCAACAAAACAAAAAGAGCGTATACATATACACACAGTCCCACAGGAAGACATGCATGTACATGTTGGAAAACCAAGGCTTTTGTCCAAGGTATTTGGTCTATGGTATTGACCCTAGGTATTTGGTCTGAGTTATTTGGTCCGTGGTATCGACCCTAGGTATTTGGTCCAAGGTCTTGGTCCTAAGTGGTTTAGGTCCAAGGTATTGACAAAGGGCCTAAAGCTATATAAGGAGGAGAAGATCACAAGGCCAGGTGTGCAAGTGTATGGGTTTATAAGGAATACTTCTATCTGAAGTATATTTTATGTTGCAGGGACTATGCTTGTGATTTGATCTGAAATACTTTGTGCACCTTGAATTCAATATTGGATCAAGATCATGAGACCTGAAATGAATTATTATTGGATGATCTGATATTGATTGGGCTAGATCTAATTGTTCACACCTAGTTTATTCTTTAAATGCCATGATTTGGGTTTGTTTGAAGTTCAGAAGTGCAGCAAA
Organism: Pinus tabuliformis; assembly: GCA_031772625.1. Classification (NCBI taxonomy): domain Eukaryota; kingdom Viridiplantae; phylum Streptophyta; class Pinopsida; order Pinales; family Pinaceae; genus Pinus; species Pinus tabuliformis. The sequence continues at coordinate 396,279,601 of CM062804.1, read as the reverse complement.
GTTATGAGTTGATATTTGTAGATTTGTACGTTGGTTCAGCTATTCCAAGTAGCGTATGCAAAAGAAAATCTTAATGTTCAAGGATGACTGATCTATTAGATTAGTGCTACTGTTTTACTGTTGCCTGTCAATGAAGTCTTCTTAGATCTAAACGTAAAACTAAATGAATAAAGAGTTTGATATACAATTGACTGATTGTATAAGTGAGAAGGGTAATGTTTATTGATTCCTCTGTAAAGTTCTATAAAGAGATAGTAGATGGTAAGTATATTGTTGGTTGCTACAGAATCGATTAAGAAGTTTAATTTTTCAGTAATTTTGAAGGTATACGCAGGTTTGATTACTGGAAGTAGCGTATACATGCAGGTTGGGCTCAATAAAGTAGCGTGCACATTCTGATGCATGGTCTTTGAGGTTATAGATGTTTCTGACTGATGATGCAGGTTTCTAGGTTGAGAAAAGTGTTTTGGTGTTAGTGATCTAATTGTTCATATTAACTAAATGTTGGTTGATGCAGTTTAAGTTTCAAATTTTCTAATGGATCTAGTATAAAAATTTAACGAAACGAGGCCTTCATTTTTATTATTGTGTACCAGGAGCATCTCGTCTGAAAATTTATGGAGCATGGTCCCTCGAAGAAGAAAGAAGGTCATAGCATTATGTAGGCTAGTGCCTACATACTAGTAAATGCATTGGCTAGTACAAGAGCTAGGGTGTTGTAGCTCCCTTATAGTGGAAGCTGGAAAAGGAGAGAACGTTGTAGCCTTCTGTAGGTGGGTGCCTGCGTACTAGTATGAGTCTGCACTAGTACAAGATTGTAAATATATTTTCTTATTATTAAAAAAAGACAGAGACAAGAGCAGTAGGTGGTTTTCACCCACATTGGGTTTCCACCTTAAATCTTGGTGTTCATGTGTGTTGCTTATGTGTGATGCTTTATTCTCTTTTTCCTGCACTGTCTAATAAGTCACTGATGCAAGGGTTTAAGATCAACACATGATAAATTCTATAAATCACAAGTTCTCTAGATATACGTTGGTTTCTCTAATCAGAGTTGTGTGTACATGCTAGTTCACGTAACTAAAGTAGTGTATATAAATATGTTTTGGAAATAAAATTATTGATCTGATAATACTGATTCACCCCCCTCTCAGTATTATTTCCAACAATTGGTATCAGAGCAGGTCCTTCAAAAGAAGTTTGATCACTTGAAGGTATATCTTTCAAGATGAATAATCATGAAGGCATGGCATCCATCAGACCACTAATCTTCAATGGAAACAACTTAGTATATTAGAGAATAAGAACCAGAGCCTATCTACAACCACTTGGAATCGATGTTTGAGTAATTGTGGAAGGAGGATATCAATTGCCAGCAGCAATTCGTACAGACTCTGCAGGTAAGAAGTTATATGAAACTAATGCCAAAGCTGTCAATATATTACTGGGAAGTATGTGAGAATTAGAATTTGTCAAGGTCATGCAACTCAAGACATCCAAAGAAATATGGGACAAAATCATTCAGAGCTATGAAGGAGACTCTCAGGTAAAACGTGCTAAGCTTCAAACTCTCAGAATTTAGTATGGAACTCTTAAGATGCATAATGATGAGAGTGTATCCAATTAATTTTTACGTATAGATGAGATTGTTAATTATATGAAGAATCTAGGTGAAGAAATAAAGGAAGTTACTTTAGTTGAGAAAATTTTGAGATCTTTGTCTTCTAAATTTGAGTCAAAAGTGTCTGCCATAGAAGAAAAACAAGATCTTCAGACTATCACTATGACTCAACTTCATGGAATCCTAACTTATTTGGAAATGAGAAAAGGAGGTCCATCAGATATGAGAGAAGCCAAATTTAAAGCATCAGAGAAGGGAAAATAAAAGGAAGAGAACAATGAATCAGGACACATTTCTGAGGAAGAAGATGGGGTAGATTTTGTCAAGAAGCTTCAACGAGGTTTTGGAAGGAACAGAGGTAAGCTACCTTTCAAATGCTTTGCTTTTGGTAGAGTTGGTCATTATGTTGCCAAATGTCCTCATAAAGATAGATATGGAAAAAGAAATAAATATGAAAAAGGCAATAGGAAACAGGTTGTGAATAGGAGTTACTATAAGCATGAAGATAGTAATGGTTTATCTAATAGTGATGAAGATGAATCTGAACAAGATTATAGATGCTCATGGCGTATGACAATGATGATTTCTTGGATGCATTAGAAAAGGAATAATTTCATGAAGAAATCACTAAACTCAATATATGTTTAGAAGAAAAGAATATGATCGTAGATACTTTGACACGCCAACTTGCTAAAAGAGAAAATCTAAAATGTGAAATTGTGGGTCTAAGAAAAGATCTTGAGAAGAGAAAATCTCTCAATCTTAGATTTGCTAAAGGATCAAAAAATTTAAATGAAATTATCAAAGTTTAGCATTCCCCTCTCATAAGGACAGGTCTTGGATACAATGAAGAATCATCTCAATCAAAAAAGTTGTCAACGTCCACCAGAAGGTATATTTATGCAGCATAGACCAGTGAATAGTATGTCAATCATCAGCAAAGGCCTAAAACTAATCATCAAGTAAATCATACTCAATGTACTCCAAGAATGAATATCAAGAGAAGCCACAACCAATAGGTAAGCAATGTCAAAATATTCGATGGTCGCAATTTTTTTTTTAATGAGCAATGTTTTTCATGTCATAACTTTGGGCACAAGGCTGCTCAATGCATTGTCAAGAAAAGTTCCTATAATAACTTTTATCCTCTTGAAAATGAAATAGAATGCTCGATTTGTAACAACTTTGGTCATGAAGAATCTAAATGCATGAGAAAATTTCGCCCAACACTTCAAAAGGAGAGAACACCATTAAATCCCAAGATATGGAGAAGGAAGGGATCTCAATCAGAAAGATGTGGTATAGCCTTGTATGCAGAAGGACAAGAAAATCAGTGGTACATCGACAGTGGATGCTCCAAACACGACAAGTGATAAAGAGAAACTTCACTCATATAATGCTTTAGAAAAAGAAAAGAATGTCTCATTTGGAAATGACACTCTAGGTGTCATTAAAGGTAAAGGTTCTATTTTATTGAAAGAAAAGGTTAAATTTGGAAATGTTATGTATGTAGATGGTTTAAAGCATAACCTGTTGAGTTTCAGTCAAATGTGTGATCGAAGAAATGAAGTGGTGTTTCGATCAAACATATGTGTTTTTCGTGAGCTTGATATAGGAAAGGTTGTGATCAAAGGCACAAGAACTCCAAGCAACTTATAGATACACAAGGCAGGACAAAAACAATGCTATCTAAGAAAAACAAATGAAAACTGGTTGTGGCATAGAAGATTGGGACATCTAAGCTTTTCTCAAATAAGAAAAGCATGTAGGCTAAAGGCAGTTCGTGATCTTCCAGATATCAGCATCCTAGAAAATACCATATGCAAACCATGTCAAATTTGTAAGAAAACCAGAGTTCACTTCATTGAAAAGGAATGGTCAGTAAGTAAGCCTCTTGAACTTATCCATACTTATTTATGTGGACCAACAAGGAAAAAGTCACCTTGTGGAGAAGAATACTTTATTTTGTTTATTGATGGTTTTTCTAGAATTTGTTGGATAGGTATTCTAAAGCATAAATATGAAGCATTTGAAAAGTTTGAAGCCTTCAAAGCTTTGGTTGAAAATGAATTCAGATCAAAAAATCAAATGTCTCAAATCTGAGCAAGGGGGAGAATTCATATCAGATGAATTCCTTGACTTTTGTGAACAACATGGAATAAAAGGGAAATTCTCCACCACAAGAACTCCTCAGCAAAATGGTGTGGTAGAAAGGATGAACAAAACAATTCAAAAAATGGCTTGAGCTATGCTATATGAATCTAGAACTCCTGTAACCTTCTGGGGTGAAGTTGCATTTACTGCCATGACTATTCTCAACAAAGCGAATGTTCGAGTAAATAACACTCAAACTCCACATAAACTTTGGTATGGTAAGCCTCCTACTGTAAAATACTTTAAAGTTTTTGGAAGAAAATGTGTTATCAAAAGGACTGATGAAAAAATTGGTAAGTTTGAACCCAAAGGAGATGAAGGTATTCTTCTTGGTTATTCTTCTACAAGTAAAGGATACAAATGTTATAATAAAAGACTTTGGAAAATTGTTGAAATCATTGATGTTGTAGTTGATAAAGAATGCAGAAATTCAGAATAGATGAAATCAACAGAGGAATATGACAATGAGGAAGATGGGGATTTCTTTCCCACATCAAATCAAAATGATATTGAAGAACAAATCAATGAAGCACCAGAAGAAGATTCCATAGATAGGGAAAAGACTCCATCCAAGTATGTTTACAAGAATCATCCATAATATCAAATTCTAAGAGAAAATGGGTCTGGAGTATAGACAAGAAGAACTCTTATAGGAACCTCAAGTTATCTAGCATTACTATCCTCCACAAAACCTCAGAATGTAAATGAACCATGCAAATATGAATGTTGGGTCAAAGCCATTGATGAATAATTAGATCAAATTGAAAAGAATGATACTTGGGAGTTAGTTCCTAGACCTCATGATAAAAATATTATAGGAACAAAACATATATTTAAGAATAAGCTGAATGAAGATGGAGAAGTTATTAGAAACAAGGCAAGACTTGTTTGCAAAGGGTATTCCCAACAAGATGGTATAGATTTTGAAGAAACTTTTGCACCTGTTGCCAGACTTGAATCCATAAGGATGTTTCTCGCTCTTTCTATTTTTCGAAAATTCAAAGTATATCAAATGGATGTGAAATCAGCCTTTCTTAATGGAGATTTAGATGAAGAAGTTTATATTGAACAACCAGAAGGATTCATTCTTGGAAATGATGAAGAACTTATATGCAGACTCAAAAAGGCTTTCTATGATCTGAAACCAGCTCCAAGGGATTGATATTACCACCTTGACAAATATCTACACCAAAAAGGTTTTACAAAAGGTTCTACAGATAGAAATTTATACACAAAGATTGAAAATGATAAATTGTTAATTATTGTTGTTTATGTTGATGATATCAGTTTTGGTAGCAATGAAGAATCTATGAGTCAGAATTTTTCTTCAGTAATGCAACAAGAATTTGAAATATCCTTACTTGGTGAACTTAATTATTTTCTTGGTCTACAAGTTCAGCAAACAAAAGATGGTATCTTTCTTTCACAAACCAAATATCTCAAGTAGATCATGAAAAAGTATGTAATGGAAGATTCTAAACCAGTATGTACTCCAATGGTAACAGGATGCAATCTTAGCTCTAATGATGAATCACCAGCAGTAAACCAACCAACTTACAAATCTATGATTGGAAGTCTTCTTTATGTAAGGTACCAGACCTGAGATCATGCATGTAGTAGGAATTTTGGAAGGTTCCAAGAAAATCCAAAGGATTCACATCTCCAGGCAGTCAATTTTTTTTCAAATATCTTCAAGGAACTCAGGACTTTGGACTATGGTATCCTAAAGATATAGACCTTACTCTTCATGCATATATAGATGCAGATTGGGCAGGAAGTGTTGATGATCAAAAGGGCACTAGCGGTGGTGCATTCTATATGGGTTCCCAATTAGTGTCTTGGTTCAACAAGAAACAAAGTTTGATTTCCTTGTCTATAGCTGAAGAAAAATATGTGGCTGCTACATCTTGCTGCACACAACTACTTTGGATGATGCAAACTTTGCAAGACATTTAGATCACATGTACTCCACCCATATCAATTCTATATGATAATACAAGTGCCATCAATATTTAAAAAGATCCAGTCATGCACTCCAAGACCAAGCACATACCCATCAAGTACAATTTTTTACGAGAACAAGTGCTTGAAAAAAATGTCAAATTGGAGTATGTTCCCTCCAAAGAACAGGTTGCTGATATATTCACTAAACCATTTCCTAGAGAAACATTTGAATATCTCACACAAAATCTTGGAGTAGTTGTTGCATCATCCTGCTGTTAAATCTACTTTTTTAGAGGAAGGTTATTAAACATGGTTTTCATGAAGTATAGTCGCGCATAGAAGCAGGTTTTTGTGGCTGAAGAAGTGTACACATTTTTATGATAGAAAAATAGTGGGTCAGATTCTACTATGGATGCTCTGTCTGATGTTGATGATTATAGTATAACAATATACTTTGTCCATTGGTTTTTATCTGACTGACAAAAATGCCTTGATGAATGACTTGTTGACAATGCACAACTACCACAAGTTCAAGGGGAGCATTATCCTTCACACACATTCTGCATTGTTGGCATTATGGTTGCTGAGTCCAACTATGGCTTCAGATATTTATACCATTTGTTGCTTAAGTCATGTAAATTTCTAGGGTGGGATATGAATTCTCATACATTTGAATGAGTCCTTTTGGACAAATGATGTAATTTGTATCCCCACTTTGCATGGGATGGATGATGTAATATTTATTGTATTTTTGTCATGTATAAACAATTGGTATATCCCCACTTGGTTGGGTTATTGATGTATGTATGAGTCACTAGTCATAAGGAGGTCATACTCACTTAGTTGAGTTATAGAGTCATGCTATTTTTTTTTTTTTTAATCATATCTCTACAGACTCGACATGTGCTCAGGGGGAGCATGGACAACATAATGTATATCAAAGGAGGGAAGTTGTTTGGTCCGCCCTTTTCCCTTGATGTCAAAGTAGGTGAGTATTTTGGTGTTGCATGTTATCTCTAAGAGTTTCTATAGCTTGCAGTAATCAACACCATCATGCTTGCCATCAAGTCCAAAGAGGGAGATTGTTGGAATTATGATACAAGTGTTGTCCTTGATGGCAACTCACTCACATGTCAATTCAGTTTTGGTAAAAGGCAACTCATAGTACAACAGCTATATTTAGAGGTAACAGGGAAGTGGTACAAAAAAACATGACGATGGAACTAAGGTCTACTGATTAGAATAAAAAAGGCAAAGGAAAAGGCTGATGAAAAGAAATTTAAGAAGTATACGTAGGTTCACCTAGTCAAAAAAATGTATAAACGCTAGTCCATATAACAAAAAGAGTGTATATGTATACACACACTCGCACAGGAAGACATGCTTGTACATGTTGGAAAACCAAGGTTTTGGTCCAAGGTATTTGGTCCATGGTATTGACCCTAGGTATTTGATCTGAGGTATTTGGTCTGCGGTATTAACAAAGGGACTAAAGCTATATAAGGAGGATAAGATCACAAGGCTAGGTGTGAAAGTGTATGGGTTTCTAAGGAATACTTCTATCTGGTGTATATTTTATGCTACAAGGGCTATGTTTGTGATTTGATCTGAAATACTTTATGCATCTTGAATTTAATATTGGATTAGGATCGTGAGACCTAAATTGACTTATTATTGGATGATCTGATATTGATTAGTCTAGACTTGATTGTGTACACCTGGTATATTCTTTAAATGTTGTGATTTGGGTTTGTCTAAAGTTCAGAAGTGAAGAAAAGTTATGAGTTGATATTTGCAAATTTGTATGCTAGTTCAGCTCTTCCAAGTAGCGTATGAAAAAGAAAATCTTGATGTTCAAGGATGATTGATCTATCATATCAATGTTGTTGTTTTACTGCTGTCTGTCAATGAAGACTTCTTAGATCTGAATGTAAAACTAAATGAATAAGGAGTTTGATATCTGATTGACTGATTGTATAAGTGAGAAGGGTGATCTTTGTTTCTGCTTGTGTAAAGCTTTGTAAATAGACAGTAGATGGTCAGTATATTGCTGGTTGGTTCAGACTTGATTTAGAAGTTTAATGTTTCAGTAATTTTGAAGGTATATGAAGGTTTGATTACTGGAAGTAGCATATACACGCAAGCTAGGTTTAGTAAAGTACCGTGCACATTCTGATGAATGGTTTTTGAGGTTATGTTGCCTCGAAAGAGTCATCAGGGAAAAGAGCCTGGGTTTAGGCACAAGAGGCCAACAGTGGTCTGTTGTAGTCTAGGATAGTGTTGGCATTCTTACCTCACCTTGAAGGGCAAGGAATCTCACCTAAAGCACGCCGTGACCAAAAGGAAGAAGGGTTCAGCATGGGATTGAGAGAATATCAATCGGGCATAGGCAATAACACACATATGCATCCATAGTACATGGAACAAAGATAACATTACTCATAACTCACACACATAGATCCATCATTAACAACACAAAACTAACAGCACCCTTGCATCAATCTATGAATCACCATTTACATGCAACAGGTAGACTATTTAAAATTTTAATAGGCTCACAAAGAATGATGCTCAATACATTCAAAGTATCAACAACCATCAGCTCTGTTTATCTTAACTTAGCATAACAGAATACAACAAAATCTGGCATTTCTCCACAAACAATACATAGAATACTTGACTTAGTATCTCGGGTCAGATCAGCTCTGCAACCCAACCCCTCGGATCCTAGTTCCCTCTGCTCAGCATCTTCATGTACATACCTCCTCTGCAACCAACTCCTTCTTCCTTTGGCCGGTTCAACAACAACCTTCTTTCTTCCTGTTCTTCCCCTTTTATATCCTTCCCGACTGCCTGGACTACAAGTTCTCGCTCAACTGCTTTCTCCCTTGGCTGCTTCTGTGCCTTCTCATCCCCTTAGCTACCTTTGCCTTCCACTGCCACCTTGCCACCACTCCTATGCAACTATTTGTTCCCTCAACCAACCGTTGCTACCATTTGTCCTTTCCCGCCCTTCAGTCAATGAAAACTGGTCAAAATCATTCAAAATGAATGAAGGCTCCAATAGGCCCTGACCACAATTTCTTAACTCATCCCCGAGTCAAGTCATTTCAACCTTTGGTGCTTCTGATTCTAATTCCATGTGTTCTACTAGTGGTGGTTGCGTTACTACTGGCGCTGTTTCCACTGTTTATTGTGCCGACACTTCTACTGCTTCGATACTTTCTTGCGGAGTAGACATTTCTTCTATCTCAATCTTAGCTTGCGGCATGACATTTATTCTTATGGCCCTTTCTTAACCTTATGGCTCCTCCATTCCAAATGAAGGCTCCAATTCTGGGATTGCGGTTGTTGTTTGTTACTTGAACTCAGTGTATCGCTGAATTTCCAGGTCCTAGTTGGTGAGGATTGCATCTGCGCCTTGTGTGAACACCTCAGCCGATTGTGATGTTAATGTTGTTGGCCGTTGCCTCTACAGGTTGTCCCATTGTTGGCCGCTGGAGTCGCATGCCTCCTTCAAGAGCAGAACCTGCATATGGAACAGGGGCCACAGGTCCCGAATTATCCTTTTCATCCTCACCAACTCCTCCTCAATGTTGTCAACCTAGGCCTAAAGGATGTCAATTTGTTCATTTATTTTTTGCATCTGAGCATGGTCTGTGCAATCTCGTTTGCTGGAAAATAGGGACTGGATATGCTCTCTTAATGGGTAAACCTAGTGATTCTTCAGAGCTAGACTACCTGACCAGTCGTGGACCTTGCCCATTAAGGCATATCCATTGGTGAGGGCCTTGGCCAAGGCTTTTTTCTTCATTTCTAGCTCCTTAACCTTGCCTTCAACCGTCTGTGCTTAGATCTCCACAGGATCTAGTAGTGCAGACATGAAAGTCTCTAGATTCCGCTTCATTTTTGCATTTGTGGTTACCAAGCATGTGCATGCCATCTGTATGTGATCGCAGTAGTCGATCAACATATAGGCAGACATGTATGTCAGTGCTTCTGTGTTGGCATCAGTCATGGTTGGCCATATGGATTAGAACCATTGTGTTATCTGATCCACATGGGCTTCCAATCCTATGTTTGCTTCCGCTAGGTGATCCCGTTCTTCTGTCACTACAAGAAAATGCATCTTTTGTTGCTCATGTTCTTTGGCCAGGTCTTCATCAAGGCTATCGGCCTTGTGGGCTGCTTGGTGAATAAAAGAAAATAATTGGGCTAATGACTAGTGATGGAGTGTATCAACCTGCATTGTTTCTGGTTCCGAGAATTATTGTTGTAGGGGTAGGCCACTTGCAATGGAATTATCAAAATGGGAGGCGGGTGAATGTTCTTGCTGGGATGGTCGAGTGAACTGTGGTGTGGCTGGAGTGATGCTAGGGTTTGGAGGGACTATGATCTTTATAGGGAGAGTGAGAAAGTATGTTGGGTCCCTATAATGCTAGTGATTACCCCATTACTATTGTAGTTATACCCCTTATTAATATTTTTGTGCCCCTATTACCCCCATATTTTTATTACTGTGCCCCATAGAATCCCTCTATTGTTATTTTTGTGGCTTTATATTATTATTGTTAGGTCGGCTGGATTATATTGTGACTCCTATATATAAAAAGGAGGTTTTGTCATTTGAATCATCCAAGAATTGTTCATTTATGTAATGTAAAGGAGGTTTCCCCCTCGAAGAGGCTGAATTATAAGGCGTTGATCTATCTTTTCTATCTTTTCTTGAGCTGGTTTCATAACATTTGGTATCAGAGCTTTGGATTCTAGGGTTTCGCTGCTCCAAACAGGTCATCGTGGCATTTTCGCTATAACTTTTTTTCTGTGACGTTTCGAAAGTCGCAAAAAAAACTCATTTGGGAATAAATCGCGCTGAACCTCGGGTCCAAATTTGAGAGTTTTTCGCTCTATATTTGCGGAGATATGATCTGAGGAAGTTGGTCTTTTTGCAGACTCCTGAATTACATTCCAAACAGGTGACCTTGGGAAAATCGTCATAACTTTCTCTCTGGGGGTCGGATTGAAATTTCGTAAGAAGGTACAGAAAGAGGACGGACTTTAGCTTCTTGTATGCGTTTTTCAGATCCAAAGGTTGAAACAGTGACTCGTGGCACTTCGTACAAGTTCGCTCTACTGAACTAGTCTATAATCAAGTCATTGTGGGAGATTTTGCATAAAGCTTCCTTGGAGAATCCAATTTGGGTCAGACTTGTGGCATTGGAAAGAGGACACAGAGGGCTACTACAGGTCACAAATTCAGAACTAGATGATTGGAAGGTAAAAAGATACATGAGAGGCAATATCGAGCTCCTACAAAGTGAAAAAAGGTGTGTAGATTTTCTTAAATTTTTGCTTAAGCTTGGTTTGAAAATTTATTTTGAAGGAATTCAAAGGGCATAGTAGAGCATTATTATCGGTAATTGATGCCCGAGGAAAGAAAATGAAAACACCTAGTAAGGAACCTGAAAGCTCTAGCATGACTCATGAAGAAGAGGAAGAAATGCAACATGATATATCAAAATTACAAGACCAAGTGCAACAACTGTCCCTTACACAAAAAGGAACAGAATCTAAGATGGATGGTTTAAAGAAAGGCACAGAAGCTAACATGGACTATCTAAAGAAAGGCGTAGAAGCTAAGATGATTGACGTGGAAGCTAAGATGGATGATTTGAAGATAGATTTGAAGACAGACATGGACGAATTGAAGGTAAATGTGAATAAGTTGCTACAAGAAATGGGCACTAAGGGTGAAAGGGTACTAAAGGAAAGTGATGATGAGAATAAAAAAAAATGTTAATCATGATTCCGTAGATGCTAATGTTGGATTGAAGACTCACCATATTCCAAAAATCGATATGAGGAAGTTTGATGGCAAGGATCCTGCCACATGGATATTACAGATGGAGCAATTCTTCGATCTCAATAATGTGCAAAACACACAAAAGGTACGTATGGAAACTTTATATTTGGAACCAAATCAGTTTGTATGGTATCAATGGCTTTGCTCTCATAAACAATTTATCACTTGGGCAATTTTTATGGAAGAATTGGTAGCACATTATTAGGATACCAAAAGCAACACTTTTTTTAGCCAATTAATAAGTCTCAAACAAAAGGGTTCAATAATGGAGCACATTGAGGAGTTCCAAAAATTGAACATAAGGGTAAAAGATATTCCAGAGGAGCATAGGATTGATGTGTTCATAGGGTCTTTAAAGGATAATATCCAACATGATGTTCACCTTTGGGAACCTGATTCATTAGAGAAGGCATTCAGGTTAGCAAGAAAAATGGAAAGCAAAATTATGGCAACCAGGAAGCATACCACTCACAACTATCAAGACGGAAGTTTTGTTGCCCCTACTCTTCCACAACCTATAAGGTTGACACCACAACAATTGGAAGAAAAAAGAGAAAAAGGGCTTTGTTACAGTTGTGATAGCAAATACACTAAAGGTCATAAGTGTGCTGAGAAGAAATTATTCTACATAGATTGTGAAGAGGAAGAAGAAAAGGAACAAGAAAGGCCAAAAGAAGAGGATATACTCCAGGAACAAAGCCTAGATGAAGAAAAAAAAAATTTGACCATATCTTGTAATGCATTGGCGGGAATTACCACTCCTCAAACCATCAAGATAGAAGGAAAAATCAAGAAGAAAAAGGTAATAGTTTTGATTGATTCAAGAAGCACCCACAATTTTATTCATTGTAAGGTAGCAAAAGAATTGAATTGCTTCCTATATCTAGCACCAGAGTGTGAAGTGATGATTGCAAATGGAGGAACAATAAATTGCTCTGGAAAGTGCCATAATATCAAGCTATGCATGGGAGAATATGTTTTGACTAGCCCAATGCTTTCTATTCTAATGGGAGGTGCTGATGTTGTACTGGGAGTCCAATGGCTACAATCCCTGGGTACAATATCCTTTAATTTTCAAGAACTTTTCATGAAATTTTCTACGGAAGGTAAGGAAGTTGAATTAAGGGGTATTGAAGGGAAACCAGGAAAGATAATCAGCTCTAATGGTATGACAAAGCTTCTAAAAAAGGAGCAAAGAGGTGTAATTGCACAATTATGCTCGCTAGATGTTTCCACATCGGAATCATCTATTTCTCCAGATCTCCAAAAAGTCCTGGACAACCATTCCAAGGTATTTGAGACTCCCAAAGGTCTCCCACCTATGCGTGATCATGATCATGCTATTCATTTGATTCCAGGAAGTGTTCCTCCAAACATCAGGCCATATAGATATCTCTATGTCGAAAAGAGTGAAATTGAACGTATGGTTGCAGAAATGCTAGAGGCTGGTATAATTCAACCGAGTCAAAGTTCTTTCTCTGCTCCAGTAGTATTGGTGCACAAGAAGGATGGATCATGGCGCATGTGTCCGGATTATAGGGAGCTCAACAAGCTCACTATTAAAGATAAGTTCCCCATTCCTGTCATTGATGAATTACTGGATGAATTGCATGGATCAATTTACTTCACCAAGTTGGATCTTTGTTCAGGATATCATCAAATCAGAATGAAGATTGAAGACATTCCGAAAACAACATTTAGAACTCATGAGGGTCATTATGAATTTTTGGTCATGCCTTTTGGCCTTACCAATGCACCTTCAACATTTCAAGGTTTGATGAATTCAATTTTCAAACCATTCCTTAGAAAATTTGTGTTAGTATTTTTTGATGATATACTAATCTACAGCAAGTCTTGGAAGGATCATGTTGAACATGTTGACATGGTGCTACAACTATTGAAGGAGAAACAATTATATGCAAAAAGATCCAAATGTTTCTTTGGAGTCCAGGAGGTTGAATATTTGGGTCATATTGTATCTCATGAAGGAGTTAAGGTAGACCCTAGCAAAATTAAAGCCATTAAGGAATGGAAAATCCCCACATCCATAAAGCATCTGCGAGGATTTCTCGGGTTGACAGGGTATTATCACAAGTTTGTTAAGAATTATGGGAGAATAGCAGCACCTCTAACAACATTATTGAAGAAAGATGCACTTTCATGGACTCTGGAAGCAATAAAGGCCTTTGAACATCTTAAAGAGGCAATGTGCCAAGCACCGGTCTTAGCTACACCGGACTTCACGAAAACCTTTATTGTGGAATGTGATGCTTCAGGAAATGGAATTGGTGTTGTTCTAATGCAAGATGAAAGACCCATTGCTTTTGAAAGTCGTCCAATCAAGGGAAATTTTTTAAGCAAAGCTATTTATGAGAAGGAAATGTTGGCAATACTCCATGCACTTAAGAAGTGGCAACCCTACCTAATGGGAAGACACTTCAAGGTAAAAACAGATCATGATAGCCTTAAACAATTTTTAGAACAAAGATTATCCTCTGAAGAGCAACAAAAGTGGGTCACAAAGATGTTGGGTTATGACTTTGAAATCATCTACAAAAGAGGGAAGCAAAATGTGGTGGCAGATGCACTCTCAAGAAAGGATGAGGATGTGGAAGGATTGTTGTGTGCCATTTCTATTATCCAACCAGATTGGATAAACGAAGCAAGGGAGAAATGGAAGAATGACGAAGAAGTGTGGGCACTTATTCGAAAGTTACAACAAGATTCCAGTACATCTGATACATTTAGCTGGCTAAATGATTCGTTATGGTACAAAGATCGCTTATACCTTTGTAAGAATTCCCAGCTAAAACAAAATATTCTTATGGAATTGCACACTTCTCCCTTAGGAGGGCACTCAGGATTTTTAAAAACTTACCACAGGGTTAAGAAGGAATTTTTTTGGGATGGCCTTAAATCAGATATTCAAAAGTTTGTGGTGGAATGTTTGGTTTGCCAACAAAATAAAGTGGAAACAATTAAGACACCAGGTCTATTACAACCTTTATCCATTCCAAGCCAACGTTGGGAGGAGGTTTCAATGGATCTTATCACAGGTTTACCCAAGTCTGAGGGAAAGAGTGTCTTCAGGGTGGTAGTTGACAGACTTACCAAGTATGCACACTTTTGTGCATTATCACATCCATTGAAAGCCAGTACAGTTTCTACTGCATTTATGGAAACAATTCAAAAGCTACATGGAAATCCGAAGATTATTGTAACTGACAGAGACCCCATTTTCACTGAAAATTTTTGGACAGAATTATTTTCTTGTCTTGGTACTCAGTTATCTCATAGCTCATCTTATCATCCTCAATCTGATGGGAAAACTGAGATAGTAAAAAAATGTTTGGAAGGATATCTTCGTTGCTTTGTATCTGATAAACAGACACAATGGGTCAAATGGTTTCCTCTGGCTGAATCGTGGTATAACACTTCCTTCCATACAACAACAAAAATGACCCCATTTATGGCACTTTATGGGTATCAGCCACCATCCATCACATCATATTTAAGAGAAAATTCTAAGGTTCAAGTAGTGGAACATCACATCGAACATCAACAACAAGTCCTCCAACTCTTAAAGGATAACCTCGTGTTGGCACAGAATAGAATGAAACAAAAAGCAGATCAACATCGCAGTGAAAGAACTTTTGATGTAGGTGATTGGGTATTCCTACGGCTACAACCGTATAAGAAAATTTCCCTCAAGCAAGCTAAGAAGGATAATAAATTATCACCAAAGTATTATGGTCCGTACAAGGTGTTGCAAAAGATTGGTACTATGGCATACAAATTGAAGCTTCCTGCAGCTTCTCGATTGCACCCAGTTTTCCATGTTTCATGTTTAAAGAAGGTTATAGGCGACAAGCTCCCAGTTCAAACAATATTACCAGAACTTGACGAGGAAGGAAAAATTAT
Source organism: Pinus tabuliformis (assembly GCA_031772625.1). Lineage (NCBI taxonomy): Eukaryota > Viridiplantae > Streptophyta > Pinopsida > Pinales > Pinaceae > Pinus > Pinus tabuliformis. The sequence goes on along the minus strand of CM062804.1, from coordinate 396,264,098 downwards.
ATTGGAACCGGAAGCAGTCACAGAAACAAGAACTCGACAACTACGGAATCGTTAAATTTCAGAGTATCTTATCAAGTGGAAGAACTTATCCGCTGAAGATTCCACATGGGAGGATGAGAATTTTATGCAGAAGTATCCAGAACTACTCAAGCATTGACGACAACACTTTTTTGAAGGAGAGGGGCATGTTGGGTCCCTATAATACTAGTGATTACCCCATTACTATTGTAGTTATACCCCTTATTAATATTGTTGTGCCCCTATTACCCCCATATTGTTATTACTGTGCCCCATAGAATCCCTCTATTGTTTTTTTTGTGGCTTTATATTATTATTGTTAGGTCGAATGGATTATATTGTGACTCCTATATATAGAAAAGAGGTTTTGTCATTTGAATCATCCAAGAATTGTTTATTTATGTAATGTAAAGGAGGTTGCCCCCTCGAAGAGGCTGAATTCTAAGGCGTTGATCTATCTTTTCTATCTTTTCTTGAGCTGGTTTCATAACAAAGTATGGGGCAGTACTTTATCCCTTCCAACTGGTATCCATGCATCTCCCTGTTAGTGGATCCAACCCAAGCATCAATGTTGTACTATCTATTGGTGGCATCCCTATGGTCGAGGTGCTGCCCTCTATCCAGCCGTCCGACTAAACTTTTGCTTCTGCAGTAGTTCGTTAATGGCCGAATGGGAAGATCTTAGACAAGGTTGCGTAGGTGGAAGTGGTTTGCGGGGATGACTCCCATGATGGTTGTACTATAGTGGATGTGGTGGCAGGGATCTCCTCGACTATGGTGGTTGCAGGAATTGGTTGTTCGACCTCAACAGTGAGGTCGACAACTCGAGCTAGCGGGTTAATTTTCGAATTTTTGGTAGCCGACTTTTTGACTTGGGGGTGAAAATTACTAGTTTCTTTTACAGCTTGGGGATCAACATTTGGGAGGGATCCAGGGCTTCTCTCGCAGGGAGTTCCATAAAGAGAGGTGGCATTACAATGGGGAACAACATGGTGGAACCTTGAAAGTGCTCGGGATATTCACTCTCACCTGGCTCAAATCTTGCGACTATCCTCCTTGCTTCGAACATTTTCTTCCATTTGGAGCATCATCGGTTGGATCACTTAATCTGCTACTCACTTCCTGCTACTTTCTACCCTATCTCCCTCTCGGTTCTATGGCATCAAGGCCCTGAACAGGTATCTAGGCTTCCCTTCTCTCACCTCGCAAGTCACTTCTGGCCAGGACTCCACTTCTCTGCATAAGGCTTCCTCCATTAGGCTAAACCTCTACAACCTTATTTTGAATGTGGTGGGGTTGGCACACTGTGGTATTAAGTAAGTGTGTGTGTGGGAGGCACCAAACTAGAGCTCACGTGAGAACTTAACCAAGAGAGTCCTGGGTATCCTCCTAGTGGACTGAATGGCATCCACCACTTGTGTGTACCAGCTCTTGAAAGCTCTTTCGTTGATCTCTTTTGTGTTGGGATCCCATGATGCCCTCCACGGTTTGTACCTAAGCAAAATTGGCTGGTCTTCAACAATGGTTTCCATTTACCTCTCTAGTGGTGGCCTCCATTTCCACATTGCTAGCACCATTACCAAGTATACAAACACAAAGCTAGTGCTCCTCATGTAGACATCTTCACATGCCTCAAATAGTTTTTTGAGCATGAAAGATAACCAGTTGAGTATTTCACCCTGGTATTAGTGTTCCGCTATTGAAACGGTGTCCAGGGTGCACTCATTCCTCGTGAAATGCCTCATTGTCTTGCCTGCAATAAGGTAGTAGGCGAAATTGATGTTATCCTTGTTGATTTTGTCCAACTTCACACCCTTCCCACCTCGCTCTGTCCCATATTAGGTGTAGATGTTATCTTCTGTCTACTTCTCCCCCTTCTTGACCCCAGCCTGGAATGTTGTGTTGACTACATTCCCCAATCCTTCTGGCCCCATTAGTTGAAATATATCTTCAACATGAATAAGGTATTCCCGGTCCAACCATAGTGGACCTCCATGCATCCTTCTCGCCAGTAATTTGGTGCACTGCATGGAAGCAAATTTTGTGCCCAATATAGGAAAATTGCATAGGTGGAATAGTGTGGACCTCTGTATCCCTGTGAAATCCTCTCTGATTCTAGAGGTCCTGGTGCCATCCTCCCTTTGAAATTCTTCTGCATATACTTCCCTCTTCATTTCTTGAAACTGGAATCCGTGTGTGAATTCATTGTCGATGAGAGTCAACCTATCATACTTCCCATATAGATCATCCACCACTTCAATTATTGCATCCAGAGTACTTTGTGGAACTAATATGATTCTTTTTTCCATTCCTTTTCTTTTGCGGTAAACAATTTGCACTGGTGGTCTCCTGTTTCTCTTCTTCTACTCGTGTTCTTCCAAGTGATCTTGGAATTCTACTGTTGTTTGAAACTCTACCATTCCCTACATCCTCCTGTGATTTATCTAGTTGCTCTGACACGACGTCCCCTAACTAACGAGGCTTTAATCAACTAATTACTTCAGTGACCTTTCCATGTATTCTAGCTATATTTTTATGTCGTTGGCTGACTGGTACATGCCAACTATGATGTGGTTTGGAAAGTACAAAGTGGGATACATGGTGTCTTTATTTCACCGTGATGGGCTTATTTATTAACTAATTCTATGTTTAACGAGAAATATTTTGTGACCCTATCTTGACAGTGTCCTTATTGATTACTTAATCGGAAAATAACTATTGGTACGGTGGATGGGATGGGTACTTGTGTGGCCATCAATTCTAGAAAAGGTTCGGACCTACGTGTATTCTGCTGATGGGGGTGACATGTGTGGCTACTGTCCCTACTGACTAGGCCTACCAATGGGATCCCTGAAATTATATGACCACTAACACTACCCCCCTGACCCCAAATGGGTTATGGTATCCCAACCACGGTCGCAACCTTATTATTTGAAAGATAATTTTTTTTTTACTTGGGGAAGAGTTTCAGGTGCGCGCCATTTAGCCATCCCTGCAACATGACTCCATCTAGTTGTGCTAGTCTTACCGCACCAGATTCTTTTATTTATGTGATTATGAATGGGCCTAACCAGTGCATCTGTAGTTTTCCCGGGAACTTCAGGAACTTGCTGTCATAAAGGAGCACTTGGTCTCAAACTTCAAACGATTTCTTCTTGATATGCCTATCATGCCAGGACTTTTATCTTCGTTGCTTGACTGATTGATGGGATTCTACTAGGAACCAGGTTTCATCAAATTCCATCAGCTAGCTCAACCTGTTCCGCAAGGCATTGCTATTTGTCATTCCTGTAGCCTCTAAGATTAACATGTTAGGTAGTATAAACTCTGCTAGCACCACCACCTCTCTATCGTAGATGAGCTGGAATGGAGTTTTTTTGTGGAGTGTTTTAATTTTTGTCCTATATGCCCACAGAATTGCTGGAATTATTTCATCCCGATCATCCCGGTTGGAAGATACGATTTTTGTTAGCCCATGTTCCAGTATTTTGTTAAATGCCTCCACTATGCCGTTTGCTTGCGGATGATAAGGACTAATCTTATTATGCTATACCATAAAATTTGTTAACAAAACATCAATTGTTTCATTTAGAAAGTGAGTGCCTTGGTCACTTGTGAGGCTCCTCGGGCATCCGAACCTTGAAATAATATTTTCAAAAATGAATCTTGCCATTATTTCTACTATGCAGTATTTCACTCGTACGACCTCTGCCCATATTGTGAGGTATTCTATGAACGTGATTATGTATCAGCATCAGGAGTGTCTTGCCGGTGGAGAACTTTGCTCGATGAAATCTACTACCCACTTATCAAAGATCTGCACCATATGGACCAAGTGTAGTGGTAGCTCATCGCATCAAGAAGGCTTACCAACCCTCTGATAGACATCACATTCTTTGGAAAATGCTTTCGAATCCTTATGGATAGTGGGCCACCATACTCTTGCATGTAGTATCTTTCTTGCGTTAGCCTTTATTTCTACATGGCCACCCACGACCCCTACGTGGCACTCCCATAGGATGGTCTTTCTTTCGTGTTGTAGAACTTAGCATCTAAGTATTTGGTCCAAGCCCAATTTTTAGAAGTGTCCCACTATGAGCTAGTAATCTGCTGCTCTGACCACTAAGTGCCTCCTCTGTGTTGTCGTGTATCCCTGTGGGCAACTGCCTGTTGTTAGTAAAGTAGCAATCTCCTCTAGGTGATTGGGTATGGCTTCTATCCCGGATAGGTCGACATCAGGAAACTGATCATCTATTGCTCTGTCATTCTCCCCTTTTCCCCCGATACTGGGGTTTTACACTTTTGGCAGTGGATAAAGGTAGCAATCCTTCTTCTACCAAAAAAATCTTAATCCACGTCAAGACTTCCCTTATCAACTCCTCCCTTAGCTTGGAGTTGAACACAGCATCTACCTTTGAGGACTAGTAGCTCACTGCAGCGAACTTAACCACGTACCCCTCCACTGTATCTTCACCCAGAAATCAACTACTCTCATCCAATCGTTATCCAACTGTTGTAATAATGCAGTGTCAGATGGAGTCCAACTATGGCAGACTATCACCGAGCCACTTGACTAACTCTGCCTCTTCAGCTTCCTCAACCAATTGTATAGGTGCTCAAGGAACTTGCACCAGAAAATTTCGTACTGATCTTCTGACCTATCAGCGTATAAAATACCCTCATGTACCTTGCTGGTCAATTGATTCTTATGGGCAGCTCTCTTTGCCACAAATTGATCTACTTTTTGATTCCACCAGCCTCTGATATCTTTTATAAATACCCTCGGCACCATATTCTAAACCAGTTCTCTTAACTGCGGGTCACGGCAACAGAACCATTGTTGGCTCGAAAGAGTCATCAAGGAAAAGACCCTGGGTTCAGGCAGAAGAGGCCAACAATGTGTTGGAAATAACACTGAGAGGGGGGGTGAATTAGTATTATCAAGTCAATTATTTTTCATTTCATAATCAGATTTGCATACACTACTTCAGTTAGTGGAAACGACGTATATACAAAACTGTAGTTAAGGAAACTCACGTATAATTTGCAGACTTATAATTTAATTTATTCTTCAAATGTTGATCATTAATCTGTGTGTCAGAACCATATAAATAGTAACCAAGAACAGTAAAATAGAACAGACAGTCACACACAAGAACACAAGATATAAGATGGAAACCCAATGTGGGTGAAAACCACTTGTTGTAATTTGTCTCTATCTTCTTTCAATTAGAAAATTCTTTTTACAATGGATTTGTACTAGTGCAGTCTTATACCAGTACGCAAGCTTCTACCTGCAGAAGGCTACAACCTTCTCTCATTTTCCAGCTTCTCCTGGAAGGGAGCTACAACCCCATTAGCTCTTGTACTAGCTGATGTAATAGTATGTAGGTGCTGACTTACAGAAGGCTACAACCTTCTCTTTTCTTCTAGGGACCACGTTTCATAAATTTTCAAACTGGATCCATCAATGACAATAATCAAACATCAAATACATCTGCATCAACCAATCTCCTTTTCTTCAATCAAAACTAAATCAAACAATTACTTCTTTGAATGTTGTAACCAGAATACATTAACAGTAACTGGAAACCAATTCTGAACCCAAAACACTACAACAATAAACCGAAGTAGCTAAAACATATTTCATGAGATGTACGCTACTTCAATATGTAGAACCTACATGCATACACTTCTGTATTAAGGCCAACCAGCGTATACGCTGTTTTGACTTACTGAACCACCATGTATATGTTCCTCTACTATGTCGAACCTGTGTACAGATCTATAAAAGATAATTTACCCTTTTCACTTATTTGGACATCAGTTATACCCAGATTATCAAATTTATAGATCAAGTCATGCGCCAAATATAACAGATCAAAATCACATATAGATATTACTATTCAAGCCTTAAGATCTTGACCCATCAACAGAACTTATCCTTATTCTAGCGCTCAGGTTCCTCCTTGATTCAGATCCAGCTATACACCATTACCCAATTCTAGATCTTGCTTTTCATAAGATATTCAATACTTGAGTGAATGCCTTTTCCTCATGATCTCCTTCCCCTTTTATAGTCTTAGGCCTTACTCAATACCATGGTCCAAAACCATAGAGAATCAATACCATGGACCCAATACCTGGGTTCAATACTTCAGACGAGATACCATGGTCTAAATACCAAGGAATAAATACCATGGACCAAAAAATAAGTTTTCCCACATGTACGCACTTTTCCTTGCATGAAAGTGCATGCATACATATATGTGCCTTTTGATCTGTGATCCCGTGTGTATACCCAACTTGGTTAAGAGGAACCTACGTATATCTCTTTTTCCTTCAGTTTTGAGAGCCTAAACTATGATCTGTCATCTGAGTGAGTTGCCGTCAAGGACAACACTTGTGTCATAGTGCCAAACCTGTGTCATAATGCCAACAATCTCCCCCTTTGGACTTGATGCCAACCCAAAGTGACTCATAGTCATTCTCCCCCTTTATCATCAAGGGCAAAGGTTTACGCCCCCCCTGAGTACATGTTGAAATCTCTGCTCTACTGTGTTTTCCATGCTCCCCTTGACTGTAGGCAAGGTCTGCAAGAAGATGTTTTATAAGAAGAAACATGACTTTATACATCATAAATGACCTTCCTATCACCAAAGACTCTATTCATACATCCATCTCCCAACCAAGTGGGGATATACCAATATTGACTCATTCACCCAACCACGTGGGGATACACCAAAATTTTACACATGATAAAACAAGAACATTACATCCTCCATCCCAGGCATAGTGGGGAAACCAACATAGGCCGTTACATGACCTTGATAATAAAAGAAATATAGAGACTAAATATCTAAGACAAGACTATGATAGTCATCATCAACTAACATCAGTAGCATCTATCAATCATCCTCAAAACTAGCAACCATGATCTCCCTCTGCACCTGTTCCACCTGAAAGAAAATGAACCAAGATCTTCTAAGATAATGCCAAAAATGCATTATTAGAGGTATATGTTCCCCCTGAACCAGTGCCAGATGGTCTTTATGAAACCCATATTAGACTCTTTTCATCCTAAGTCTAGCCCCACTATTTGTCTTCAAACCATAATATACATGACTGTGTCCACAGACACCTGCATATGTACGCATATACACTTCATGAAACTCGTGTACAACCATTGTTCTCTGAAACAGATAATTTTAACAGCAAGATGATGCATCAACTACTCCCAACTTTTGTCTGAGGTGTTCAAATGTCTCCCTGGGCAATGGTTTGGTGAATATATCAACAACTTGTTCATTGGAGGGGACATACTCCAATTTGACCTTTTGTTCAAGCACTTGTTCCTGGAGAAAATGATATTTGATAGGTATGTGCTTGGTCTTCGAATGCATGACTGGATTCTTTGAAATACTGATTACACTTGTATTATCACAAAAAATGGAGATAGGTGGAGTACAAGTGATTTGAATATCTTGCAATGTTTGCATCATCCAAAGGATTTGTGTGCAACAAGATACAACAGCCACATATTCTTCTTCAGCTGTAGATAATGCAATTGAGATTTATTTCTTGCTGAACCAAGATACTAATCTGGAACCCATAAAGAATGCACCACCACTAGCTCTTTTTCTGTCATCCACGCTTCCTGCCCAATCTGCATCTGTATATGCATGAAGTGTGAGATCTATATCTCTAGGATACCATAAGCCATAATTTTATGTTCCTTCAAGATATTTGAAAATCCTCTTAACTGCCTGAAAGTGTGCTTCCTTTGGATTTGCATGCAATCTTCCAACTATTCCCACTACATGCATGATGTCTGGTCAGGTACCTGTCAGATAGAGTAGACTACCAATCATGGATCTATAGGTTGGTTGATGTATTGCTACTGATTCATCATTTGCACTGAGTTTGCATCCTCTTACCATAGGGGTACATACTAGTTTCAAATCCTCCATCCCATATTCCTTTAAGATCTACTTGAGATACTTGGTTTGTGATAGAAAAATACTGTCTTTGCTTTGTTGGACTTGTAAACCAAGAAAATATGTGAGCTCACCAAGTAAGGATATTTCAAATTCATTATGCATCACCAAAGCAAAGTTTTGACTCATGGTTTCTTCATTTCTACCAAAGATGATATCATCAACATACACAACAAGCATTAACAATTTATCATTATCAATTTTTATATATAGATCGCTATCTATTGATCCTTTTGAAAAGCCTTGTTGATGGAGATATTTGTCCAACTGAAAATATCAAGCCCTTGGAGCCTGTTTAAGACCATAGAGAGCCTTTTTAAGTCTGCATACAAGTTTTGGATCATTCCCAAGGATGAATCCATCTGGTTGCTCAATGTACTCTTCTTCTTCTAAGCCTCCATTTAGAAAAGCATATTTCACATCCATTTGATATACTTTTAACTCCTGAAATCTATAAAGAGCAAGGAACATTCTTATGGCATCAAGTCTAGCAACTAGTGAAAAATTTTCTTCAAAGTCTATGCCTTCTTGTTGAGCATATCCTTTACAAACAAGTCTGGCCTTGTTTCTAATAACATATCCAATATCATTCAGCTTATTTTTGAATATCCATTTTTTCCCTATGACATTCTTATCATTTGGTCTAAGAACCAACTCCCAAGTGTTATTATTTTCAATCTACTCAAGTTCTTCATTCATGGCCTTAACCTAGCATTCATCTTTGCATGCTTCACTTACATTTCGTGGTTCAGTGGAGGAGAGAAATGCTAGATAGCTTGAAGCTTCTGAAATAGTTCTTCATGTTTGTACACCTGCCTCTTTTTGCACAAAAGTTGAGTTTCTGGATGATTCTTCTGGACATACCTGGATGGAGTCTTTTCTTCTACCCTTATCTGTTCTTCTGGTGCCTCATAGGTTTCTTCTTCATCATTAGTCTAATTTGATGTTGAATCATATTCATCATCATCTTTGAAATCTTTGGATTTTACTTGCCTTGGAATGTTTCCATCTTCATCAACCACTACATCAATACTTTCAACAACTTTTCTAAGTCTTTTATTGTAACACTTATATCCTTTGCTTTGGGGAGAGTAACCAAGGAGAATGTCTTCATCTACTCTAGGTTCAAACTTGCCAAGGTTTTCATCAGTCCTTTTGATGTAACATTTTCTTCCAAAAATTTTGAAGTATTTTACCATAGGAGTCTTACCATACCAAAGTTCATGAGGAGTTTGAGTGTTGTTCACCCGGACTTTTGTCTTGTTGAGAATCGTAACGACAGCAAATGTAGTTTCACCCTAGAAGGTTGTGGGAGTTCCAGATTCATTAAGCACATCACGAGCCATTTTTTGAACTGTTCTGTTCATCCTTTCCACTACTCCATTTTGTTGAGGAGTCCTTGTAGTAGAGAATTCCTTTCTTATTCCATGTTCTTCACAAAAATTGAAAAATTCATTCGAGGTAAATTCCCCTCCTCGATCAGACCTGAGGCATTTGATTTTGTGATCTGATTCGTTTTCAACCAAGGCTTTGAATGCTTTGAACTTTTTGAAAGCTTCATCTTTATGCTTCAGAAGTCCTATCCAACACATCCTGGAAAAGTCGTCAATGAACAATATGAAGTATTCTTCTCCTCGAGGTGACCTTTCCCTTGATGGACCACATACATCAGTATGGACAAGTTCAAGTGGCTTACTAGATGATCCTTCCTTCTCAAGGAAATTAGTTCTAGTTTTCTTACCAAACTAACATGATTTGCATATTGTATTGTCTGGAATTCTGATGTCAGGGAGATCATGAATTGCCTGATATTTGCATGCTTTCCTTATCTGAGAGAAGCTTAGATGCCCTAATATTTTGTGCCATAGCCATTTTTCATCATTCTTGCTTAGATAGCATTGTTGTTGTCCTCCCTTGAGTATGTATAAATTATTTGGAGCTCTTATGCCTTTGATCACTGTTTCTCCTGTATCAAGCTCACGAACAATACATCCATTTGATCGAAATATTACCTCATTTCCTTGATCACACATTTGACTGACACTCAATAGATTATGTTTTAAGCCATCAACATACATAACATTTCCATCTTTGACTTTTTCTTTCAAAATAACAGAACCTTTACCTTTTATGAATGTAGGGGTGTCATTTCCAAATGAGACCTTCCTTTCCTTTTCTAAGGCACTATATGACTGAAGTTTTTCTTTATCACCTGTCATATGTTTCGAGCATGCATTGTCGATGTACCACTGATTTTTCTGTCCTTCTACATATAAGGCTATACCACATCTTTCTGGTTGTGGTTCTTTCTTTCTCCATGTTTTGGGACTCAATGAAGCTTGCTCCTTCTAAGTTGTTTGTCAAAACCTACTCCTACATTCAGAATCTTCATGACTGAAGTTGTTACAAATAGAACATTCTATTTCATTTTCAAGAGCAGAAAAGTTATTGTAGGTTCTTTTCATGATTCCAGACACACTCCTTTGATTTCATGCTTCTCTGGTCATGATGGTCTTGTAGGAAACACATTGAGCTGCTTTGTATCCAAAGTCATGACAAGAGAAACATTGGCCATTGAAGAAATTCCTGCGATTATCAAACCTTCCATCCAAGTGATTGTAGTTTCCATAGACATTCATTCTTGAGGCAAATTGAGAATGATTTACCTGCAGTTGGTTGTAGCTTCTGTTCATCCTTAAGTAGATTGTCCCTGATGTACTTGGTGATTTATGTTCATCCTTGAGGTAGATTGACCCTGGTGATCTGCTTTATGCCTTTGCTATTGATTGTCAACCTGTTCACTTCTCCTTGCTGCATCAAGATAAATTTTGGAGGTGGATGGATTCTGTGCTTGAGATGTGTCTTCAATATATCCAAGACCTGTCTTGATTATTGGAGAACGCTGCACTTTGATAATCTCATCTAAAGTTTCAGATCCTTTAGCAAATCTAAGATTAAGAGCTTTTGTTTTCTCAATATCTTTTCTAAGTCACACATTTTCACATTCTAACTTTTCATTGTGTTTTTCCCTTTCAACAAGTTGGAATGTCAGAGTATATATGATCATACTCTTTTCTTCTAAACAGATTTTAAGTTTAGAAATTTCTTCATAGAGATCATTTTCATCTATAGCATCCAAGAAATCATCATCTTCAAAAGCCATCAAAAGTCTATAATCATTACATTCTTCATCTTCATCACTAATTGAAAATCCATCACTGTCTTCATCTATATAATAGCTCTTCTTACTTACATTCTATTTTTTGTTCCATCTAACTGGTTCCTTACCTTTATCAAGCTTATCTTTATGAGGACACTTGGCAGCATAGTGATCGACTCTTCCACAAGCAAAAGTATTTGAAAGGTAGCTTACCCCTGAATCTTCCAGAACCCCTTTGAAGGTTCATGACAAAGTGTGATTCTTCCTCTCCTTCTGACATATGTCCTAACTCATTGTAATCTCCTTTTCCTAAAGCTTTGAATGTGGCTTCTCTCATGTCTGATGGTCCCCCTTTTCTCATTTCGAAAGCAGTTAGGATTCCATGCAATTGTGACATGGTAATACTCTGTAGATCCAATTTTTCTTCTATGGCAAATACTTTTGATTCAAACTTAGAAGACAAAGATCTTAGAACCTTTTCAACCAAAATAACTTCTTTTATCTCTTCACCCAAGTTTTTCATACGATTAACAATCTCATCTATACGTAAGAAATAATTAGCCACACTTTCATCATTGTACATTCTGAGATTTTCATATTGAATTATGAGAGTTTGTAGTTTTCCACGTTTTACCTTATCGTCTCCTTCATAGCTCAAAATGATCTTGTCCCATATTTCTTTTGCGGTTTTTAGCTACATAACCTTGACAAATTATGATTGAGATAAACTCCCTAATAGAGTATTGATAGCCTTTGCATTTGTTTCATACTGGTTCTTACTAGCCGTATTTGTAGAAGTTGCTGATGGAAATGTGTATCTTGCTTCCACGATATCCCAAACTTCTGTACCAAGAGATTGAAGATAGGCCATGATTCTTACCTTCCAATAGATGAAGTTGCTCCCATCAAAGATTGGTGCCCTGATCGATGCCTCTTTTTCGTAGTTTCTCATGACGATAGATCTTCCTTCAAGCGATCAAGCTTCTTCTGAAGGACCTTCTTCAAGAAATAATACTGAGGGGGGGCGAATCAGTATTATCAAGTCAATTATTTTTCATTTCATAATCAGATTTGCATACTCTACTTCAGTTAGTGGAAACGACATATATACACAACTGCAGTTAAGGAAACTCGCGCATAACTTGCAGACTTATAATTTAATTTATTCTTCAAATGTTGATCATTAATCTATGTGTCAAAACCATATAAAATGTAACCAAGAACAGTAAAATAGAATAGACAGTCACACACAAGAACACAAGATATAAGGTGGAAACACAATGTGGGTGAAAACCACCTGCTACAATTCGTCTCTATCTTCGTTCAATTAGAAACTTCTTTTTACAATGGATCTATACTGGTGCAGTCTTATACCAGTACGTAGGCTTCTACTACAGAAGGCTACAACCTTCTCTCGTTTTCCAGGTTCTCCTGGAAGGGAACTACAACCCCTGTAGCTCTTGTACTAGCTAATGTACTAGTACATAGGTGCTGACCTATAAATGGCTACAACCTTCTCTTTTCTTCCAGGGACAACATTTCATAAATTTTCAGACTAGATCCATCAATGAAAATAATCAAACATCAAATAAATCTACATCAACCAATCTCCTTTGCTTCAATCAAAACTAAATCAAACAATTACTTCTCTGAATGCTGTAACCAGAATACATTAACAGTAACCAGAATCCAATTCTGAACCCAGAACACTGCAACAATAGACAGAAGTAGCTAAAACATATTTCGTGAGACGTACACTACTTCTATATGTAGAACCAGCATGCATACACTTCTGTATTAAGGCCAACCTGCATATACGCTATTTTGACTTACTGAACCAGCGTGTATACGCGCCTCTGCTGTGCCCAACCTGTGTGCAGATCTATAAAAGATAATTTACCCTTTTCACTTATTCAGACATCATTTATACCCAGATTATCAGATTTATAGATCAATTCATGCACCAAATATAACATATCAAAATCACATATAGATATTACTATTCAAGCCTTAAGATCTTGACCCATCAATAGAGCTTATCCTTATTCTAGCGCTCAGGTTCCTCCTTGGTTCAGATCTAGCTATACACCATCACCCAATTCTAGATCTTTCTTTTCATAAGATATTCAATACTTGAGTGAATGCCTTTTCCTCATGATATCCTTCCCCTTTTATAGTTTTAGGCCTTACTCAATACCATGGTCCAAAACGATACAGAATCAATAGCACAAACCCAATACCTGGGTTCAACACTTCAAATGAGATACCATGGTCCAAATACCAAGGACTAAATACCATGGACCAAAAAATAAGTTTTCTCACATGTATGTGCTTTTCCTTGCATGAAAGTGCATGCATACGTATATGCACCTTTTGATTTGCAATCCCACGTGTATACGCAACTTGGTTAAGAGGAACCTGTGTATATGTCCTTTTCCTTGATTCTGAGAGCCTGAACTGTGATTTTTCATCTGAGTGAGTTACCATCAAGGACAACACCTGTGTCATAGCACCAAACCTGTGTCATAATGCCAACACAATGGTCCATTGTAGTCTAGGATAGCGCTGGCATTTTCACCTCACCCCGAAGGGCAAGGAGTCTGATCCGAAGCGCACCGCGACCAAAAGGGAGAAGGGTTCAACATGGGGTTGAGAGAATATCAATCAGGCACAGGCGATAACACACATATGCATCCATAGTACATGAAACAAAGATAACATTACCCATAACTCACATGCATAGATCCATCATAAACAACATAGAACTAATAGAACCCTTGCATCAATCTATGAATCACAATTTACATGCAACAGGTAGACTATTTAAATTTTAATAGGCTCACAAAGCACGATGCTCAATACATTAAAAGTCTCAAAAAACATCAGCTCCATTTATCTTAACATAGCATAACAGAATACAAACAAATCTGGCATTTCACCATAAAAAATACATAGAATAATTGGCTCAGTAGCTCAGGTCAGATTAGCTCTGCAACCCAGCCCTCGGATCCCAGTTCCCCCTGCTCAGCATCTGTACCTATGTACCTCCTCTGCAACCAACTCCTTCTTCCTTTGGAGGGTTTAAAAACAACCTTCTTCCTTCTTGTTCTTCCCTTTATCCTTCCCGGCTGCCTGGACTTCCAGTTCTCGCTCGGTTGCTTGCTCCCTTGGCTGCTTTTATGCCTTCCCATCTCCTCAGCAGCCTTTGCCTTCAGCTGCCACCTTGCCATCAGTCCTCCGCAACTGTTCGTTCCGCCACCCAACCGTTGTTTCCATTTGTCCTCTTCTGCCCTTCGGTCAATCAAAATAGGTCAAAATCATTCAAAATTAATGAAGGCTCCAACAGGTTACAACTAGTTCTAACTGATGATGCAGGCTTCTAGGTTCAGAAAAGTGTTCTAGTGTCAGTGATCTTATTCTTTAGATTAACTAAATTTTGGTTGATGTAGTTTAAATTTCAAAGTTTCTGATGGGTCCAATATGAAAATTTGACGAAACGAGGCCTTCATGTGTATTATTGTGTACCAAGAGCATCCAGTCTAAAAATTTATGAAACGTGGTCCTTAGAAGAAGAAAGAAGGTCCTAGCCTTCTATAGGCCAGTGCCTATGTACCAGTAAACTCATTGGCTAGTACAAGAGCTAGGGGGTTGCATCTCCCTTCCATTAGAAGCTGGAAAATGAGAGAAGGTTTTAGCCTTCTGTAGGTGGGTGCCTACATACTGGTATGATTCTGCACCAGTGCAATATTGTAAGCAAATTTTCGTATTATTAGAAAAAGATAGAGATGATAGCAGCAGGTGGTTTTCACCTATATTGGGTTTCTACCTTAAATCTTGGTGTTCATGTGTGTTGCTTATGTGTGATGCTTTATTATGTTTTTACTTCACTGTCTAATAAGTCACTGATGCACTGGTTTAAGATCAACACATGATAAATTGTCTAAATCACAAGTTGTCTAGATATACGCTAGTTTCTCTAATCACAGTTGCGTGTACACACTAGTTCACTTAACTGATGTAGCATATATAAATTTGTTTCGGAAATAAAATTATTTATCTGATAATATTGATTCACCCCCCTCTTAGTATTATTTCCAACATACTTGGTATTCTAGCTTCAAAGAATGTAGTCTATGTAACTCATCAAGTGGAGTTTTTACCCCCGGCTGACATCATTCTGGTAGGTTTGAATTTCTTTCATTATGTTTAAGTGATATTAAAACATTCAATGTAATTGGTAAAGAGACAATGGGTTTAGTGATCATTTATTGAGTAGAGGAGATAAGGACTCTATATTTTTTTGATGTGCATGACATTGGTTCAGAGGTAATGTGAGATGGTGAAATTACCCAAGTCGGAAGATATGGTGACATCTTAAAATCAGGAACATATTTTGTTTAATTCGTTAGTGCACATTAGAAATCTCTAAAAGTTATTTCTTCTATGGAGAAATATGAAGCATACATGTGACAGATATTTTTTGAAAGACCATGTCCTGGCAATACAACTGCAGTGAAAAATGTTATCATCGGTGAGACACTAAAGCAATGTGGTGTTCAAAACTCAATATATGTAGAGGAAGGGGTTGAACCAAAAAATCAAAAAGAAATATTAGATATAGAGAATAAAAATTCAATGCTTGTACAAGAAGAAGAAAGAGAGAGAGGTAGGGCAAACATGTTAGTATACTGATCTTACATTACTACTGCATACAATGGTACTTTGATACCTATAATACTAATGACCCATATAATATTTCATCTACATCAAATAAGTAGTAATTATTGGATGGAAAGGGAAACCCCTTCAAAATAAAATGAGACTTCCCGTGTTATAAACTCCCTTCTTATTCTAGTTTATATTGCTTTGACATTAGGAGCTCCCTGTGCATTCTTCTAAGGCCTATGCTTCTTTCACTGGTTCGACTTAAAATTGCCAATTAGATTTTCAGCAATCTGCACAACTATATATGTCATGCACCAATGTCCTTCTTTGGTGCAACTCCATCTGGGTGAATATTGAATTGAGTAAGTTGAAATTTATTTTTTTAATAGGGTAATACCATTCTAAGAGAGAAAGGAAATCATCTGATTCTAGCTTGTTAATAACAAGCTATCTGTTTCTTGACATGCATTAACTAATCAGAGTGCAATGGAAACATTGATTCCTACTTGGTGGGCCCCAGTATTGCAGAAATAATGCTGCAACTCCTGGAACTCCCTTCTTTAATTTTATCAACCCTGTAGTTCGTAACAAACTTGGAAGCGACGGTGCTGTATGCACAAGTACTAGCTCTTGTCGCAGCTGTCACTTGGTCAGCTGGCACAAGTTCGCTAGGAGCTTAAGCCAACTTCTATGAGCTCTGAGAAGAAGCTTTTTAACTGATGGATGAAAGCTAACTCAAAGAAGGCTAATCTACTTGCAGAAAGAAACTAGAAAGCTAAAAGGAAATGTAAACCCTAGCAAACCCTAATTTTACCAGGTAGCCCTACTGATGCAAGAAAGAGGATGCAAGCTACTGAAAGATATGCCATTGACTTCTAGGAAGGTAAAATGCATGTGTCTAATCTAATTCTATAGTAACATCTGAAAAGAAACATCTTTTTATATTTTTGAATAAGTTGTTAGAATTATCATGCATGTGCTTTTAACTGGTTTTGACAGTGCAGAGGTGGATTGGCGAGAGGAAATGCTTTGAGGAGGTCGGGAAGGTTCAAAGAGGGCCTAAGGGGTCCCTAACACCCTTCCAGAGAGTTTCATAGATTTTGGCCATCAATAAACCTCATTCGTGAGCTTCTACAGGAAGTCTGCAGGGGTTCTACAGGATGTCTGTGATTTTCTACAGGATGTCTATAATTTTTCTACAGGATGTTCAGAAATGGGATTTTGGAGGATGGATGGAGGAAGAAAGATGAAGGAGTGGTATGGAAGTGAGATAGGGGTGTGAGGATGTCCAGGACTTGGTGAATGAGGCTAAAGAGTGGCTAAGGCGATTGGGTTGGTTCAAAGATAAGAGAAGTAATGTTGCACAACAATATGGGAATTTAGGGCAGAGTGAGCAAATGGCAAACGTAAGGCAAGGATTCTAAGTAGAGGATGAAGCATGTGGGAGTGATGGAGAATGGGTAGATAAAGAAGGATAACAGGTGCTCTGCAAGTTGTTTTTAAAACGAAACAAACAAGGATTTGGAAAATCAAAGACCTAGTTACGTTAGTCTATTTTGACCTAGATAATAGCAAAGAAATGGAATAGAAGTTTATTTGTACTGAAATTAGATGAAATAACTATGCAACTAAGCAATCAAGACTCTGAACATGTAACCAACTTCTGCAAATAAAAATCTAACACTAATGATTGGATGGCAAAGCAAAGTCAGTGTTTTTGTGGGCAGCAAGGTCACCTTGATCCCAGCTCCTGATCCCACTGAGGGAGAGGTGAAATCAGAGCTTCTTGATGGCCCTTTTTTTGAAGAGCTTCCCTATTAATAACCTATCAAATCAATCTGAACATAAAAATCATTTTTAATCATCAAAAGAAACTTAAATAACAAAACAAGATTTAAATCTAAATAGCATATTTTATTGTAGAATTGAGGCTTCTGTGATCCATCATAGTTATAAGAAGAATTTCGGCGTAAATCACATATAGAAAGACCTTTGTCGACGCATTTTGAACCAACTAGTGTGGTTCATTGTCAGGACAAGTTGAAGAAACAGATCCAGTCTAGCATGTTAAATAGTCTAAGCAGAGACTCCAACGGCTACAAAAGATTAACGGCTAATTTTTGACTCTAGGACCGAGGTCAAATTTTCATTTATTAATTTAATATTATTATTATTATTATTATTTTATTTATGGAACCAAGTTAAATTAGGTAAAAATAAATAAAATAAATTAATGGTTAGTTTTTTTTAAAAATTCATTTATTTCTTTAAATTATTACTTTTATATATATATTAATTAAAATAATAATATTCGGTTGATAAGAAAAGGTTAGGATTAATAAATACCAGGTTAGTATAAAAAGTTAATTTATTTGTTTATTAAATTATTCATTAATTATTATTTGTTAATTATTATTATTATTTATTATTTTATTTATGGAACTAAGTTAAATTAGGTTCAAATAAATAAAACAAATTAATGGTTAGTTTTTTAAAAATAATTCATTTATTTATTTAAATTATATATATATATATATATATATATTAATTAATTAAAATAATAATATTAGGTTGTTAAGAGAAAATTAGGATTAATAAAAATAAATACCATACTTATGATGGTTAGTTTAAAAAGTTAATTTATTTGTTTATTAAATTATTTATTAATTATTATATATATATTAGGATGTTCATAAAAATATATAAATAAATAACATAATTTGACCTGGGTCCTAGAGTCAAAAATTAGCCGTTAATCTTTTGTAGCCATTAGAGTCTCTGCTTAGACTATTTAACATGCTAGACTCGATCTGTTTCTTCAACTTGTCCTGATGATGAACCACACTCGTTGGTTCGAAACGTGTCGACAAAGGTCTTTCTATATGTGATTTACGCCAAAATTCTTCTTTTAGCATATTTTATTCTAAGAATGCATCAAAGACACATAAAAGTAAACAAAGGAGGTACTGGGCACTTGAGATGGGCTCAACCCCAAGAGCTACAACCTCCTAAGAGAGATTTAGAGCTGGTGCAAAGCTGGATTCATCTTTATTGATCAAAAGAATAGTTACATTCCAAAAACTGTCCACAAGGAAAAGATTGAAAATGTGCTGAAATGCAAAGCTAACCTACTGCCTAAGAAATGACTAAAATCGAACTACAAACTAGCTAACTTCTGCCTACAAAGTGAATAACTGAAATGAGGCCATAAGCCCTCTTGTTTATACAAATTGAGGACCCCAACAGCCCTCCTATACTTTAGGAACTTGGCTGCCAAAACTTGTAGTTAACAACACTTTTACTAGCACTTGCTCGGCTGCCCTTGTGATAATTGATTTGGTGGCCCTTGAACTCCGAGCTGATGGTGGAGAATTCGAGGTAAGGGCCCATAAATGAAGGGGACACCTTCCTACAAATCCTCTCCCTTGTTCTTCCACGAATTTGGCTGCCAAGTGCTCATTAAAACCTTTGATTTTGTCTCAAAATTGACTAAAAATCTGCAAAAAGCACCCATTAGAATTGTTGGCATAATGACTAACCCAATTCACTCTATTAGCATAAATATAATGAAAAACATGCAATAAACTAATGAGAATGGTGGATTAAGTTGAATTAGGAGGTTGAATGAGCCCATATAATTATCCATTTTTGGGGCTCATCACTACTCAACTAGGAGCTTTGGCTTTTGCCTTTATACAAATTTTTGGGATCATTGCAGTCATGTCTCAGATTTCTTGCCAGTTATTCATGGTGTTTATACCAGTGGTTTCAACTTGTATATGTTATCAGGTATTCTCTATATCTCTTAATGATAATAAATACAAAATTCACAAATTTTAATTTTCTTAGAGGAAGATAAATTGGAGATGAGAGTTTGATCTTTATTTCAAGGTTTGGTGTAATCAAAGCCCATATTTAGATTGAAAAGGATGCTATAAAATTGATAGAGTTACATTAGGATTTTATCATGACAACATTTTATCTATATTTCTTTGTTTCCATCCTTTAGTGTTTTTATGGTAATGAATAAGAGAATTATTGCAACTCCTTCGACTTTCCTTCCATGTAGCAATATTACATACCATCAACTAGGGAACTAGATTGGTTTTTATTAGTTAATAGAGCTCCAATCATATAAAATATTTTGGAGAATCAATCTTTGGAGAAACCACCATTATAAGTTTTGACTAGGAGTCTTGATTCATGGAGAGAAATCTTGAATTGAATGATATTTATGCTAGACTTAGTCTGCACAATGTTGGGGCCAATGAGTGGCTTTGTATTCAGATGGATTTTCTATCAAATCTTGTGTTTGCATTCATTTCGGCGGTCCTCATTTGCTTACGTGAAGATGTAAGGTGTAATAAGACCAAGTAGGCATAAAAGGACTATCTTGGCACACAATTATTTTTTCCTAAACTAATCTTAGCAGAGTAGACACATTCTTTATAATGAAATATGGAAGTAAATAAAATGGCACCTTAACAAGCATTGCAGGGTTTCACAATAATATATGGTCTAAATCTGAACATGATACAAGTCTGGGTAATATGGTGCCTTTGTTTTGTGGAGACCAAAATGATCTCAATAGAGAGAATAATGAAGTATTCATGTATTCCCAGTGAGCCACCAGTGATCATAGAGAATTTCAGACCAAACTCCAATTGATCTAACTCATCTAACAATAGATCTAACTGCTTTGTAAGTCATAACTCAATAAAATAAACTATTTTTTCACGCATTCAAAACTATTAATTTTCACGTCATTTCATCTATAAATTTGATCCATACAATCAAGTGTGTTATAGACCTCATCTTCCTCTTGTTTTGAAAGGCCTTACATGCACTTTCCCTTGAAGAACGAAGGTGGGAGTTGTAGGTTGAATAGGAAGTGGTACATCTACCCTTATTCAATCCATTTTCCACAATGTGGAAATAACAAAGGGTAGAATTGTCATTGATGGAGATGCAATCTCAACCATAGGCCTCCATGACCTAAGATCCAAATTAAGAATTATTCCCTAAGAACCAACAATGTTTTGGGGCACTATAGGAAATAATGTGGATGCTCTGAATATTACTTAGACGATAATATTTCAGAGGTCAATTCTACTGCATATTCTATAATAATTTGTATCAACTTTAGTGCCAATTAGTCTTTCCTTGAAGAGTATAGTTATTTCTCCTGAGGATCTTTCTGTAAGTTTATTAGTAATGAATCTACTTCAATTTTTTCTATGTTTTTAGGCTTTGGACAAGTGCCAACTTGGTGAGATTATGTGAGAAAAATAAAATAAACTTGATTCCTTGAATCTATATGTCTTTATCACATTCACTGGAAGTCCTAAAGGAGAAAAGGAAAACCTTTTACAATGGTTAATTCTGCTATTTACTTTCCATCTTAGTGTTGAGCTTTATGTTATCTTTTAAGGTGTTTAAATTCCTACATGTTCTGTACAATGCTTTTCTTGGAATGAAAATTGAGAATCTAAAGCCTCTGCTTTTATGTTGTCTAATATGTTATCTATTTTTCATCTTAGTTCTAATTTTTATGTTTATATTTTTGTGTCCTTGAGATCTACCTGGTCTCTAGGATCCCCTTATCTTAGAATCAAAATTGAGAATTGAATCTATTGGAATGATCTCTTGTACATTGTATGAGAATGGATGAAATTTGAGTGTGTGTAAATGCCAACTTGTCTATTTGGGATGAGAACTACTAAAATAGAGTTGTATACTGGTCCTTAATGAAGCAACAACCCCAATGGACACTGCAACCGATGGGTTTATTAAGCAAATAATTTTCGACCAATTTTTTTCCCACATAGTCATTACTATAGCACATTGGATTTCATTTGTTATTGATAGTAATATGGTTCTCCTATTAAAGGATGGTATGCTATTTATAAGTTTCTTATTTCCTAGTGTTTTGTTATAGTTACTATTTTTTGGACACATTTCATTTACTTTTACTATGTATCTGTCTTGAATTAGTACAAAGTGTTGAGTATGACACTCCATCCAAACTACTAAACAACAAATCTTATGCTATACTATGGAGTAAAACTAGTTAAAAATGGAATTATTCTTATTTTTTGGACTCACAAAGGAGAGGCAAGGCCAAAATGCAACCAATAAATCATTATGTTAGTAGGAGGTTTACTTCCTCTAGACCCTAAGGATCATGGCATATTGGGTCATGTTGCCCAAATCTTGGTTAGTTTATTCCCTCCACATAATTCCATTCTCTCTATGGTTCAAGCATCTAAAGGTAACATTGTAGTAGTACAACATTGGAATGTATGTCCAATTTCCCCATACTATCTCAATTTATTTGAGTAAACCATCCCATATACTCATTTGGACAAGAATTTTCACAACCCTTTTGTCCACTTCCATGTTAAAATATTCCTCTATGCCTATAAACATCCCAAAGCTTCCTCCCACAGCCTTCAAGATATCAATATTCTATAATTCCATTAGTAGCCCCAACATCTACACTTTGACTAGTTTCATCTATATCACCTCCTTTCATGGGAAAAAACCAAGTTCTCATATTTAATATCCATATAATCTGGCTTCCAACTCCATGTTCTAAGCCAATATCTTCCTTATGTCTTCCCTAGGCCAAAATTTGAATTCCAAACAAAATTGAACCAAAATGTTCAATGTGGAAGTCTGACAAGTAACCATGGTTTTTGGACCACACATGCTCAATCCTCTTGTGAAATGAATCTTTCTTATAAATCTTCCTGTCATGGCTCTATGAATTAATGGTACAATAGCTTTGATTTCAACATCCTCACTGATATCTAACCTTAATTTGTCTCTTTTGACTTTAGTATTCTTGTGGGTTTTCTTCCTCACATTTCTTCACCAGTTTGACCTTCCTTTAGAATGCTTCTCCTCATCCAATTCATTCATCCAAGGTTATCCCACTAAATCCCTTATATTGATCACTATGAAACTTCAACCCTCAAAATTGTGGAAACATCCATCCACCTACCTTTGCAAGCCATAAAGGGTCCTACCACACTTGGTTATTTAGCATGTCCTTCACATTTTCAACTAAGTATTCCAAGATAGGATTCCTCAGTGAGTTATCCCCATTTATATCATGCAAGATATGGACTAAGTCCTTTCCTTTCTAGGATTTGTGCCTTTTCTTTTGGGTTTTTGACCTTATGGTAATTTTCTTCTAAGGGTTGAGATAGGTCTACAGACTGTTTTCTAAAGTTGGAAAAAATCTTCTTCAACCTCCATATAATCCACTACCTTGTCCTCCATGATTTTCCTTTCAGCTATTATCCCTAGATTGATACATATGATTCCCAAAACCATTTAATTTACAAATAAAAGAATCTATTGTGGATTAGGAATAGTTACATTATGAAAAATAAAGTAGGTAAACAAGAGTGACAATAAAATATAGAGATAAATAATTTTTAGTATTACAAGGGAACACACTCCCCATGCCATCGAGATGGGGGTTAGTTGGAAAAATGTTTCACTACACTTCCCTTTTCGTGAACATTGTGAAAGACACTACAAAATTTTTTGCCAGTGTGAGGGTGAATTTTGCCAAAAATTGCACTTGTAGGTTCCCCTCTCAAAAAGTGGGATGTTTGGATGCCCCTGCCCCTTCACTGATTCTTTTCAGAAGAAATATAAACCTACAAAATCTATCATCATTTAGCAATGATTTATTCTATCTAGTAGCATGGTGGTAAGGTCAAATCATTGTTACCTTTTAAATTATCATATATATATATATATATATATATATATATATATATATATATATATATATATATATATATATATATATATATATATATATACTTTTTTCTATTTTTGTTTTTTGTTATCATTTATAACTTTAAAACTTAGATGTGGGGCTTCTTACTACAAAATATAGCACCATAGTGTTAGGCCGCACTAGATCCCCAACAAAATAAGGACCCAACCACTATCACCTTACTAGAAGAATCCCTTCTTGTTTTGTGGGCATATGTTATCCCCATGAGGGAGGCTTCTCCAACAAGACTTAGAGGTTAGATGACTAAGGGTATCATAGCCAAATGGCTCTTCTAGGAACTTTAAAAATGTACTAGAATAGTCTTCAATAAACCTCTAGGTGAAATGAAGTGGCTCAAGATAGGTTTTGGGGATGTTCAAACTGATTTCCTAACACATGACACTTTGAAATTAATAATTTTAAATGTTTTGTCTCATTTTATACTATTGAGTTTTCTTTATGCAATAATGTGGACTTGCATCTAAAAGGATGATATTAATGCATTTTCTTGGCCTTTAAAACAAAAATATGAGAACATATTTTTAGAAAGTGGAAATACGAGGTTTTGATGAGTGAATTTTTACTTTTGTGGTAGAATCTTTCAAAGGTCATATACATAGAGAAACTGAGATTGTCTGTCGATTGATACATAGCCGATACACCATTATAATATAAAACAAGAAGAAAATTTTAATCTTACAATAAAGAGGGAGAAGTGTAACCATTCCTTGTCGTTGTTAATGATATTATAACAATGTAAAAAGAAGGACTTTTGTGGCAACCAAAATCTACTTCTAGAAAAGAAAAGAAAAAATACCACTGGTCTGAGTTGTCTCATTGGTTGTGTATAGGTTGAGAGTGGTTGGTTGAAATAGATGATATTATCTATTTTATCTACCATAATTAAATATTGTAAGATGTTGGGAGTGTATGAAAAGAAAGGGAAGGGTATCGCCATGAAGAAAATTTGGAGGTCATGATGGTGGGGATGCAGGTTTTAGAGACAGTCTCTCTAATCTTCCAGCAAGCTCTTCTATGTCTTGATCAATTCCCTTTTCTTATGTTCTGGGTACATCAGTCATTAAACTGATGTTTCATTTCTTAAGAAATGCCGCTATCATGCTTGTTTAACACCTAGTAGCTCTTCAGGCAACTCTTAAAAGCAACATACCAAGGATGGACATACACATACAACATATATATATATATATATATATATATATATATATATATATATATATATATATATATATATTTATATATATATATATATATATATATATATATATATATATATATATATATATATATATATATATATCTACTTACACACATCCGCAGTATGTTCTCTCCTTTACTTTGATATCGGCGACGGTTATGGACTGGGCGTTATCAGGTACAAAGGCGCAGCTCTCATGGACTGCCTGCTATACATATCCGCCTTCTATGCTGTCCCGGTTGATATATATATATATATATATATGTGTGTGTGTGTGTGTGTGTGTGTGTGTGTGTGTGTGTGTGTGTATAAGCCTGTTATAGCACAAAGGCCGAGCTTCCTTCCTTCTGATCCACGGTCCAGGTGATATGCATAACCCACAGCTTATAACGGTTGCTCCTAAGTTGACTCTCGGTCCTGGTTACGCTATGACTCCCTTCAAAACCGAAAGAATTGAACGCTTGTCACACAACGAACAGTTCCAAAGGTCTCCGGCGCCGATATGGTCTCAGACAGAGGTGATAAAACTTCCAGGTATGAATTCAAATATAAAACAGAGATGGGAAAATTCAAGAATTCTTAGAGAAACAGAGACATCTGCGTAACTGTAATTTCAAGGTGATATATCATCAAACGAAAGGCAAACGGATTCAATAATTAACACACAGCAGTTGCGCATCGGGAAAAATAAGAACCATCAGCACTGTCCTTTTTTTATTCCATAGTCTATGCATATATATTACAGAGGCCTTTTTAAAATAACGCCGAGAGAATAGTTTTCTGGCTTTAAAGTAATGCTCAGGCGCTCGCTCTTTCCTCTCTCGAGAGAGAGCTTTGTTGCCATTTTGTTTATAATTAAGGATAGCCTTCTTGATCCTTATCTTTTACAAAAGCAGGCTTTTTCCTTTTTTACATAACGATTTAAAGCGTGAAGCTTTATTTTCCACTCTTATCCTAATTTTAACTGAAAAACATAGAAATTCTATCCCAAATTTTGCTCCTAAACTATTTCCATCATATCCTTTTATTTAGAAAAAGAATATTTACATAATCCCCACTTCCTATTTTATTAAAATAACAAAATATTAAAAATTATCACACCCCCCTTTTATCATATATTTACAAATCAGAATGGTCTTGATGCTCCTGCATCATACACCCAACCTTAAAATTAATCATGATCCCCTGATCATGTGTTTGGATCTATGTATGCCTGGATCCCATACATTGTGCTGCAAGTCATCATGTGCTATTGCTCGCTGTATTTCCCCAGGTTTCCATATCTTATGCTGCCTCGCTCCACTAGCTGCACTCTCGCAATCTTCTGCTGTCTTCCTTTTACTGCTTCTCCTTTGTTTTTCTGTTGTTGGCTTCTTCCGGGATACTGTCATCATCAGTTTTCTGATGCTTTCAATGTCTTGGTCCAATAAATCTCCCAGCTGTTGATTTCTTGCTATCTGCTGAGCTAAGACGGCTTGCTCAGTTTTTACTCTCTCTGTTAATGTTGTCTCAACTGTCACTATAAATGTTGCTGCCGCTGCTGCCACTTCCGCCATAGATGTTGCTTCCTCCCAAACTTCCTGACCCTCTGCAACATTCTTTGGCTCACCACCTTCTTCTTCCTCTTCGAGAATCTTCAGTAATTGTCTACCACCATCTTGATTGATTTTATCAATCAAATCAAGTCCTTCAAACATTGTAACCTCATCTTCTAACATTGTAGCAGCTCCAAAATTCTGCATATCAGTCTTCTCTTGGCTATTTAGGCAAGCCAACTCTTTATTGTCACCCATAGAAACAAGTTTCTGCATATGAGACATTAATGTCTTATCTTCTTTTTGCAACAGTTCTTCTTCCCTCAAGACAATTCCAAGTGATGGATTGTCTTCTTCATCATCTGCATTCACAAAACACTTGTTAAAATTAAAAACATAAGGCTGTTGTGCCTTATCTCCTTTTGGCAATAATTCAAATGGTTGCTCTGTTTTCTCCTTCTCCTCTGCCAGCATATCAGCATGCTGATTCAAATTCTTAGTAAAATTCATAAGACTGTCCATTAGTCTTTCTTCCACACCATCTGTTCTAATGGTGCCTTCTTGCTTTTGTCCACTGTACTGAACTCTTTCATTTGTAATCTCCCTGTCATACCTTGGATTCTCCAACAAGTATTCCAACAATGCAATTTCTCTATGGCATTGTTGCAGCATTTCATCATCACTTATAGTCCCTGCATTCACACACAAACTGTCAGTTTGAAAATCACAGAGTTCAACAGTCTCAATTGTTGCTTCACTTATCTGTGCTACAGACTGATCTATTTCTTCTGCATCCATAAGAACTTCCTCTTGTGCTGTAGCAGCTTCACAAGAGTGCACATCCTCCTCAGCCCCCGTAACCACATCAAAAGTATCAGCTACATTATCCAGCTGGTCTGGATTTATCCAATGACTCAAGAAATCATCAATGATCTCCTCTTCACGACTCAATGGTATACTTATCATCTGCTCCAGGTATTCCTTTTTCCCAAATAACAGGGTTTTTGAATTAGTCTTCTGTCCCGACTCATCTTCTTCTTGCAGAGGCAACAATGTATGATTGACACCATCCTTTCCAAACTTGTAGGTGTTTCTCTTCTCGTCATGTATGGCTACTCTGTCATATTGCCAAGGTCTTCCAAGCAATATGTGACACACGTCCATAGGCATTACATCACAAACAATTTTATCTTTATATTTGCCCACTTGAAATTCCACTTCACACTGTTCACTTACCAACAGTTGATTTCCCTTTTGCAACCATGACACCTTATAAGGTGTTGGATGCTTCATTGTCTTCAGCTTCAATTTCTCTACTACCTCTGTAGAGACCAAATTATCAGTGCTGCCACTATCAATGATCATCTGACAACATTTCCCTTGGACTTTGCACACTGTCCTGAATAAAGTTTTCCTTTGTGGCGGTTCAGTCATCTCCTTTGCTGGCTTAAGCAAGACTTTATTAACTACCAGAGATTCTCCTCTTTCTGGTGCATTTTCTTCCTCTGCTACTGCTGCCACTGGCATCTCTCCCTCAGCTAGAGCAACAATTGCATTCCTTTGCTTTGTGTCTGCATTCTCTGGACACTCAAAAGCTCTATGTCCCCGCTTGTTACATATGTAACATCTTATTTCTCTGCCTCCTCTTCCTTTAGAAAAACTCCCTCTGCCTCTTGCATCACCTCCTGTGGGTGCATGCTGGGTTGAGCTACTGCTAGCTCCTTCTTTAGGTGCTGTAGATCCTCCTCTACCACCTTGACTTCCTTTTCCTCTGAAAGTCTCTCTCCCTCTGGCAGACTGCTTCCTCATGAGTTTTTCCTCAGCTTTCAGCGCTATCTGATAAGCTTCCTCTACTGTTTTAGGAGACAACAAACTTATCTCATCCTGAATGTCCATCCTAAGGCCATTCAGATATCTAGCCACCTTCTCATCTGTATCTTGGACTTCTCCGGCTCTTATGCTCACTTTATAAAACTCTTCTTTATACTCTTTTACTGTTAAAGATCTCTGTCTAAGATTTTGCATTTGTCTAAATAATGTTTGCTGATAATTACTTGGCAAGAACTTACCTCTTAACTTTGCTACCATTCGGCTCCAGTTCTTGATTGGCTACTTACCAAGTCTCTTCCTTTCCGCCTGCACACCATCCCACCAGAGTGTTGCATGGCCTTTTAACTTGGTGACAGCAAACTTTACTTTCTTCTCATCTTCTGTTTCTTCGTAATCGAAGAATTTCTCCATGCTGTTAATCCAGTCGATCAATTCTTCTGGATTCAATCCTCCTTGGTATACTGGTACTAACTGGTTCCATGGCCTGGCTGTGGACTTCAACACTGACTGAAAGAACCTCATCTCAGGAGTAACTTGTACAGCTTCCTCTTCTTCAGCAGCTTTAATTTCAGGCTCACTGACATCTCCATCATCTATATTTCTATCCGAAGTTAATGCATCCACTCTAGCTCGCAGCTCTTCTACGGTTGCCATTAGTTCAGCATTTGCATCAGGTCATCCTCTTCCACCACGTCCTCATCCTCTTCCTCTTCCAACTCTGAAAGCCATCCTTCTCCCTCTCCTGAGATTTAGTTCAATGTTAGTTGATGGCTTTGATACCACTAATGATGGTGGGGATGTAGGTTTTAGAGACAGTCTCTCTAATCTTCTAGCAAGCTCTTCTATGTCTTGATCAATTCCCTTTTCTTCTGTTCTGGGTACATCAGTCATTAAAATGATGTTTCATTTCTTAAGAAATGCCGCTATCGTGCTTGTTTAACACCTAGTAGCTCTTCAGGCAACTCTTAAAAGCAACATACCAAGGATGGACATACGCATACAATATATATATATCTACTTACACACATCCACAGTATGTTCTCTCCTTTACTTTGATATCGGCGACGGTTATGGACTGGGCGTTATCAGGTACAAAGGCGCAACTCTCATGGACTGCCTGCTATATATATCCGCCTTCTATGCTGTCCCGGTTGATATATATATATGTGTATAAGCCTGTTATAGCACAAAGGCCGAGCTTCCTTCCTTCTGATCCACGGTCCAGGTGATATGCATAACCCACAGCTTATAACGGTTGCTCCTAAGTTGACTCTCGGTCCTGGTTACGCTATGAATCCCTTCAAAACCGAAAGAATTGAACGCTTGCCACACAACGAACAGTTCTAAAGGTCTTCGGCACCGATATGGTCTCAGATAGAGGTGATAAAACTTCCAGGTATGGATTCAAATATAAAACAGAGATGGGAAAATTCAATAATTCTTAGAGAAAGAGAGACATCTGCGTAACTGTAAATTCAAGGCGATATATCATCAAACGAAAGGCAAACGGATTCAATAATTAACACACAGCAGTTGCGCATTGGGAAAAATAAGAACCATCAGTACCGTCCTTTTTTTATTCCATAGTCTATGCATATATATTATAGAGGCCTTTTTAAAATAACGCGGAGAGAATAGTTTTCTGGCTTTAAAGTAATGCTCAGGCACTCGCTCTTTCCTCTCTCGAGAGAGAGCTTTGCTGCCATTTTGTTTATAATTAAGGATAGCCTTCTTGATCCTTATCTTTTACAAAAGCAGGCTTTTTCCTTTTTTACATAATGATTTAAAGCGTGAAGCTTTATTTTCCACTCTTATCCTAATTTTAACTGAAAAACATAGAAATTCTATCCCAAATTTTGCTCCTAAACTATTTCCATCATATCCTTTTATTTAGAAAAAGAATATTTACATAATCCCCACTTCTTGTTTTATTAAAATAACAAAATATTAAAAATTATCACACCCCCCTTTTATCATATATTTACAAATCAGAATGGTCTTGATGCCCCTGCATCAGGTCACCAAGAAAGAAACGACTAAGAGAATTAGAGAAATGATTTGTAGGAAAGTTGGGGAAAATTACATTCACATATAAAGTTAAATCTAGTGAAGAAAAACAATTATTGAAGAAGGTAAAAAGAAAATAATGGCAATCTCTATAATATTAAATCCAAATAGAAGACTGGGAAAAAGTATTGTAGAAAATAATCTTGTCAGAAAAGGAAACTAGGAAACACTAGCATGTAAGGAAACATAACCAGTAAGTCGTTGAAAGGAAGATCAAAGAAAAGTTTGAAGATAAGTTAAAACATGGAAGACGAGATAAATTCCAAATTCATATTGACATTTTATTTATCAAGTGTATTCGAGTGACTGGACCATGGGTGTACATGAAGTCCTAGCACAAGTATATATGTGCTAGAGCTAAGCACTAATCACCTATTAAGAGGTGGGAATTTCCATACAGTTTTATAGGAGTGTGTAACCATATAGACTATGTTAATGGTCATGATGGATTCCACTAAAAAATACCTTTTTGTGGGAGTTCGCTGGCTTGCGAGTGGCAGAGATGTCAATTTTTTAAGGATTCAAACCCTAGTGGGAGAAATAACATCTTCCCTCTTTCATTGACCCAACTCATCTATTGTGACAATCAACAATAATATTCATTACATATAATCTGGGTAGATAATCAAGCATGGTAATTATTGAGGAGAAATTTAGAAAACTTATTATTTGTTCCCTTATAATGCTTCAAGGCTGAAAGCCCCAAGGAATGAGTATTTGTTGTGCTTCTAGTAGAACATAAGGCATGTATAATATCTTAGGGGTTATTTTAGCGATACAATTGCATGTTAGTGAGTTATTAATGTCATGCATGTGGTTGGCCAATTGTTGAACTCTTACAATTATATCATATGACTGTTATAATGTTGTGTATAGGTGGACTGGCCATGGTCTAGGATCTGGGTCTTATACTATAAATGAAGGATTTTCTCCCAAAACTAATCATCATTGGAGAGTCATCTCTCATATCTTATTGTAGAAGGAATTTATCCTTTCTATTGGATGGCATAGTGTCCCTATATTTCTTGTATTTTGTTAGGAGTGTGCAACTCATCACTTGAATCTAGTTTGCTTCCCCAAGCACATACTTATTTCACATGTTAATCATGTTATTCCACATTTTTTAAAATATATTAGTTTTTATGTTAAATAATGCACCATTTTTTTGTTATTTGAATTTGTTTTGTATTATGTTTCACTCTCTTTTATTGTTCTATTTAGGGTATTAGACTTAAGTAGATGACTCCTGGCTTGCTTTTCTATTGTGTGCATTTGCAGACTTGATAGTCTCCCTCTATTTTTTCTACTTTACATTGTATTGATGGATATTTTCATTTACTTTTGCTTCTACAATTGCTATTATTTACCTTCTTTTTAGTTGTTAGCCTTTATCACATAGACCCCCAAAAACCAAAGTGACTTAAAATAGCTACAGATAGGTGACATGTGACTACAATATTAAACTAGCAACACTAGTTAAATGTTACACTGCTAACATGAATATTTGTGAGCTAAGGCAAAATTTGTATAGAATAAACATTTTATGGCCCGATTTAACAAAGAAATACACAAATTATTTATGTTGAGTGTCAGAAAAACAATATACATAAACTCTTTACGTCCAGGATCAGCAAAGCAACATATATAAACTATTTATGCCTAAATTCAGCAAAGATGCACACACTTTTTCTTTCGAATGTTCTCATGGAAGTTAAAATTCAATTATGTAGTTTTTGTCCATCATGAAAATTTATAATGTCTACATCCTTGAAATTTCCATTTTGTGTAGGTTATCAAGCTAAAATATTTTACCAAATTTGAAAATACAGCAGAAACTTTGGGTGTTGCTACATTGATTTTTGACAGAAAATCCAAACCCAGCAAGAGGTTACACAAGTTTCTTCGTGAACAGTGTGAGGGGGAAACATTAACAATAAGTTGACTCAAAGTTCGGGAATGCGATAAAGGAGAAATAATTATAACCATTTTCTTCTAAATCAATTTTTTATCACAACTATGCAATAATTATTATATAATGTTTATTGTCATATCCCTGGATGATGCTTAATTTTTTTCTATGTTGTTGCAGAAATTTGAATGTGTACATAACAATGTTGTTCTAGATTTAAAGTAGGGTCTGCAAACCTAGTTGAGTGAATTGATAACTGGTCTTGGAGTTCAATATTTAGCTCCTATGAGCATGGGTCTCTCCCACAATCTTTCAATATTTAAGCTAAACTTTAGTCCCAATAGGGTAAGTGTTATGTTCTACTCAGAATTGACCTAGATATGTTTCAACATTCTTATGCTTTCTATATGCTTGCTGAAATACATATACTCAGTTTTATCTTCCTTTGATATGTACAAGTTATGGCCAGCTCTATTGGTTATGTTTTAATATTTAATAAGTTTTATTTCATATATAGACACTCTCATTGGAATATAAAACAAACTGAATTATTTACTTCAGTAGTTTTGTACTTGATCTTTTTGTTCTTAAACTCGTAGTATTTTTCCATACATATTTTTTTTATGAAGTCCTTGCACTCGAATGATGTTGTAACATGAGGTGTTTGTTGATATGCACATACTAACTGCCATTTCAAATTATTATATCCTACCTTCCAGGTGGATATAATTCTGATTCAAGAAATTGGTCTACTTGATGATCTTGACAAAGATCTTAATATGTATGCAATGAGGATACGAGAGTGGTATGGATGCCATTTTCCAGAACTATCAAAGTTTTTCCAGGATAATATACAATATGCTAAAGTAGTAAGGCTTATGGGTATTCGCACAAAGGTTGTTGATCTAGATTTCTCAGAGGTAGCAATTTTTATGATTAATGGCATTTGAGTTTATTCATAGAAACATGTAAAGTGTATAATATTACTATTACATCAATTTCTTTTACAAAGAATATTCTAATTTTTCTAATATATATATTTTTTTCAAATAATTTAGGAAAGTTGAATCAGAGTTAAAAGAGCCAGCAATGATATCCATGGGGAATGAATTCAACGATCGTGACATGCTAAAAAATAAATCTTTTTGTACCCAAGTTATATCTCTATCATACTATAGAGCACAACTCTTTGATTATATTGAATTTGAGAACTCTCCATTATGTCCAAATAAAATACAAATTTAAGGTATCTCCCAACATGCATACCTCCATGCAGCACCCCTTGGTTTATATATATTTCTGGTCTTGGAGAAGATGCTTTTGAGAGGGGAAACATTTTTCTTCCTTCCGCTATGCTGCTCCAAAGTTTCTCTCTTGGATGTAACTTGTTATGTAATAGTTCTGGTCATGTTTTTAGAGCTTAGGAGCTCACTAGGTTGTTTGAGTCTTAGAGCGTTCTTTTAGTAGAAATTTTTCTAGTTATAGTCACCCTAGGATCAGTCATACAATTTTAGTTGTGCCATAGGGATCATGAGGATCCATGTTGTTGGTGTACAATATTCCTTGTTTTGTTTCTAAAAAATATGTTGTCATGTCATTGTTGAGCCTGTTAGTGATGTTCCATAGATAAGTTGTTAGTGCAAGGGAGACCAAGAGGGATATTGTTGTCATTAAATTTGTATCATGTTTTAAGTTTTGATCATTTACATGAGCTAATTTAACACTTGAATATGTGCTAGTTCAATTTTGCAATGAAATTCGTCGTTGTTGTTATTGCTCTCGCTCAAATCATGGAATGATATTTTGGAGTTGTCTTTGAGACACAAGAGATAATTCCAGTATATATTAACTGCCCTTGTTGTTTCATAGCAAGGCCTGGGGTTGTGTTCATAGTGGACACATATGACTGGGAGGAAAAATGCTACTAGATGGCTAGTCCACATGAGTGTATTTTCATATAGATAAGTATTTTCAATGAAAATTATGAATATTTTGTTTTAATATTTATTGTATATTGTGTTTGAATGATGAAGTGTTAAAGCGAAGTATATGTAGTGTGCATGAGTTCTTTATATAAATCATGATCGGGAATGAGAATAGTTCAATTAGTTGTGCCTTTTACCATTCTGTATAAGCTGAATGAATTCCATTTTATATGATTTGAATGAAAGATCAATTTAGATATATTATGTTTGGTTATAATTCTGAATTTAGATGCTATGGAAACTTGTAAATGAGTTATTGAAAGCTCTTGATAAGAGATTTTTTTCCTTATATGATGCAATTTGTGAGCCAATTGTCATACATTATTTATACTACGTTTTCCTTTTCTTTCCATTTGTTTTGAAAAGTTATCTACAGTCTGTGTTTTTTAGCATGTAATTTAGTTGGCATGATTGTGCCTAAGCTTTTCCAAAAGGTTGAATACTAAGTTCCTAAGGTGTTATTTTCCATGGTGATGTTTATTTGCCTTGTTTATACAGTTCATCTCACCACATAGTGGTCACTAACATTGCTGATGTTGAGGTATATATCATATAAATATTTTATAGTATACTTTAATTTATATTCCAATTTTTATCATCTTTCATATCTTATACTTTGCATTGTATCTTTTTTCATTTTCAAAAGAGGAACTCAGTATTAATGGTAAGAAATAGGAGTTGAAGAAAGAAGAGGAGAATAATACTGGAGAGACAATGCAAAAAGAGAGAGAGAAGAGAATTAGTCTAGTGATACCCTTAAAGCCAATACTCTACATGAGAAACACACATACAAATTAATGGTCAAGTCTTTAGAGCTGGTGAACACAATGATGATGTTTTGAAGTGATGAAACAAAATTTCATGTGTAAAAAAATTGTAGTCCAACCAATATTAAGTTGGAAACTCATATTGTAATACTTGAAATTTCATATAATATAATTTATGTGGTTGAAATTATTTATAGTTGTACATGATATTATTTAGTATTGTAATTAACATATGTAATTTTGTGTTCTTATATTAGATGAACACGCACATTGTATGAAATTTTTTAAATTTGGTTGAAAAATCATATTAATTAATTTATATTCATTAATAATAAACACATAGAATCAATTTAAAACTACTAAATTAGTCATTTATATAATAAATATGATTCTACCAAAAAAATTACTACTATAAATGACTATATATGATTATTAGTAGCTAATTTGTAGTATCTTATAACACGACTAAAATTTAGTGATATTTCTTTGGCCATTAATTGATTTCAAATGATGACTAAAATTTTCATATATATGACTATTAGTAGCTAATTTATAGTTATCTTATAACTCGACAAACATTTTGGTCATATTTCTTTGGTCATTAATTGATTTTCTCAGATGATCATGTAGTAGTATACTTTGTTGTGTATTTGGTCATTAATTGTGACAATTAATGATTAAATAAATGATTAAGTTAATGACCAAATTTATGAGTAGATATACTACTAAAAAAAAAATTTGAGGTAAGAAATTAATGACTAAGATAAATATGAATAAACATTGGTTGCATTATAAGATACTGTAAATTAGCTACTATTGGTCAACGGTTGAAAAATGGTTATTTATATGCAAATTTTAGTCATTTTTTTAGTAACTAATTAGCCATTCTGTACTAGTGAGAATATCCTCATCCTTCTACTCTTGATCATTGGGAAGGACTTCATTTTTATCAAACTGATCCTCTTCCATCTCCTGAACCTCAAACAAAATCACCTTTACCTAATTCTTTGGGCTTACCTGTGGATTTCTCGCAGCGATCCTCATTGAGATTGTTAACCATGACTAGAACTGATTCAAACCCTCAGCCTATGTCCACCACTATGGTTGAGATATCAAGTCTCACATCCTCATCTATGTTTGTAAAATCATCATAAACTCATTTATATGGTGGCCCATCCATCTCGCCTAACTATCAGTCATTATTTGTCACCTATTCTGTTGTACCTTCCAGTCCTTGAACCTCTCCCATGACATCCAATTCGGGAATAATGTCTGGTACTTCTCTTATGAATGCCACATGGTCTGCTCCTCTTCCTCCATCTACAACTATAATAGAGCAACATAATGGCCCTTATCACAGTGGGAAAAACTACCCTCAACATCCCAACCCTATTTATGTTAGGTACCCTCCATCTGGGTCACAGTTGCATCCATCATCCCCTCCTCCCATGGATGGGGGGAACCTATTGTTGGTATACCTCAATATGGGAATCCACCTACTTATAGTTCTTCTCATCCTAGAATGGATTACAATGTTTGGCAACCTACTTTACCCATACAACCTAGCTCATATTGGGATCAACTGTTGAATTCTCAAAATATACCGTCTTCATCATAAATTCCTACCTATTCATTACCACCTCAACAATATCAAATACATGTGAGCCAACCTTTACAACCCATTCCGATGATTTCTAGTTCTCACTAGATCTTGATTCATCAACCTATACAAGGTTCCCCACCTTCTCAATCACTTGCACAAGGTACTCTTAATGTTTCGGTAGGCCAAATTATTCAAAATTTGGCGCAGTCTCAATCAAAGCCATGCCACAGGGCAATGCAAACCATGATTGGGCAACAATATGGATCACATCAAGTACCTTTTTAAGGCCAGCAAATCCAAACCCAACCATTCCATCATATTTATCGCCATCTTGGGACTAGAAAACACACCCACTTATATGTTGGTTATCAAAACCCTCCATATTCTGGTAACCAGGTTCGTTATTATCAAAACCATCCTTATCTAGGAATGCAGGTGCTTGTTGCTCAGTTTATCCCTTCATATCCAAGTCACCCGCCTCCGGACTTTAACAGGATTTTTCCTTTTGTGGCTACTTTTGAGTTACCAAATTTAACTCAGCTTACTAATGACCCCATTGTGCATTCACCATGGTGGTCAATTATTCCCACTAAGTTGCATTCTGATATCAAAAAATTCAATGGGAATCCTAGGGAGGACCCGTCGATGCATGTCATGATGTATCATCTATCGTGTTCATCGAATTCACTTAATGATGATTCCATTCGACTCCATCTTTTCCATCAAATTCTTACAGATACCGTAGCTAAATGGTATATTTAATTACCTAGAGCATCGTTTCATGACTTCAACACTTTAGCCACTACATTCCTCATACATTTCTAGTTTCCCATCAGATATGAAACCGAAATGGAACTATTGACTAACTTTAAACAATCAGACTCTACTCACATTTCAGATCACATTCACAAGTGGAGACGCCATCGTTGGTTGGTCAAGACTTATTTTCCCAATAAATTTCTAGCGTAATGGTTTTCCAAATCTCTCTTAGCTCCCATAATAGGATATGTGGCCAAAGGTAGAGTCATGACTGAAGATTAAGTTATTTCTCGTGCTCAATATTTAGATTTGGTCTATACCCAATTGGGCATGCTCTATGATAAGATACCAAATGATTTGAGACCTTTGAATGCTATTGTTCCTTCACTTGGTAAATAATCTCATGTTGCCAATGGCATTATAGGTTCTACTAGTTTGCAATCGGCGAGTAAACCATCTAGTATTTCTCTTTATGCTCCTACACAAAACCCTTCATCGCATCCTCCTACGACTTCTCTTTCTGAGATAAATGTCATCTCATCTGATAAAGTCAAGTTTCAACAAAAACATGGAAGCAGGAAGAAAGGTAAAGGTAAGAAAAAGAAAGATTGCTCATTGCAGGATAAACAAACAAATTTGTCTTCCGATTAGAAATGAAATCCTTGATACCCATGTTTGATTTGTAACAAGGATCACCTTACACGTGATTTTCTAAACCGCGGTGAAATGGATCAGATCCTTAAATCATCCACTTCTCCTATTGTGCTGACCAACCCATTTCCCAATCAAGAGAACCATATGGTTTCCTGGGATGCCTCTTCCTCTAACACAGTTTTGATGCTTTCCTCCTCAAAGTTGAAATCTAATGTCATGGTGACCACTCTAAATAAAGACTATGGTAATGTGAATCCACTGAATGGTCAAGGTTCTCATCAACCTACGAGTCTGGAATAACCTTCATATGATCTTGCTCCACCTCTAGTTCCTACAGAATTGACTATCAAGCCTCTGAAGGGTGTTATCCATAAGTCTACTACCAAACCTCATTCAGGAGATGCTCAAAATTACAATGTAGTTGAAGACTTGGCTGAGTCCCCTTCGGCTATGTCGAATATTGAGGTGTTGCAAAACTTCCCTACCCAAAACAAGGCCTTATTTTTAGTTATCGGATGTGTGGATCCATCAGATTCCAACCTAGTTGTTATCTCTCATGAAATTTGTACCCCTCGACTTTTGGCTCAGTTAGATTTTATGATCCAGGTCATTTTCCATGGTAATAAAATTCATCATTCTGTTGTGGACGAGGGAGCCTAAACCTGCATCATTTCTTTGTCTTACTGGAAGGAAATCGGTTCACCCCAATCGAGTCAATCGACCACCACATTAAAAACCTTTGATTGACAGACATACAAACATTTTGGGATTCTGAACTCTCTCCAAGTAGCATTAGGGAGAAAATTTGTCTCTATTGGAGTAGAAGTTATTGACAGACCTTTGGATTATGATATTCCACTGGGATGTACATGGTTTTATGCTATGGTTTCCATCGTTTCAACTTACTTCAGCATGATCTCCTTTCCTCATAAAGGCGAGATCGTGCCCATAGATCAACTCACAATTTTCGCCTCTAATTCCAATGTTATTGGAAGTGTCCCTCTTGTAGGGGAAGCCCTACATTCCTATTAGCATGTTGGAGTTGTTTTATTGAAGGATTCATCACTTATGGGAACTTTTTCGCTCCCTCCCCCTCCCATTCCTAGCTCCTCCACTTCAGTTTCTTATATCAACATGATATCATCATCTACGATCCTAGTCAGTCCATGGATTGTCCTTCATGAAACTAGCATCAAAATTTTTTGTGACCAACTGTTGCTTAGCCCCATTGAGAAATATTACAAAGCCATCTTCTCAGCTTGTGCAGTCCATATTTTTTCTTCGATCAATTTGGTAGATCAATTAGTGGATTATGGCATGCCCTTTGGTCCTTTCTCATATACATTCTCTACATACGAAAGCATCATTGAGATGATGATGTCAAATGACACGTTGTGGGATGAACATCATCATCATTCCTCCTTCCTAAATACCATTAAAGATAATCTCAGTGGTGTGTACCTACCTAATCATATAGAACCCTTTATGCGTTTTGTTTCCATTCATGAAATCAACTCTAGAAAGAACCTTTCAAATATTGAAGAAACCATTGCTCTCGATATTTTGATTAAACCAAGAATAGTTGAAAATTTATACATCAAAGAATATTGCACTTCATCTGAAGTCTAGATTTATTGAGACCTTTTTCATGAGTTAAGAGATGTATTTTCATGGACATATGAGGAAATTGCAGGTATTGACTCAAATATCATAGTGCATGAAATGAATACATACCCTGATTCCAAACCCATCCGGCAATGCCTGCATCCTATCCATCCTAAGAAGGCTACTTGCATAAAATATGAAATCGAAAAGCTTCTTTAGGCTAGTTTCATATACCTCGTTCCTCTAATTGATTGGGTATCAAAGGATGTCCCGGTCATGAAGAAACAGGGCACAATCTGAGTATGTGTTGATTATCGATATGTGAATTGAACTTGTTAAAAGGACAACTACCCCGCCCAATTTATTGACCAAATTTTTGATGATTGCACTATCTATGAGATCTATTCATTCATGGATGGATTCTCGGGCCATAATTAAATCAACATTCTCTCGACAAACCAACCTAAACCTGCATTTATTTTTCCCTAGGGTACTTTTGCTTATAAAAATCTCCCTTTCAGTTTAAATAACACAAGGGACATGTTTCAACGTGTGATGGACTATGATTTTCATGATATCAAGCACATCATATGACCCTATTTAGATGATCTCCCTGCTCACTCTAAGTGTCAGGCTTATCACCCCATGAATTTACGAGCCATCTTCCTCCATTGTAGACATTATAACATTCGACTCAACCCACTCAAATGTGTGTTCTGTGTCATTTTTGTTCGACTCCTTAGTTTCGTAGTTCAAAACAAGGAATTCATATTGATCCTTTAAAAGTCCAGGAAATCATTGATTTACCTACGCCTTACACTCTAGTTTAGTTACAAATACTCCAAGGGAAAGCTAATTTCCTAAGGAGTTTCATCCCTAACTACTGTCAACTAACCAAAGGATTTACTTTCTTACTAAAAAAAGGGATTCCCTTCCATTGGGATGACACTAGCAGAAAGCATTTGATGCCTTGAAATATGTACTAGTTTGTCCATCTCTTACCCCCTGACTATCATCGCAATTATTTCTTGTACCTTGTTGCCACCATATCTACTCTAGCTATGGTATTGGTCCAAGAAGACGATATGGACTCTAAACATCCCATTCATTATCTTATTCAAAACGTCAAAGATACTGAGATCTGGTATACTCATGTGGAAAATTTAGCTTGGGCAAGCATTCAAGTCATCCATAGATTTCACCATTACATCTTGCTTCATAAAACTATAGTCATTTTAGATTGCAACCCTATGACATACATATTTTCACATCAATTACTGGGGGGAAAATACTCTACACGGATCATTATTCTCCAAGAGTTTGACCTGGAATTCATCAAATCTAAGTCAAAGAAATTCTTATTTTTTGCCGAGCTAATGTGTGATCTCCCTTCCCTTGATGTTGAATCTACATTTAAAGATTCCATCGCAGACGAGTCATTATTCCTGATCTAATCATCTGACTCATGGTATGGATATTTTCTCATCTATCTCCAAACCTAGACTTTATGTCCTAATACCTCTCACTCAGAGCAGTGATGTATCGAGTACCAATCCCAAAACTATATGATTATCGACGACACTCTTTACCACCATTGTATCAATACGATTTTACAGAGGTGCCTCACCCTTGAGGAGGCTGAGAAAGTATTGAATGAATGCCAGTCACGAGCATGTGGTTGACACTTATCTGGTAACACTACCATGCAAAAAATCTTACGCTCTGGTTACTTTTGGCTGACCATTTTTCGTGATTATTTCCTTGCAGTCCAGAAATGTCTTGCGTTCAAGATCTATAATAAAAAATTCTATGCTCCACCTTCTACTTTGAATCACGTTGTCACCATTGGTCCCTTTTTAAAATGGGGCATCGATTTTTGACATGTAACCCTCACTTGGATGGGGTGCATGGCTACATCATTGTCATTGTTGACTACTTTACTAAGTGGGCTGAAGCGATGCCTACATTCCATAATACCGACAAAAACACTGCATATGTTTTCTTCAACCATGTGATTTCTAGGTTTGATGTTCCACAAGAAATAGTAATGGATCATGGGAAGCACTTTCAGAATCATATGATGACCAAATTAGCTGCTAAATTGGGACTTTTGTATGAAAAATCCACTCCCTATTTTCATCAGGAAAATGGACAAGTTGAGGCGATCAACAAAGTTCTTGAGACTATGCTTCAACATATGATAAGGGTCCACAAATCAGACTGGAAATTGCTTCACTTTTCTACCTTGTGGGCATATCAAACCTCAGTTAGGACTGCTACTAGATTCACACCCTTCCAATTGGTGTATGGTCTGGAAGCGATCATCCCCATCGAATGCGAAATTCCATTACTGAAACTAGCTATCGAACTTCTTCCTGCTACTTCTGCAGAGGAGGAGCATATTTTGCATCTAAATTGTTTGGATGAAACCTGATGTGATGTTGTGTTAGATAATGAAGTCCATAAAAGATGTATCAAAGTGAAATATGAAAAAAAATTCAAGCCTAGAGTCTTCTTAGAAGGAGATCTGGTTCTCTTATATGATCAGGAGGCCAACATGTTAGGTCTCGGAAAGTTCCAGCCTATGTGGTTGGGCCCATACATTTTCAAGTGAGTACTTGAAAATGGGGCTTACGATTTAGTAGATATAGATGGAGTTTCACTTGAATAATCTAGAAATGGGTTGTACCCCAAAAAATACCATGCTTGATCCCATGCATAGTAGACTATGTACATACTGTTTATGGGTGTGTTGAGTGTGTTTGCCGTGTTTCTTTTAGAGTTTCCTACGGTTTTTGTTGATTCTGTTTACTTTTGGATTGCATATGTCAGCCTCTCTTGAACCATATATTGGTTATGCTGATGGTGCTAGCCATAGTACTCGGAACCTATCCTCCACAATGAGGGCTATCTTTGCTCCAAATGACGAGCTAGTGAGCATGCAAGGGATTTCCATTGGTCACTCGACTAACAAATTGTTGTGTATAGTGCAGTGATTGAGGTACTATATGATGCTATTTCACATGATATCCATCATATAGTCATCAGGCTTGACTCACAGATCATAGTTCTATAACTCGCTAATATCTATTCAATGAGAAATCCTATGTTCCTTCGCATGATTTTGAGAGTGTGTATTCATGGAAAGACATTTTGATTTCATATGATATGAACATATTTCTATGAATATTATACTTTAGTAGATTCCCTAGCTAATTTTGTTTTAGATCGACATTTGCAAATAATGTAAACAACTTGCAATTCACATCACATCATATCGAAAATAGAATATGAAGCAGGAAGCACTGGGTATATACACACACACACACACACACAGATATATATTAATTTTGTTTTTACAAAATGTGTGCTCCAAGACACATATGGCTACATCGTCCATATGAAAACTACATGCAAAACATCTAAGTAGAAAAATCAATGGTGCTCATGATAAAATGATACAGCATGAGAAATCTTGCATAGTAATCGACTAATACGACTAGCAACTCTGATTGTGTGTCATTGAAGTTGCAATGTAATTTTATCGACCACGGTCTCATCAATCCCATGTGGCAATCGTTCCATGTGGTATTGCAGCTCTAATAGGATCTCTGCTACATCCGGATCTCATACTGCATCCCGTCCTACTGCAGTGACCTGTACTGGTCCCATTGCCTCCTCTTGTGGCTGTCTCTTTATGCGACAAAGATATGTAGCACCCACTGGTCAAAAAGGTCCAATGTATGCATGAAAAAATCAAATAGTCTAGTCCTGGGATCATAAAAAAGCACAAAAAAATTGTAACACTTTCAAAAAATTAATGGTTGAAATATCTTACCTGAAGCATCCCATTGCTCACCCTCAAAAAACTAGAGCTTGAGATCATCACAGAAATAGATCCTTGCATAAGGATAATCATCAATGATGATGAAATTCCTGCATAGCCACCCAAATAAGGCTAGTGAAAATTTGATCGTTGATGGGCTCACATGTCGGCTCATACGATCTATCCACCTCCTCATCTGTGGGGTCCTCGGGTCGATGGGCTCAAGTACATTCTGATGAGGTTGTAGTAGTGGCACTAACTCTAGAGCAAAATATACTAAGATCGCTCCATGGCCGAAGTTCTTCAACTTCCCATTCTTTTATTTAGTAAGTTGTTCCTTCAAAATGACCAAGAGACTCTCACTCTAGTTGAATATTGTCTGCTCTAGACACTGTATCCCATACTGCATGTAAGATCTTGTTGCTACATGTAGTGTCAAGTTTCCTACTGATCTTGTAATAATGAACAAGATCATTCTCAAGGGTAATAGGGTTACATTATTTATGTTGATCTTTCCATCGGTAGTAGGAAGGGATTGAGTTATGCAATAGGTAGCGATATAGTCTTTCACCATCTCACTGCCACTTCTTCCACCTAGAAGAGAGATGAAGGCACCTCACCTTGACAATCCTATCAGAAAGTAAATGTCCTCTACCTATATCTCGAGAATATTCTCCCCAAATATGAACACATGTGCCTGAATATCCCATGAATTGACAAGGTATTTCAACAACTCCATTTGTTGCCTCATATCAGTAATCCAGAATAATTTCAATAACCCACAATTTTTTAGCGCTTTGATGGTATTAGGCTCATTTTCTGCATTCAAATCATGTTCCTCATGTTCTCTTTCTCACCAAATGAATGGAATTTTGTGTTGATGGGCACCTAAAACATCAACAAGGGATCTATTAGGCTCTTTATAATGAAAAAAATTGACAAACTTTGAAGCAAGAAGGAGAAATAATATATGAAAATGTGCCCAGCGCACCCTAGCAGTGTCTACTAGAGCATGGCACCTTTGCCTGCAGTGTACCCCTACCTAGGTGGAATGTAGATTTTGACACAAGGGGGTGAGTTGGCCCCAGGGAATTGTTTATGAAGCCCAGGGGCCTAAAAACCTTAAATTTTTTTGCATGAAAAACACAAAAATACACTGTAGAAAGATAGAGAAATGTTTTAGTTCCTATCTAGAAGCGACA
This sequence comes from Pinus tabuliformis, assembly GCA_031772625.1. Lineage (NCBI taxonomy): Eukaryota > Viridiplantae > Streptophyta > Pinopsida > Pinales > Pinaceae > Pinus > Pinus tabuliformis. Next base: position 396,219,499 of record CM062804.1, on the reverse strand, counting down.
ACACTTGAAATGGTTCCCTAGATTGGCCACAATCAGCTGTAGAAGATCGAGGGAAAAATGGCTCCAAATACTCACTATTGAAGGTAAAATGTAAAATGTTAAAAATAACAAGTCATTTTGAATATTTATGGCCATTTTCTCATTATTTTATTGATTTTTAGTGCTTTGACCTAAAGATGTTTCACTTTTACTATGAATCAAGTATGTTTAATCCTTCTTGTGGTGTTTTGAGTAGGTCAACAACTGTAATCAGGTTTTCATTATGTTTTGAACATGTTACTTTGACCACAGAGTATAATTTTATCTCTTTTTTGGGCTCTTTAAACCTATGAAAAAGGAACTCCCCCAAAGTCCTCTTTAAGCTCCTTTTAGACTCCAAAAATATGAAAATATTGATGAGCACTTGTCTTTTCAAACTTTTCAAATAAAATGAAAAGACATCTACTCAGTATAAGTTTAACCCTTTTCCAGAATATCATAGACTAACTATGAAATGGGAATACTTAGTTGAACATGGCTAAGAGGTTATCTTGGGTATTTTTTCTATCGTTTCTGACCTAAGGGACTACTTATGAAAAGGGACATTTGGATTTTTCTTTTTTTCCTCTTTTTCAAACTCTCTAAACATGAAAAAGATGTCAAGTTTGACCTTGACTGGACTTTTTAAAACATCAAACAATGATGGACTCATTGATCATGATGGGGGCAAACTACTCCTTCTCATGGTTCGTTAAATATAATTGGAGGGATTCATCTGAAGTATGAAATTACATATCAAGCATATGTTATCCTCCTCAATCTTGTTAAAAAATAAAGAGGTATTCACCAGCATAGTTGGGGAAATTGGGAAAACAATGGATTCCATTTTTCTAATGGTAGCAAGTCGCTCTTGAACATGAAACTTTTTCACTTCATCTCCATGGTTGTTGGGTTGGGTAATCTTCTTTTCTTTTTTTTATCATACTATTTTCGAAACCTCCATTTCGGTTTTGGGTCAAAGCTTCCAACTCCATTCAGTGTCACCAGTGCGTTCAAGAGAATTCCTTTAGTTGATATTTTATACAATACTCTTAAGCCTTCATTTCATGTTTTCTTTTCATGATCCAATTCCATGTCATCATCATTCTGACCCTTATGTCTCAATCATCATACCCATTTCATGTTGTTGATGGGAGATGCATCAAGGCCCTCCTGTGGTGGGTCACTTCCTATCAACATCAAAACATCATCCAGGAAGTTGGCTTAGGAACACCCCTTAGCACCTTGGTGCTTAAATATATTAATGGCATGTTTCCTCACTCTCAGTGACAAGCTTACATCAATGGCCTCCGACTGAAAGGTTATGTGTGGTGTTCAACATCAACTCATTTACTCACACCATACAGATTGTAGTATCGTACCTTCAAAGCCATTAACATCATCGGTGGCTTCTCTTACATCTGTTAATGACTTACATCATTGGTTGGTAATCAAATGGTGTCTACGATGTTCGAATCCAACTAATTGATTCACATCATTAGACTCATACATTGGTTGGTCATGTGAATGAGATAGAAGACCCTGGATCTAGTTTCATCCATCTGGGTTGTGATTTCAGGAGTTATACAGAGATTACAATGTATGATGGCCATGATCATATAGACAGTCATCAAGTTATGACTCCACCAGTTTCATCTGTGGACACGTCTTTTGATCATTATACATGTTATGTTAGCTTATGAGTTGAGTATCAATATGCCTCCCTTAGTAAAAAAAGATGTCATGTTGTAAATGTATTGTAATAGATGAATCTCATCGGTTGTCCTTGATTCCTACTTTTCACAAGGTAAATCACTTCATTCATTAGTCATCTTATTTGACGTTGTGCTTTAAGGGGCATTCTATTATAGGCCATTTTGTCACATATGATCAATGAGCCTCCTAATGGGATCAATCAACATTCTATTCCCTCTTGTCACCATATTGCACAAAGAACTAAGCATGTACCTTTCATTTCCCATATTTTTAGCCCTAAACAGCTTCATCTGAGTGAGTTTAAGGGCCAACACTTGTTGTAAGCCTACTGTGGTGCATTCCCTAGCAGGTTACTCCATGGTGGCCTCTGTTGGTCAACAATAGGCTTCTCCCCTTTGCACCTACATTGGTTCTATAAACCCAAGAGAATGATCAACATTTCGGAAGCTTCCCCTTCTAGGAGTTTCTAAAAGTTGTTGCAACTACTTAACTTGGATAAAACATTTGGATCCTATCCTTCCCTACTTTGGATTTTTCACCACTAATCCTTTGATCCCATCCCTCCATCAAAGGTGGATCTCTTACCCTAGATTGGTAATTGGATAAGAACTCCCAACTTACCATACCTCTCTATATATTCCCGGCCTTGTATGTGGTTGGGGGTTGGCTTTTGGAGAGTGATTCTTCCCTTATGTTGTTTTAGTGGGTGGTAATCTTCTCATGCATTTAGGGTGATTGGAGGTGCATATTGTGACAAGGTAAGGACAAGTCAACAACTTGAAGGAGCTCTTCTACAAGATCAACTACTACTTCTGGTTGCAATCTCCTTCCATTTATATTAATGTAAATAATTCATTATTTTCCTATATGTGATGTTGTTATTTCACTTATTTCAATACCATGTTGATCTATTGAATGAAGTACTTAGTTGATATTGCATAGAGCTCATAGTTTCATGGCTTGTGTTATCTAACTGTGCAGGTTTTAATTTTGGCAATCAAAGTTGGGATTGGAGATTCCAAGCTAAAGGAGGAGAAAAGTTTGCGAAGGATTCTAGGTAGGCCTCAATCCATCATCTATTTACTTTAAGGAAAAGAATTATGTTCCTTCTCTCTCTGTTGTTCTAAGTTATCCACTGACCTAGGGGAGAGACTTTTTTCCACAATCATAAATCTCATATAACAATCTCGATAATATATGCATGGTGATATCCCTATCTATTATCCAACATTTCATAGATTCATGGAATTCTCTTCCCAAAATCCCCAACTATCTATGATTCCTGTGCAATATATATCTTAGGCCTACCAACCTGATTCTGTGGGAAATCTCTCTTGAGATGCTCCTTGCCACATATCCAACATTGCAACTACCATCATCTTTATTTTGCCTCCTTCCATGACATGACCTATTAAACTTCTTGTAAGGTGCAACATTTTATTTCTCTCCTAGATTTTGATGTCATGATCTTTTCGGCTGCCATTTTAATTTAGCTTTGTCTTTCCCTTTCAAACCTTATTGATATTCTATCTTATGTTTTGATTGCTCATAACAATGCTTTAATTTCCCAATAACCTCCTCAAGCAACCAAGGCTCATCATACTCAATTTGATCTCTAAATTCTAATGGAAATCCACTGACAAATCTCTGAACTTTGACTTTTTCATCCTTAATATATTTTACACACCTCAAAAACTCCAAGAACTTAGTCGTATACTCCTCCTCTATCATCGACTTTATATTTAATTCATAGATTTCCTTGTCTTTGTTGTCATAGTACCTCTCTGACAAACATTTCTTCTTGAAATATCTCTTGAATTCATGCCAACTCAACTCCTATGTATTGAATGCCTTTGACATTCTTCATGCCTTCAAACCAAATATATGCTTTACCTTCAAGGCTAAACATAGTTATTACAGCCTTCATATTCTCTGAGTAATCATGAAATATGAAGAACTTACTCATCCCAAGAAACCAAACTTCTGCATCCTATGACTTATTCATTTCTCCATCGAATGTAGGTGATTTTTCTTTCTTGAACTCATCTAAAAAATATCCCTATCACTCCTCCTGTAAGGATGATAGAGATGATGACCATGGTTCCTTTCTGAACCAAAACTAGAATAATATCCATGTCCAAAGCCTCTCTTATCAGGTGTATCCAAGAATATGCTATCCTTGATAGCATCATCCCTGTCCAAACAATGCCCACCATGAGACCTACTGCCATATTCCCCATTAGTCCTATCCTCCTTCCCATGGATGATCCTAAGTGGTCCCTGTTTGTGAGAAAAACTTCCCTAAGGTAAGGGTTGACAACCTCAATAGATTGAAGGTAGAAAATAAACAAGAAGCATACACTCTAGCAAGAAAACTATGAAAATACTAAATTTGGTTTTGTGAAGAGTACTCGGAGGTCCTATGTTTGATGTCGATCCCTTAAGGTCCATACCCTCTACTTCCTCCAAAGTGATCATACCTACAACACAATTTAGAGAAGAATATACATAGCAAGTAGTTCAAAGAATGTGCATAATAAACATGTTATATCATCAATAATCAACATATAAAGCATGATATGTTAGACTTAAATTATAAAAAACATGAGATCATAACATTTTAGTAACAAGACGAAGTTTCTTTATTGATATCAGAAAATAGGAGTGGAAGAATACAACCTAATCCGACCACAGCACCAACAAAACCTTCCTCTAGATCCATCGAGCCAAAGCTTCAAATATCACCTCTCAAAATTTGCAAAAGGATGCCATATAGTGGAAGATGAACATCTCTAGAAGGAAATAAGGGTTTCCTATGACAACAAGTGCAGGAGGCATAGGGAAAATAAGACTTGATCCAGGGACAAATGGACTATAATGTTGATATCCTATCTACTTTCATGATTTAGGTCTTCCTATGAGTTGTATAAATACCACCAGAGATTAGTTGATTCAATTATGCCATAGGCTCATGTAGGTGGGATTTTAGTGGAACCGATAAAGCTCGTCCGAGAATTATGAAATATTTTATTTTTTTCATATTTTAAATAATGTATTCTGGTTTGGTATTATGGTACCCGCATGTACACGTGATTTTATAAGGGCAGAGTTGTGTATGAAATTAAAAAATAATAATAATAAGTGATCAAGTCTGAATGGGAAAGAGTTTCCCAAGGCCATACAAGAGCATCATAACTACAGGATTTTTGAATGATGTTATAATAGATGCCCCTTAATATATGAGGTTAGAAGGGGTACATGATGTCCAAAATGTATTAAATGAAAAGAGAGATCAATCGAGAACCTGAGAGAAAATCACCATATTCCAACCCGTTGAATACCTACAGAAGGAATAGAAAAAAAGACTCATGTCTATTGCAGGCATACCCATGCTCAGATATAGTAAAGCATGTTCGTTGATCAAGTACAGAGAGAATCCATCATGTATACATAAGTGTACAAAGAACAATCGAGAATACATACTGGATCATTTGATCATAGCCACAAGGGAACACATAGAAGCTATGTCTCAATATCACATATATAAGAATTGATCAATTATGCTCAAATAATGTCTTATCACCGATGTTGCATAACTGATCCTCATAATAGTACCATATCATATAGGTGGAATAGTGGTATTCCATAAAACTCGTGTGTCAACATATAGAATGTTCTTGAAATGAACTACAACATATAAGGGTGGCTGGTAGCACTGGCAGAAAATGGAAAGGATTGACAAGCGAACCAAGATGTTGACACAACCCGAGCTATTCACCAACCCTAGATGGTACATTCTACACTATGGGAATAAATGATTTGGAGTCGACCATGTGAAAAATCATTTGATTACCAGTCATTGATGTATATCATTAACAAACGTGAGACAACTCACCGATAATGATGATGAGAGTCAAGGTACCTATTGTAGCGGCTACAACCACCCTCAAAAAATTTTCCTTAGCTTTGTTTCAGAGCCTCCCTACCAACCTTTTTCAACATCATGTCTTGCTTCATCAAGTACACAAGCCTCAGTGATTTTCTTGCATAAAGGTAGCCTGTCTATCAGAGCATGATGCATTTCCCTCATAGGTTGTTCCTCCAGACTTCGTCCAACTCCAGGCTAAGCAAGTCCTTCAAGAAATTGTATAATTCTAGAGGGAAACCAGCCTTCCCTCGAGAAATTGTGAAATTCAGTCGGGTAGCCTACTGGGCCCCAGAATTGTGCAATTTTACGAGTCAAGCTTCATCCAGAAAATTGTGCAATTCTTCCCAGTAGGGCTGCTCAACCCAGGAGTTGTGCAATCCTAGGTAGCAGTTAGCTGCTCTGCCCATAAATTGTGTAAATAGCCTTGGCAGCCAGCCTAGCTCCCATCGAGAAATGCACATTTTCTCCCAGTAGTTAAGCAACCTCTTGCATGTGCAGTTGGGTTGACCAGTTCCCCCCAAGACCAAGGAATCTTGACTTGCATGAATGGCTTTATTTTCCTGAAATAGCAAAATGAAACTTGCAAAAAGCATCCTTTTATTCAGGGAGCTATTTTTAGTAGCTCGAGGTTACATTTAAATATCGTTTTAGAATCTTTCCTCCAATTGTTGCTTTTTCCTAGATCTATGGCATGCTCGTCATGATCGAAAACTTATTTATTTGGCACATCAGAGCTCATTCTTTCACATTGATCTTGGAGCTCTGACATCCCACAACACATCTAAGACTCTTCGACACATCTAGCTCAGTTATTCAAAGGTAAGTGGTCTCAACTTGTCTTTTTTAGCATTTTTTTTCGCTTTTTTGTGTTTTCGCTTGTGTGAGTGTTGTTTTCTTGATTTCTTTGAATGCTTGTTGTCGTTTACATGCATACTAGGTTGTACTAACACCATTTCAGTTTTCGTTACTATCTCCCTGTTGTCGCATGCATGAAAGTTTTCCATGAAAGGTCGCTGATTCAGCCACTTTCTTCACCCACATGCATGTTGTTCTATTTTCTGAATCTTTCATTCAATGTTCGAATGCATGATCAATTTCTTCTACTTACACTGAGTATTTCCATGCGTTCACTTTAGTATTTGTATTCAGTTTCCCGTCGGCAGGTCTGGGAAGCCTTGGCTCGAACTTTGCCTCACCAAGACAACATTGCAAAATCCTAAGAGAGAAAGCCCTACTTTCCTCTACATAAATGCACATTTTTTCACAGTAGTTGTTCCCCGCGCCTGCTTTGCACAATTTTGAGGGACAGTGGTTGCTAGCCCATAAAATTGCGCAATGCGGTCACTGAGCCTACAGTCATTGCCAGCTGGAATTGTGCATTGCGCAATCCCACCAGTCAGTAATCATTCTGGATTGCGCATTGCACAAATCCAGCAGCCAATCAGCCTCCTCAAACAGCCCCAACTTCCTTTTGTGTAGTTCTGGTAGCCAAACACCCAGCCTCCCAGAAGAAATTTCGAAATCTTTGCCTATCAATCCCTAGGTATGTGTTATGTTGTTCTTGAATTTTCTTTGCTTTTCGCTAATAGATTTCTTGCCATGCATGTTGCTTCATCTCTATTTCTTTCAGGTGTTCATCCACCTCTTAGTAGTATAGGATCATTGGCCTCCAAGAGAGCAGAATCAAAGGACACTGACGGAAGTGCAACTAAAGCATTAGTTGAGTGAGTGTATCCTAGTAGCATCCCAGAGAACAACAGAAGCATCAACAATAGTAGAGGTGAACATACCTGTGCACAACAAGGGAAATAAGAAGATTTTCGATCGCATGGAGGAAGATAAAAGTTGCAAATTTTGAGTAGATCCACTTGTAGAGAAAGCATCTTTGACCATAGAGGTGAAGAGGGAGCAATGTGATAAAGCGAAATGCAAAAGTAGAGGGAGAAACGGAGAATGGAGGAAATAGAGATGGAGTTTCATGAGTTGAAAGAGAAAATATGAAAGGAACAAGAGTTGCACAAATAGGAGAGGGAAGTGAAACAAAAATAGGTATAGTAGGGGGTGGAACATTTGCAGACAAATGAATCAACCCCCGTACAAGTAGTGGACTCATCAAAATAACTGGCACATAGGGTGGACCATCACAGGAGCAAGACCTCTCTCGTGAGATAGAGCAAGCACTTTAATAGCTGGATATGGATATGGAGAAACATGAATTGAAACAAGATAGTCAAGACATTGACCTCATGCCTCATCACTAAGAGGTTCACTTGCCCCCTTCATCGCATCCAGAAGATGAGCAAGTCTCAAGTGACCAAGGAGGCACTAAGATCCTTGGATACCACCTGAAAGGAGAGATGAACAACATCTCATTCAACAAATCTCAACATAGAGTTGTGAAATTTCACATAATGTCGACTCCAAATGATCATACATCTCTTGTGCAAGTTGAGGAATGAGTGATCGTGTCTGACGTGCGCAAAGATCGAGCAACCTTGGTCGATTCTACCAAAGCACATGCTGAAGCCACTAGCTCAAGTATTCACTTTCTGATAGCTGAGAATGAGTGAATGGTTAAGGAACTATAGATGGCCAAGCAAGGAGGAGAGTTGGTTACAACATCTGCCTAAGCAGAAATGAAGAAGGAAATACTAGATGAATTGTTGTCCCTTGACACAGTCATGCAGGCATTATATTCCAATTTTGGTACATGCATAAAGCAGTCATCCATATTAATGGATGGCAGTAGCGATTTGTTAGAAGAGCACGTATCTTGGTGAATGTGCATGCTACTATTTATTACATGCAAACTTGGACAATGACATACAAGGCAACCCCGCTTCACTTGCTTAAGATGATGAAGCCTAGAGTGGTTGAGCTGAAGGAATGTATTCGGAGTCAGATCCAGAACTATGAAGAGCTCCTGCAGCTCATCACTAGCATACAAGATTCCCATGCATGTGTATTCAAGAGTATGGCTATTGTGGTGTGCGCACATGCGATCCCATCTATTGGGACTCTCACCTAGGTGAAGACAAAGGCAGAGGTTCGACTAGATCTTGACTCATACTTTGACGAGTTGATGCGCATTGCCACTAGCCTAGACTTTCCCATCAGTGCAGACATCATGCACAAGTATGTTGCTAGTATGGCCGCATTAAAGACAATGATGCGCATGCTTTCAGACAAGTTGGACAGAGGAGCATGAGTAGTGTATCTGAATTCTATGGAGGCAAGAGTCAGGTTCCAGAAATATGTCACCTTGGAGCACACAGACACCATCACGGACTACTGATCTTGGCATCAATATGCTACTAGCAACCACAATGAAGATGTCGAAGAGTTGGTCTTCCAACAATTGTCTGAGTCGTAGTGATGTCTAGCATGGCTTGCTCAAGCTATTTTGTCTCACATAGGTACATGTGCATTGTAATCTAAAGTCTTGTCAAGTGTAAGTTCAAGTGTCGATAGTTGTATGTAGCAGTCATAGAGTAGATGAAGAGTCATGAGGGTAGATGAATTGTCACAAAGAAATATGTCAAGGGTCACCCTAGACTTTGCTATAAATAGTCCCTCATAATTCATTGTACAGGCTTTTGGTCAGCCAAGCTTCCAATAAGACTATCTTGGAGAGAGCTTGGACAATATTGTAAAGAGCCTTGGCTTCTCCACTATGCAAAGCTAGTACATCTCTTTGGAGGAGCAGGCAATTGTGGTTGTAACGTTCTGCTGTTAGAACTAGTGGTTGGACATGGATGTATTGTATGATTGGAACTTACACTTCTTAATATAATGAGCTAACACGTTTCATGCATATGTTGTATTGTATTCTATGCTATCTGGTTTACTCTAAATGATATATATGTCTATTTTCTTACGCATGCATGTATAACTATCTGTGTATGTATGTGTTGGCTTGTTGGGGCCTGGCACAGTTTCAAAGTTAATTAGCCAAACATATCCCTGTACTACTGACCCTTTCAGCAACAGTCCACAGGGTGCAGAATAAGGTCTCACTCGAAGTAGTATGGGAGGGGGTTATAACCAAGTTTCTGCACCCTTGAGACGTTTGAGAGGTTCGACTGATCCTTTGTTTGTTCCTGTGCACAGGTCGCTTTGTGCACCTTCCGTTCCTCATGGCCTGATACCCTACCTTGGAGCAATCCTAACCAAGGGTCGTGTCATGCTTTGTGTTATTACCTGAGATCCTATTTATCTTCCAGTACTAATTAAGCACCTTCACCTACTTAATTGTCTTAAGTTATACTTAACAATATAAAACATTCATATAGGTTCACGCAGTAGATAAACAATGTACTTGAAAATTTTATCCAATCATGCATTAAACCAAGAAAAGATACACAAAATTATAGAAAAACTTCTTTTTATTGATTCTTCCAATGGTTACAGACTCAATCCATCCTATGCACTCAGCTGCAGGGGTCGGTGCACTCAGCTACAGACTACTAGGCATCTACGCACCCAACTGCAGAGCCTTCTCCTACTCTACGACCCACAAACACACTTTACACTTCAACTCAATCACTTAGACTTCTCATGCTTCTATTCCATTCATTCCCTATCTTTTACAATTAGAGCCTTTATCTATTTATACAATTCCATGGTCCGCGGACCATGGGTAGGTCTATCCAGCTGACATTACATTAAAAACTAGGGTGGACAACCCTCTGACTCTATTATACTTTCATGCCCCATGCCCACAATTCACAGAGCTTTTACAACAAGATTTAGTCAAAACTTGGGATTTAAGCCCCAAAACATGCCTTGGGGGGATTCTATGCCCAACAGTATGTATGAATGTTTCTGAAATGTGTTGTTGGTTTAACCATCACTTTGGATTGCTAACTAACTTTCCTTCCATGTTGTGATGCATCTTTTATCGTGTGTTCCGTTCTTAACTCCGTGCTATCACAGGTTTCCAAAGGGCACACTCATCTCAACCCCCATGTGTTAGAACCTCTCATGCACCTTCCTTTTCTCACTGCATATGTGACACCCTTGCTACCAACAGAGTTATCTTACTTGCCTCTATGCAAAATCATGGTCAAGGCATTACCATATGACCCATTGCTGGGACTCCTACACCAAACGGTCTGAGGTCTAATTGGGACTTCTTACCAGGGAGATACTGTGACATGTTGGTGGGTCCAGCACTGTCAACATTTTTGGTGCTAGAAGGAGGGCCAGATGAAAACTTGTGGCCTCTCATCCTGTTTTGAACCTTTATATATCTATCTTGGATCTTTTACTCTTCTCCCTCCATGATGTTTTTCGAATCGCGACGATGTCACCATCACAAGGGAGTTCTTTGATCTCTTGTCCACTTACACATATAATGGTGAAGGCAAAGTGGCGTGGCCTGAGTTCTTACATGAATTTCTTTCCCTGCTTCAGGAGGATGATGGATGTTCTGACGAACATGCCAGCTTGTTGCTTGCATACACACTTCGCGAATATCCATATTGATGGTTGTGCAATCTACTGGCTGACAAAGTGAACTCACTTGAGCCCTTCTGTGATCTCAATGAAGACACTTTCTATCATTTTGATCTAGACCATCTTGACCAAAAAATGTTACAGCAATGGAAGGCTCTGGATGAATTGACAATGGATTTTTGGCAGCGCTTCCATGATTTGCAGCTTCAAGCTCCAAAGAGCTAGATGAATTTTTTCTATCTTTGGGACCAATTCAAGTATTGTGTTAAGAAATCTTCTTGTCCCAAGAAGTTTGAAATCAAGCCTCACTCAGTATTATTCAGTGATGGAGCTGCACAATCTTAGACAAAGATGGCCACTGTCACAAGTGACTATCTTCTGTTCCCTCATGAAACAGCTCCACCACTGCAGAGTGATGTGGGAGATCATGCTCACACATCAGTTTAGTTGTCACATCTTCCCAACATCACTTCGCTTAATTTTCGAGAAAATTTGGTTGTGAGTCCATCAAGATGTCACATGAATTTTGTACCACAACCTTCGTCTTCATACTCAACTAATCCTCCAGATGATACTGTCTTGTGTTCTTCCATTCCGGACTCTACACTTGTTGTGAATGAGGATCAAGCCATCAATGGGGTAGGTGTTGCACAGCCAACATGCATTTTCATTCATGAAGAGTATGACTGGGAGCTTGAGCATCAACACTCAGCGAAGGATGCCTCCCTTCCGTCCGAACCTCCTCCATTCTTCCCTAACATATTTGGTGAACCTACCATCCATGATTTCGCATGTGTATCTTCATATATAGATGCACCCATTATTGATCACTTGCAGGACACACTAGATGTCAGTCCATCATTTGAAAATGAAGAGGATAAGTTATTCATTGAAAATCCACTTTATTTTTCATCTGCCTTTTTCGGAAACATAGAGGATGAATTTTTTGCTTCTCATCCACCCCTCTAATTGATTCATCAGATCATGAGGATGCCAATGAAATCATTGATTTTTTTGGTCATGCCATTAACTCCCATATTTGATCACAATCATGTTTCTATTGTAGTTGATTTTTTGAAGCCACCGGTTTATGATGATTTATATGACGATGAAGTTGAAACACCCAAGACTATCGAGACAATTCAGCCCAAGCTGATGGTTATGTCAGTCCCTCGCTCTCTTGGGGTTAGTTTCACTTTCGATCAACAAATTTTTCAGTCACTAGAGACTCCTCATCACTCAACTATATGCATTGAAGATCAATCTCACACACAGATCATGCTTCCTCCACTCGAATTGCACAATCCCATCGCTCATGCAATATTGGAGGAACCTTACATTGCAAACACACTTTCATGACACATGCTATCTTTGTTTCTTTCTTTTTCTTGCATGTCACAGTAAAGAGGGTTCATATGTTTTGAAGCCACACACAATGTTGCACAACACCATGACAAGTCCACGGACCACATGTCATGCACTTGCACTCACTTATGTCCCATAGACACTTTTAAACATGAAGTGTGTTTGTTTTCATTGTTATATCTTTCTTGCTTGATGGTCTGCACAACTAGGTTGCTCACGAAACCAGCCTTCACCAACATGGGTTAACCAATGCGCTAGTGGCTGCATTGGAAATATCACTTCACGTGATCAGGCCCATGCACTGTTATTTTAGGAGTAGGAATAGTGTTTTCTTTCAGTTTGTTTGCTTGCATTCTTGTTTGATTACTTTCTTTTTTTGTTTGTTTTTTTGCTTTCTTGTTTTCTTACTCACTTTGCTTTCACATTCACTTCTGCTTCTACTTTGTTTTATTGTTTTTTCGCTTGTTTTGTTCGTGGGTTAATTTGACATGAAACCATGTATGACTCTTGGAACAAGTTGGGTAAAGTACAGAAGGCCTTATACTGCTATCACTACTTGGTTATATGTCATCCTGCCTCTATATGATGAACTTTTTACCTTTAGTCCATGAGACATCGAAGGAAAATACGTATTGTTCAAGGTGAACCTTGGTGAAAACACAATGCATGCGTGCTAACTAGTGTCACCTACTCTAGTTGGTTGTTTTTGGGTTAACCCTTGTCAGCTCAGTAAAGTAGAGTAAGGTGAGGGGAAAACCTTAACAAGCACGTCAAAAGTATATAATAAACTACTTCTATGAAGGAAAAACCTATTATGCTCTCAATAAGTCAGGATCCCTCTTCTACCTCTAAAATGAATAAGTGTTATGCATAACTTTGAAAATGAAAAAATAAAAAAGAGAAATGAATAAGGCGTGTTAACACCCAGGTTGTTCCCTTTGACTCCCAAGGGAATACGGCCGGGGTAACCACTAACCAATCTTTGGATTACAGTGCCTAGCCACACTGTAATTAGAGAGGGCTCTCTCTTTATAATTTGTCTCTGTTCTGTGGAGATTTTAGGCTAGCTATGAAATGAGGGTGTTTAGTTTTGTGCTTTGGTTGAAGGATATCTTTCTGTACTTGAAGTGTGCAATCTGCAGATAAGTTTATTTCATTGGGCAATGGAGTCTGTGGCTATAAGTGTTTAGAAACCTTGAGATGATTTACTGAAATTACAGGGCCATTTAAATACTTCATATAACAAAGTTAGATTATGATGGTGACATGTGAACAACCAGTGGAAAGCATTTAAGAATTTTCCACTAAAGCTGGGGTGTGGGGAAGAGATAGATGCCTCAGGAGCAAACTTGAATTCCTGAAAATATTTATCACAGTGAAAGATATAGCTTGAAAGTGTAGAAATTAAGAATTACACCTTATTTACTGTATCTGGAAGAAAACATTTATAACAGCTTAGATTGAGTTCAGGGTAATCTGTGATTAAATCCTGGAACTATTCTTTTACTTTGCCATTAAGTGTAAAACTCGGAAACATGAAAGAAAATGAAAGACTAGAAAACATTTAACGCAGAGGTTTAAAGAAGACTTATTGTGCTATGAAACATGCAGGAATCTTGTAACATTCAGCCAGCCACCACAGTGCATCAAGGAACACAGCGCTTTGGAAATTCCATCCACCTTTTGTATTATTTCTCTGAGAGTTGTACCGCAACATAAGTATAGAAATGAAATCAACAACAACCCCTTGCAAACTCATGCGAAGGGGACTTTATAGAAATGTTTATACAAAATATCTCAGGCATTGAGTCATCTGAGAGAGAAATATCTTCATTACTTCGTACAGAAAAGTAGAAAAGAAGTTATTACAGCTTTGAATACAACATAACTGCTCTTTAAGTCTGTCAGAGGATATTTTGACCTTTGGAGGTCACTGAGTCGGTTGGAACGCTTTGCTTTAATGCTGGAAAATGTGTCTTTCTGTTTACTGTGCTGTATCTTCTTGGCCCTGCCACCTGTGACTGTGCTTGCTGCTGTGGTGACCGAATAGCCCTGCTGAGTTGGCTCAGCCTTTCATCCTTCCTTTGTATGCTTATCTACCAAAATTTTCCCTGTGTATGATCACTTATAAATTTGCAAAAACTTGACATTATAGGTTCTGGCTTGATAATATTAGCTGTGTCAATCTGTTCCAGACTTCCTGTGTGGGCAATTGGTGCTTCACAATTGCCTCTATGGTTTCATCTGCTTCTGTATATTTATAGAAATTTGGAGGCACATCGAACAGATGATTGATCTCATTCATGATGAAAAATAGGTTTTCCACCCTATTGTAGAGAGTCTGCCCTGATGCTGGCCCTGATTCTGCTGAAGTGCTGGGCTGTCCTGTAATTTGACTTGCAGCAAAGGCGTTGACCCTTTTAGCATAATTTTCATGGGTAAGCAGTCTTCCCACACTGCTTAGTATGCTGGGGAGGCCTCTGTTTTGTAATACCTGAAACCTGTCCATGAACCTGTTGATTTCGGTCTGCATATCTTGGGTTCTCCTTTCTAATGTTCCAACCAGGTTTCTTAATGTCAGGACCCTTTTAACCATTGAGATTGTCTCAGTCCTGTGAGCAATTCCCATGGTGGTCAGTTGAGAGCTTGTCCTGTTATTCAATATGTTGATCATCCTATTGGCAGCATCAGGCATGTTGCCAAGGCTTGCTCTTGCTCTGTGTATCTCCCTATTTGCCTTTGTAATGAGCGCTGACTGTTCATCTATGGTCTCAATGAACTGCCACTGATCAGTAATTGACTGGCCAATATTGGCCCATAGGACTGTCTTGAGCTCTGCTGTCACCTTATCTAGTGTGAGCTCTTTCTCAAGCTCAGTTATTCTCTTTTTGAGAGCTTTTATATCTCTTTCCTTCTCAGCCACATTCTGTTTGCTCTTATCATACCTTTCATTTACTTTAGCCAAAGATTCTTTGGCTTGATTAAGCTCTAACATTTGAGCTTCCAGGACTTGAATTTCATTTTGAAGCTTCTACATATCCAGACTATGAGTCTGCTCTGTTGTTGGTGCAGCTGTCGATGTAGTTGGTGATGTAGGTTCTGTTTGCTGAGGAGGAGGAGCAGTAGTTGGAGCAGCTTCCTCAAGGTTGATTACTTCAGGAGGAGGCTGGGAGGTTTGACCTTCTTCTCTTCGTTTCAAGGCTGCCTGTAATGCTGCCTTTGCAGCCTCCGATTCTCCCAGCTTTTCTTGAGTTTGGATTAGCTGCTTGTACAGAGATACCAACAAGGTTGTGGCCTCTTGATCATGTCTTTGCTGGGCAACATCATCTGTTTGAGGGTGAATTGTGGCTGGGAGTTTGATCTTTCTCCTCAAGGCTGCCATGTCTGCATCCCTCAACTTTAATATCTCTTGTATGCCCTTGATATCTTTGGGATCATGCCCAATCTCTATGATGATGTCTTCTAAGGACCTAATTCTGTTGTCCTTTGCTTGAGAGGATGCTTTCTCCAACTCAAGCTGAGCAGCTGTGTTGTTAAGGCTATTTTGTAGCCTGTAGTTATCCAATGTTTGGTCTGCAAGGGAAGCATAGACCATCTCACCTGTTTGCTTGTGCAGTTCTATTTTGTCCATTGGGTGGATATCCTTGGCAAGGACCTCCAGGTTGGTCCTCAAGTAGTCAGAGGCAGATTGGGGCTGCACTGCTGTTGGCATAAAATGACTCATGATCATTTTGCCTTCCTGCACATCATATGCAGACATGAGTCTTTGTTGATTGGTGGGAGCCATGTTTAACAGATGGTTATACAGCTGTATCTTGATGGGCTCATTTCTCCTCTTAATGTCGATGAACTGCTGTTTAATGCTGAGTCCACCTTCCCTTTGCTGATTTGAGGAACTCACTTCTCCTCCCATTGCTTTATCCTGTTCCTGTTGAAAGGAACTTGCTGATGCTTCCCTGCTGGGTGGGACCATACCAAAAGACTGTCCCATTGGCATTTCTTCCTCTGAGAAGGGATTGATTCTCTGTCTTTTCTCCCCATGAGTTGCTGATGTTGTAAGGGGAGTCTCTCTGTCCCTTTTCCTGCTTGTATCCTCCTTTTGTGGAGTTTGGAGGATTGATGCCTCAGCTGAAGTTTCTTGCCTTGGAGGCACAGTTTGTTCAGTGGATTTAGGGGCTTCCACTGTTTGCTCTTGCTGGACAGGCTACTCCTGTCTTTGTTCTTCTTGTTGTTGGTGTTGTGTTTGTTGCTGCACTTCCTGCTGCATCATTTCTTCTTGTTGTTGGACTAGTGTTTCCATTTGCTCTTCAGTCATAGGAGGTGGCTGTTCCATCTGCTTTTCTTTGCCTTTGCTGGATGCCTGTGGAGTATTCATGGCAGCTTGCTGATGTGTTGTTGAGGATGAGGCAGCTGCTCCAAGTTGTCTTTGATATGAGAGGGGAACCTGTCCACAAGTTTCCAAGTCAGCTTCTTTTTGAATATTTCTAGCCTCTCTTTCTAGCAGCTCTTCACTAGTAATTTCCTCTTCTAGGGTGCCCTTTTTCCAGCTCAATGCATTGGCATACTGCTCAATCTCAGGTAGCCTCATATGTGAATAGGTACCCAATTTGTATTTTATCCTCCTGAGGGAAACAAAATGATTGGGGTCATAGGGTATCCACTCAAAACTAGTTTGCAGTTTGAGGGCCTCTAGGATACTATTTTCTTCTTTCCATCTGTTGTGGGGAAAAGTATCCGACTCGGAATGACCCTATCCCGACTCTAAGGGTGATAGTTCCTTAGCAACAACTGAAAGTAAAGCTTTGATATTTTTCCTTTATGAAAGTATAGAGAAGGAAGAAAAGATTGACCAACCGATGTCTTTCGCTTTTGTCGATCCTGTCTTCTCTCTTTGCCTCTTGTTCCCAACTCCTTGCTCCCTTTGCCGGCCCAGCTACACAAAGATCCTGCAAAAACAAGAGAGGGAAACTACAAGAAACATGTACTCATAACTGATGCATGGATTAGAATGGATCAAATATACAGATAAAAACAATACATCATTGCAATACAAGTATATAGGAGAACATCAAAAGCTTTATTGATAGAAGATAAAGGTTCTGAGAAGGTTACAACCATAAATGGCTCCAATCCAGCAGCACCTCCCCAGCAGCAAGAAATCTCCTCTTCTCCTCCATAAAAGCAATCACCCAATAGCTCTAACTGTAAACCAACAGCACTTCCTTGCTTTGCACAAAATTCCAGCCTCCCTAGACCTCATAGAAGAGCTCTATATATAGGGTAGAAGGAGAAAGGATGAGTCAGCTTGAGACTGACATAAAGCTACCTTGTGTCCTCTCCCTCTTCAGTTAAACTTCAGTTCTTGAGTCCACTTGGAGATCCTTGCTTCCACATGGAGATCAAGTACCTCTTACTCATCATAGGGCGAATTCCTTGAACCAAGTGTCAGTTTGGAAGCTTCCTGGGCAGTTGACACCTTGCAGAATGACTGTGCCACTTGGCCAATCTCACCCAGCGCAGGTAGCCTTCATTGGTTTTGACTTTCAGTGCAGGTACAAGGAGGAGCAGTTGACATTCAGCGCAGATGCTCAGTGGAGCAGCTGACATGATCCAAAAATAGCCTGTTTTTGAGTGTTTTCAAGTGGAGAACTGATAGGAAGTGCTGTGGTTTGCTGACCTTGTTCCTCTAGGGGTAAGAACAACATGTTTAGGGACTGAGGATCCCTGTAATTATTGACATTTCATGCTCCATGCTGCGAGGCACAAAAATGTCTATAACAGTTGCCCCCTAAAGTATGAGGCCGTTTATCGGGTGAAATGCTTTATCCAGAGGGTCCGAAGTTCATTCAAGTGCTGAGAGGTGCCCTGTAATACAATACAATACAATACATTATTTTTCATTCTGCTTTCATGATCTAGCTGAGGCAGGCATTTCCATGCTCAGCTTTATAAATACATTTTGGTACATAGAACAGACGATCGTCTGATGGTAGACTGATAATTTTCTGCTGAAATTATCATCCTTTGAGGAGGATGATCATCTGCTGCAATGATGTACATGACAAATGCTTTATGTCCTGAATATATATCGCAACCCGGATGGATGAAACTAGATCCGGGGTCTTCAATCTCGTTCGATCTTCACTCTAAGTACAAGTCGATCCATGTGAGAATTTCGTTGAAGTCGAACATGGAAAGACATCGCTTGATTACCGGTCAATGATGAAAATTGTTAACAAGCGCGAGAGGAATCACCGATAATGATAATGACCCTCAAGGTACTGCAGTACAATTCACGTGGCGTGAATAAAGGACTTGGCGTCGAACGCCATGCAAAATCTTCTGGTCGAAGGTCATTGATGTATACCTGTCGCCGGAAGTGAGAAACTTGCCATTGAGGCATGCAAGCTTCAAAGTACTGATGGGGTTGTTCCTAGATCAACTTCTTGGATAATGAGCTGAAATCGACAAGAAGCGATCCGTCAAAGGAGGGCCTTAATGAATCCCACATCAATGACACGGAACGGAGCTAATGATTTTAGTGGAGGTGAAAACAAACTGTGACATATGATTCAGGGTGGCAATCATGAATGGATGAAGGATAATGTATGGCAGTGGATGGGACACGGTTGACACTTTCAGAATGACCTCTCTTGAACATATAACGACACTGATGCGATGGATTGGTAGCATTACCCCAAAATGTGGATGGTTTGGCGAAGACCATGGTGATGAGACCGGTGAATGAAACAACCCAACCCGATGTGGTACGGAAGAAAAGTGTCATGTTCAAGAGCGACTTGCTACCATTAAGCTTTGATGTTCTCCCAATTTTTTCCCCAGTCATTTCTGACCAGTACCTCTTTATTTTTGTCAAGCTTGAGGAGGATAACATATGCTTGTTCTATAACCTACCCTTCGGGCAAGCCCATCGCTATGATTTAACGAGCTTAGCGATAGGGAAACTCGTTCTCGTCTAAAGACAAGTTTGTCGCTATTTAATCATTTTAACGAGTCTAACGACAAGGAAAACTCGGTCCTTTTCATTTTTAGAGAGTCTGAAAAGGTACAGAAAGTTAACTCCATAATTCCTTTTTCGTCATCTAATCCCTTAAGTCCGAAAAAGTATAAAACAATACAGAAGGGATGGGTGTTCGGTACTTTTAACGAGCCGAACAAGACAAGCGCTCGATCTTTTTGTGTAATAATCCCTCAGGTCCAAAAAGATTAAAGTCTAAATGAGGGATAGCTCTTCCGGTCCTTTTAACGAGCTGGAAGGCCAAAACTCGGCAAACTTTTCATATTTTACGAGTCTGAAAAGAGCTCAAAGAGGACTCGTCTTTTGAGGAACGAGTGATAAACAGGGATAGCAACTGATTCCAGGTACAAGTTGGAATTTTCCAATCACGGTAGTGTCACAAGGATGGCTAGGTGAAATCACTCTTCGCAGCTGTTCCTCAAAATGGGTAAACAATCATATGGGGGTGAACGACCGGCCAAATGACGGTGGAGGTGATGGATGAAAACACGACCAAGGCTTTTAAGGCTGATAAATTTACGATCGCAATGGTTATTTACCGGGATAGGTTCATTTTTTTAATGAGCTTGAACTCTGGTGGAAACTTTTGCTCACGCTTTTCTATTTTTTAACGAGCATAAATTCCGCGGTAAAACTGCTCGATTCATGGTCAAATTTGATTTTTTACTTTTACTAGCTTTTCTCTTTTCAAATGTAGTACTTCACCTTCAATTGCTGCAACAAACTTTGTTAGAAATGGACAATATTTGCATGAAAATGAGATTATAACCCTAATATTTAACTTTAAACTGTGTGAAAAGTCATAAAAAGGTGTTTTTACCTCTCATTTACCATTTCATTTGCATTTTGCTTGTTGGAGCCCTGGAGGTGCCTCTTCTTCCTTGATTTTTACCAGCTGATTCCGGGAGATTCTGTGGACGATTTTCGGCGCCGTTTGGACCAGGTAGGAGCTGAACCTTAGCCCTTCACTTTCATGGTTTCTTTTTTCAGTTTCATGCACATTTTTCAGGGTTTCTGAGCCTCAGGGGTTTCATCAAGGCGCCCTGGCATCAGCGCAGGTTCTCCTTTCGAAACCTGCGCTGCATGCCAGGTTGTCTTAAGGCAGACTGCGCCTCAGCGCAGGGGAGAGACTCTCTGCCTGCGCTGGGCCTAGAAAAACTGATCCTGCATGTGATTTTTGATGATTTTTCGCCAGTTTTTCATCAAAATTAGGAACTTACTCCTTCTCTTGTTTGCTTGCAGGGAACTTTGAACAAAATGTCCCTTACATGGCGAGAACGAGAACATGAAGCAGAGGACATGGTTGCACTCCATGACCTAGTCACGGTGAACGCGCTTCGGAACTGTGGCCTACTGAAGTTCTTCCGTATCTTTATCATGAGAGCACAGATTTCTTTACTGCAGTATATGCTTGATGCTTGGGATCCTGTTAACCAAGTATTCTAGATTAGGGGGAAAACCATCCCCTTGACCATAGAGGACATGTACTTCTTGACTGGGTTGTCAAGGCGGGGTGCCCCCATTTCTTTGTCAGGTACGGCTCGAGGGACTAATTCCACCAGAGACTATATCCGTCAGTATTGCCGGGAAGGTTCACAGCCGAGCAAAGACGGCAAGATCAATATCCGTGACATCACTGACAGGTCTCTTAGGTCCATTCTGTTTAGCATTGGTAGGATGGCCGGTAGCGCAGCTTTACATGTTGCCAACAGATCTTACATGCAGCACGCCTTGGAGTGTCTCCAACCGAAAGTGTTTAACTGGTGTGATGCAGTACTTGTTCAGATGAAAAGTCAATTGACCAAGGTAAAGGACGGGAGGCTGAAGAACTTTGGATTTGGTTCTATTCTGACTGCCTTCGCCTTGGAGAAAATCCCATTGATGCAGCCTCAGTACATCATACTTGACTTGCCTTCTCCGACCGAGCCACGCATGCAGAGGTGGGTTGACCACATGTCCCGACATGCTGGTCAACCTCAGATTACTTTCACTGAGGACTTCTTTAGGTGGTTCGAGCGTCAGGAGATGGTGTTTTCTGAGTATCCATATGTGGGTATGGACTACCGAGGTGATCCGGACTTGGTGCTACCGGATGGCGAGCAATGGGGCGCTATTGGTAAAATCTCTGACCATATCACTGTTTATTGTTTTTACTCATGATGTTACTGTGCAAAACTAATCAGACTCTTGGGTGCATGCAGATGTTGGTCCTGTTTGTCCAGCAGCCCGTCCACGATCGCCAGCTGCTGCCCCAGCAGCAGAGCCTGCTAGGAGAGTTGTTATTCGCGACCTTGGTGATACCGAGACACTTACAGTTGTGCAGGAGCAGGTTGAGAGCCTTACTCGTGGTCTTCCGGATGTACAGATTGACGAGTTACCTTTACAGTTGCAGCGACACACTATTGGCGTGCCTAGACGATGGACTCGTCTCTTGCGCATGATTGCACAGACCGTGACGTACTATCATGAGCACCACTAGGCTAGGGTGCCCCCTAGCATCTTTTTGAGTTCTAGGTCATACGACCAATTTTGTTTTGATTACAGCACATCATGTACAAACTATAAACAGCTTTATATATTTTGATTTTCGGGGTTTATTCTGGTTTATTTGTGATCCACTTGCATAGCACCGATGCATCTCTTTTTATATATGTCGTAAATGTCTATCTAAAACATAGTTTGCTAATGAATCTGTTAATGTGTTCAAGTTTCTGGAAATATGTTGGTATTGAATTGAATCAAACTCTCTTTCCAAAATCTTAACCCTTAGGAACATTCGATAAATAGCTGGATTGCGGACTGAATATATACCAGTGAGTTGTAGTATCACAAGCTGTGAGTCTAGCCTAACAATTAGTCGGCGTATACCATGAGCGATGGTATCAGAGAGGAGTTCAATCAACGCGCTATACTCAGCGATGTTGTTTGTTGACTGCCCAATACACACACCTCTGAAGCTCACTAACTTGCCGCTTGGATAAAAAATGGCCCAGGCTGCGGAGGAAAAATTCCGCGTACTACGACTCGCTCCGTCGGCATATCCTACATATGTCTCAGAAAAATTCGACATCTGCAACAAACGAGAAGGGTGGATTACTAAACCGAAACAAACACTTTAGCGAAAACAAAATACAACAAAAGCACTCAGGTTACTATTCAGGCATAGTAACGCTTGAGGTACAACCCGTTGCGGGGTTGCGCCAGTGGTATCCCGTCATAATCCATTAACTCGTAGGCTCCTTTTGCTAACACCCTTTTAACAATGTAGGGACCCATCCATAAGGATTTAAATTTTCCTGCTCCTAGTTTGTCGGATTCTTGGTCGTAAAGCAAAACCAAGTCACCCTCAGAGAAGATACGAGGTTTGACATTCTTGTCAAACTGTGCCTTGACTCGTTTCTTATGGGTTTCGTTCGCCAAAGCAGCGTCACGACGGTTTTCATCCAACTGGATCAATTCCAAGAAACGAGCCTCTTCTTCTGAGGTTCCGGGGAGGAGGTCAATTGCGAGTTTAAGAGACGAAATTTCGCACTGGATCGGTAAGACTGCCTCCAGGCCATACACCAATTGGAATGGTGTGAACCCAGTGGCGTTCTTTACCGAGGTTCGGTAGGCCCACAATGCTGAGTACAGGAGTAGGTGCCATCTTCTTTTGTGAACCCCGATCATCCTTTGCAACATACGCTTCAGGACCTTGTTGATTGCCTCAACTTGTCCGTTGGATTGTGGATAATATGGGGTAGAGCTGTCGTGAGATAGCCCTAGTTTGGCAGCTAATTCAACCATCATGTGATTGCGAAAATGCGATCCATGATCTGTCACTATAGCCTGCGGAACGCCGAACCTGGCGACTACATGATTAAAAAAGAAAAGGGCAGCTGTTTCACCAGTGTTATCCAATGTAGGCATCGCCTCGGCCCATTTGGTAAAATAGTCAACAGCGACTATAATATACCCATGCCCCCCGGTCGAGGTGGGGTTACATTGCATGAAATCGATGCCCCACTTGGTGAAAGGCCCAACAGCAACTATAGGCTGCAAAGGTGCGGGCGGTCTCCTGGTTTTGCTATCAAAGATCTGACACGCATGGCAACTTCTGACAGCTATTATGCAATCTTTAAACATAGTTGGCCAGAAATATCCTGCTCGTAAGATTCCTTGTGCTGTTGCATATCCAGATTGATGCCCCCCGCACGCGCCTGAATGACAATCATTCAGGGCTTTCTCGGCCTCCTCATGGGTAAGGCACCTCCTCAGAACCGTATCGACACCACGACGGTAAAGTGTATCACCGACGATCATGTAGTCTTTAGATTGGTATCGTATACGCTTCTGTTCCGAGTGTGAGGTATTAGGCCTAAATTTTTGGGTTTGGAGATAAACAATGATGTCTCCATACCACTCATCGCTTACTGATATCAGAAACAAATTTTCATCCACGATTGACTCTTCTGATGTTTCATCGTTGGACGACGATGGGAGATCGCATAATAATTCCGCGAAAACTAGAGCTTTCTTCGATTTGGATTTTACAAAATCCAAATCAAACTCTTGAAGGATCGCTATCCATTTTGAATATTTGCCCCCAAGCAACTGTCGCGACAGTATATACGTCATGGGGTTGCAATCTGACAGAATGGTAGTTTTCCTAAAGAGGACATAATGTCGAAACCTTTGAATCGCTTGAACAGCAGCAAGCGCTAGTTTTTCAACATAGGAATATTTACTTTCGGTGTCATTTAAGTTTTTACTTAAATAATAAATAGGATGTTCAATTCCATCGACTTCTTGCACTAAGACCATCGCAATGGTCGTATCTGCTGCAGCTAGATACAGGTTAAAATCTCTTTGATAGTCCGGGGCGTACATTAATGACGCTCTTACTAGGGAATCTTTCAGAGCATCAAAGGAAGCTTGCGCAACCTGGTCCCAGACAAAAGGTACATCTTTTTTCAAAAGACGAGTATAACCTTTGGCAAGTTCTGCGTAATTTGGAATGAACCTCCTCAGAAAGTTTGCTTTCCCTTGGAGTTTCTGAATCTGAAGCAAATTTGAAGGTGGAGGCAAATTAATGATTGCCTGAACCTTACAGGGGTCGAGACGAATCCCATCGCTAGAGACTACAAAGCCAAGTAAACGACCAGAACCGACGCAAAACACACACTTGTGCGGATTGAGTCTTATCTTGTAGTGTCGGCAACGTAGAAATATTGCTCTCAAATGTCGCGGATGATCAGTCCGCTTCCGTGAATGAGCCGGAAGATCGTCGAGGTAAGGTTGAACGATGTTCTTGATGTCATGGACGGCATAATTCATTGCCCTCTGAAACATCACCCCTGCGTTCTTTAAACCAAAGGGTAATTTTCGATAAGCGAATGTGCCCCACGGACAAATAAATGCAGTCTTAGACTGGTCCTGTGGGCGGATATTTCTTTGATTATACCCGGAAAATCCATCCATAAAGGAAAAGATTTCACATCCGGCGCATTCATCAATTATCTGGTCGATGAAGGGTGTAGGGTAGTTTTCCTTTGGACAAGCTTGGTTTACATCCCTATAGTCGACGCACACTCTTATCGTCCCTTGTTTTTTCATAACAGGGACAATATTCGATACCCAATCGGTTAGAGGAACCGGGTAGATGAATCCAGCATGGAGAAGTTTTTCAACTTCTGCCTTGATGGCAGCGGCTTTCTTGGGGTGCACCTGCCGAAGTCGTTGTCTTACTGGTTTGACATCAGGATACATTTTAATCTCATGTTCAACTATGCTCGAGTCAATGCCTGGAATTTCATCATATGACCATGCAAAGACATCTCTAAATTCGCGAAAGAGAGCACCATATATTTCCAGTTCTGAAGGGGAACAACTTTTGCCGACATGAATATTCTCTACAATATCAGGTTTTGTCGAGATGTTTATGGCTACGGTCTCTTCAATATTGGATAGGTTTCGCTCTGAATCCACCGTATTTACAGTATTTGTTAGGAATTCAAACACTGAAGGGTGATATAGGTCGTGTTGAGTTTCTTCTTCACACTCTGGAAGAAGGGAACGATGGTGGTGATCATTCCATGGTGCCCCCTCAATCATCATTGATTGTAAGATTCCTTCGTCAGTCCCATGAACTTTTGACCATGGATCTAATGGGGTACCATATTCTCCAGACCTATCTACCCAAACGCTTGACGAGCGTTGATTTGGGCTTGCCTCCCATGCCTGAAACATTGATTGCTACAATATTTCTATAGGGCTAGGTGGCAAAACCACTTGATAATCCATGACGACTTTGTCTCCTGCGACCTTCGAAGAAGATACCATGTTGCATGTTGCTACAAACGGGATATCCCTTACATGGAAAGGAGGTGGCAACGCGAAAGTTCCCATCATTGTGGGATCTTTTAGCAAGCCTACTCCGATATCTTGCACTAAATGGTCGCTCCCATGGATCATGGGAATGCTTCCAGTAACTTGTGAACCATTAGGGAGGAAATTCTGTTGATCGACGATCGTAATCCCTCCTTCAAACGGGAATGCGATCTTCCTAAAATATGTCGACACTACAACTGCCATGGCATATATCCATGGTCTTCCCAGTAGGATGTTATAGTCAAGATTGCCATCAATGACTTCAACATCAATTTCCACTGTTTTTCTTCCTAGTTCAACCTTAAAGTTATTTAGGATACCGTACGGAGTGTACGTCCTACCGTCAAATGCTTTCAATGTCATCGAAGATCGCGACAAGGTTGGAGATCCAAGAGTTTTCCAGCAACTCATCGACATGATACATGTCGATGCTCCCTCATCAATAATCGTTCTATGAACAGTTTTGTTGAGTGCTTTCACTTGAATAAGGAAAGCTAGTTGCGCTGGTAACTGAGGATCATATCCTCTGTGATCAAAGGATACAAGATTGGAATCTTTAGGATCCACTCCACCAATTGCTGATAACAATGCCTGCCTTTGGGATGGACAATTTTGCAGTACCTCAAGAGTCGACATAGCAGATGGCGATTGGGCCAAATCTTCCACTATGTTATAATGCTGCGCCGCTCTGGCACGAGGATTAAATGTCGACTTGTGTACTACTCCCTTAGGTGGCTTTATTGTTAATTCATGCGTGAGGGGGGGTACAGCTTCTGCCGAAGTTGTTGTCGAACTACTGGGTTGATCTTTCCCTTTGTCGTTCGACACCGGCGGATTCCCATAATCTTTATTCCTGGTCGAGATCAAAGCATCATTTTGCTTAGAAACCGACAACATAAGCACTTGTGACGGGGAAGCATTTCCACTATCAACCATATTTTGACCTGGGGTGGGAAATGGATCAGTCAACATAGCTGAAGTTTGGGAACTTTTAAAGAACCTCTTTAACTCAGCTTTGAACGGACAGTTCTTTGTCGAGTGATCCTTTTCATCGCATATCTAACATGGATAAATTTGTTTCTCTTGCCCAGGAGGGTTTGAAGGAGTTTTTTGAGGGGATGACTCACCCTGTTTCTTCTTCTTCCCTTTGTTTTGTTTCTTCTTGCTTCCTGGTTGATTGGAGTTTTTGCCTTTATCCGTAGATACAGCATTTACCTCCGAAGCAAGAATCTCTTGATTTGCTTTTTGATTCGAAGTCTTACGGGCTTTCTTATTTGAATCCCTTGTCGACTTAGCGTTTGCAGTTCCAATCACGCTATCACCGGCATGAGAATCACTATTCGATCCGGCAGGAGGAGGGATTGAAAATTCCGGTCTAGGGGCGTCAGGTATCTTATCATAGAGCGTGCCCGACTGAGTATATACTAAGTCCAAATATTGAGCACGAGCAATAACCTGCTCCTCTGTTACGACGCCTCCCTTGGCCACATCTTCTGTTATAGCAGGAAGAAGCGACTTTATAAACCACTCAGCTAATAGCTGATCTGGAACATAGGTCTTTACCATTCTGCGACGACGACGCCACTCATGTATATGATCTGATATATGTGTGGCCGTTGTCTGCTTGAAATTGGTTAAGATCTCTGTTCCAGTTTCGTACCTTATAGGTAACTGAAAGTGTGTTAAGAAAGTCGTGGCTAGGGAACTAAAATTGTCGAAAGAGGCTCTAGGTAATTCAATATACCATTTAGCCGCCGGACCAGTCAATGTCCTCTGGAAAAGGCGAAGCCTTATCGAATCATCATTCAAGGTATTCGACGAACACCACAGATGGAATGTCATCACATGATTCGACGGGTCTTCGCCAGGATTTCCATTGAATTTAGGAATGTCCGAAGGAAGTTTGTGAGGAATCGCTGGCCACCAATGGGCATAGGCGATTGGATCGTTCGTCAATCGATGTAAATCTGGTAATTCTAGAGTTGCCACGAATGGCAACTGCTGATTCAGGTTTGGCGAGGCGTACCCAGGATATGATGGAATCGCCTGAGCAGTAGGCCTTTGCATACCAGCATAATGCAACTGATGTTGATATGAATGATATGGCTGGTGGGCTTGGCCACTGTAAAGTGGTTGATTTAACCCGTTCTGAATATAGGGTTGCCCACTATTCGCAAAGATCTGTTGTTCAGATCCCTGGTACACCTGTTGAAACTGAGGTTGTTGGTATTGCACCATCCATGGTTGCGAAGCCATGTTTTGCTGTGCGATACTAACCGACGGACCAAGATGCGGAGTTATGGTTCCCGTTTGTGTCTGTGTTGTCCCGGCAGTTGGCGATTGTGGTTGTGTTGCAGGTTCAATGGGCTGTTACATTACAACTTGGGGTTGACATACAACAGGCATCGATTGAACTTGCGACACGGTTACAATTGCTGGCGTCGTCGGGATACTAGACATAGGTACACACTGTTGCATGGAATATACAACTCTTGGTTGTTGGGGTAACATAGGTACCCAACCACTCGTCGTTACTTCAGTCAAACCTGAATGTTGTTGAAAACTGCCGTATGGGTATCCCCCCGGAAGGGGAAGTGAAAGGGCATATTGCCCCCCATATGGTAACAATCCGGAACTCAAGGGTATAGATTGCCTTTGAGGACTGGATGGCCCAAACTGATTTCCAAAGGGATCAATTTGTCTAGTTTCAACATAAGAATTACCGGGTATTATACCGGAAGAACAAACTGGAACAGACCAAGTTGTCGTAATAGTCCCTGGGTGGACTCCTTCTAGCTGATGAGAGCTAGTCGGGACAGCTGGTATGCCGGCAAACATTGTTGGAGTGACAGCAGGAGTTTCTGCTGTCGCTGTGTCATTTGGCACAGTCCTAGATGTCGACGGTTGCTCAGACATTTTAAGTCTATCCAATAAACTGCCTAACGATTCTACAGGAACTTCCAGTGGTGATGAACAAACTTCTGATGCAGAAGGAAAAAGAGTGGCGCCTACTCCAAAATGAGTTGGAGTATTTGCTTGCTGGTCCTCTACGATTTCCTCTATTGCAATCAGACCAGGAGGAAGAGGAAGACCGTCAGGTCCGTAAAAGATTTCTGGTGCCGAAGAAGGGGTTGCTTCGACAGTGACAGTTGTTTGAGCAACAAGACTCTGTGGACCGGTTTCAGATGGAACTGGTTCAGTTATGCAAGTACTTGTCCTCAGACTAGGATCAGTACAACTGTCCCTCTGTTGCTGTTGAACTTCTTCAATAGAGGCAGGGATTCCAGAAATATTAGGAGTGACCAGAATCTCAGATGTTGTCGGAACTGTTGTTCTAACTTTAATGGGAGATTTTGACCCGGTCAAGCGAGTTCGCTTCGTCCATACTACTCTCGATTCTGGAGACAAAGACGGTTGACTCGCGAGTCTCCTCGAACGACGGAGTTTTAATTGAATTTCCTCCATGGTTGCGGATTACTCGATCAACTAAAATACAAAAAAGGGGAATTATGTTTCCGTATTGAATGAATTTTATTAGACGCTTTTAGACACAACTTTGCTTTTTCATGTTTTAAGAGTCGAGAAAAAGCTAAAGATGACTCTAGTCGCCTTCGATGTATTAACGAGCCCGAAGTGACAAATGCTCAGTTGGACTTTTTCAGTTATAGAGTTTGAAAAAGGCCAAAAGAAACTGCTCTGGAGATCTAGGCAGAGGGTGTGCCAAACCTTTCGCGAAACCACAGAATACGTTTTACGGTACGGGTGGTCGATCTTCGTGAATGCTGTGTTCACTGCATCGCGATCAGTAGGGCGGCCGACACGGCTTCCTAAGGATAAAGGATAAATGCCTATAGGGGTCTCCCAATATACGCGACGGTACGCGGGAGCACAAGTCCATATTAGTGCTATCGTCCCTCAGGAGGAATCACCCACCTTCGTAGAGATCGACAGTCACTACGTTGAACGACGCCAGAACACGTCTCTACCTAGACCTCTATTGTGAGCGTTATGTTACAAAGCGTTTTTAGATTCATTCAATATATTTTAAGTTGATCTTGTTTAGCAGTTTATCTTTCAGGATCACCACGAGATGTATTGGTACAAATTCCTAAATGCAGCTAAAATGATAAGCAAGCTTTACAATCTTTTTAGCTTTGAAAATCCTAACTACTGAGGGGAGAGAAAAACATAATCTTTCCACACAGAGCACAAAGCACAAACTAATGCACTTTCTCCTAGATCAATCACACAAACTTATCAAAAAATGCAAATGCAAGATGCATGTATTTCTTTTCTTTTCCCTTAATGTTGATGTAAGACAAAAGGAAACTGTCGTATAATTTTCGAATTCAATTTGAAGCGTAAACAAACAAGTTTTGTCTAAAATGAAAAGACGCCTTACAGGTACTTGTTTCGACACTAAAAATGTATGAATTCAAACCATAAAATGAAAAACAAACAAACTCAAACAGCCATGAACAGTAATAAAACTAGCTCTTAAGATCATAAAGACACTTTTACAGTTCAGGATCTAAGAGGCCACAGCTATACTGGTTTGCTTTTCACAATGGGAAACTGTAACTGAAACAAGAAATACTGAAAGAACAATCACAGTTTCATCACACAACTGAGGCGGAATAATGTCAAGGAAAGTTGGTTTACAGCAAGTACAAATGACAAGCAATCAGCAGCAAAATAACAGTGAAAACAGGGCCAAGACTCAGTAGCAAACCTCAGGAAGACATAGCCTAACTGGTTCAGCGCAGGCTCTGGTCTGTCAAACTGAATCTCAGCGCAGTTCCTGAAGGGAGTACCTGCGCTGAAATGCAGACTGCCTTTGGGCAGCCTGCACTGAGACACGAGAGTTGCGTTTACAAGGGTTTCCGGGTCATAAAAAGCTCAAAAATTCACTGTTTTTGCTGAAATAAAAAGCTATAGGTCAAGTACAAGCTAAGGGATGATCAAGAGGATGAAAAGCTATCACAAAGAGCACAAGAGTCCTTGTGGATCAGCTCTTAAAATCATAAACTTGCTCAGAAACTGAGCCAGAGCAGCTGCCCTCTACTTTGCAATCGAAGGACTCAATTGCAGTTCGATTTGGTGCTCTCCTTGTTTATGAGATGAATAGCAAGAAACACAATAAACCAACAAGATACTAGGCTCCCCAGTGGAGTCGCCAGTTTGTTGTGGGGAAAAGTATCCGACTCGGAATGACCCTATCCCGACTCTAAGGGTGATAGTTCCTTAGCAACAACTGAAAGTAAAGCTTTGATATTTTTCCTTTATGAAAGTACAGAGAAGGAAGAAAAGATTGACCAACCGATGTCTTTCTCTTTTGTCGATCCTGTCTTCTCTCTTTGCCTCTTGTTCCCAGCTCCTTGCTCCCTTTGCCGGCCCAGCTACACAAAGATCCTGCAAAAACAAGAGAGGGAAACTACAAGAAACATGTACTCATAACTGATGCATGGATTAGAATGGATCAAATATACAGATAAAAACAATACATCATTGCAATACAAGTATATAGGAGAACATCAAAAGCTTTATTGATAGAAGATAAAGGTTCTGAGAAGGTTACAACCATAAATGGCTCCAATCCAGCAGCACCTCCCCAGCAGCAAGAAATCTCCTCTTCTCCTCTATAAAAGCAATCACCCAATAGCTCTAACTGTAAACCAACAGCACTTCCTTGCTTTGCACAAAATTCCAGCCTCCCTAGACCTCATAGAAGAGCTCTATATATAGGGTAGAAGGAGAAAGGATGAGTCAGCTTGAGACTGACATAAAGCTGCCTTGTGTCCTCTCCCTCTTCAGTTAAACTTCAGTTCTTGAGTCCACTTGGAGATCCTTGCTTCCACATGGAGATCAAGTACCTCTTACTCATCATAGGGCGAATTCCTTGAACCAAGTGTCAGTTTGGAAGCTTCCTGGGCAGTTGACACCTTGCAGAATGACTGTGCCACTTGGCCAATCTCACCCAGTGCAGGTAGCCTTCATTGGTTTTGACTTTCAGCGCAGGTACAAGGAGGAGCAGTTGACATTCAGCGCAGATGCTCAGTGGAGCAGCTGACATGATCCAAAAATAGCCTGTTTTTGAGTGTTTTCAGGTGGAGAACTGATAGGAAGTGTTGTGGTTTGCTGACCTTGTTCCTCTAGGGGTAAGAACAACATGTTTAGGGACTGAGGATCCCTGTAATTATTGACATTTCATGCTCCATGCTGTGAGGCACAAAAATGTCTATAACACCATCCCTCCTCTCTTTTGTTATATAGGAAAGGGCCCAGCTGGCTCCTTACCTTCAACTGCGCCTTCTTGTTCTTACTTTGGAAGTGGAGGTAGTCGGCATTCCCAAATTGCCTGAAGTATTCTAGGGCAAAAAGTCTCATAGGGACATACCTTGGCAGCCTATAAGGCTTCAACTCACAGCCATATACTCTGATCACTGTGTGGTGTTGGTAAAAGTACCAATTACCAATGCTGTAGGTTTTGGAGAGATGGAGAACTCTCCTCATGTCATCAGTTAACCTTGGAGGAGACACACCATACAATAATGTCATAGCTAGATGAATGAACAAGTCTATGAACTCACAGTATGTGTATGGTGATACAGAGGTGCAATGAAAAACAGAGGTCCAAAACACAACTGACCTTGGATTCCCCTGGGCATTAACTTGCTTCAGGGGAATGAGGAAGCTGCCTGGTTGATAAAACAAGAATAGATGGTAAATGTATGAAGTGTATCTGAACAGTCTCTCCCTTTGCAGATTCATCAGCTGGTCATGGATCCTATCTGCAATATATGTGGCATAGTCATAATGTACAGCTGGAGGCTTTCCAGGAGAGAATATAGACAGCATTGCCATTATACTATCATCCACATCCTCCACTCCTCTGAACCCTAGGACATAGCTGATCAAATCCACTAGTATTATGCCCAATTCATTTAAGTATGCATATCTAATAGGAGGAGTTCTGATGGCTTCAGAGCTTGGTTGTATGAACAGCTGATTGATTTTGATGATCTGGTCATTTGAAAACTTAGTCCCCTTCTTTATCAAGTTCTGCATGTAGAGGGGGGTCAATGGTTTTGCAGTGTGGAAATGCATCATCTCATTTATGCTCTCTGGGGTGATATGGAATAGAATTGAGCCTGTGGGGCTGAGAACAGCTCTTTGGCATGGATCATAGCACTCCTGGCATCTGTGGATCAATTTTGGCATAGGATTTACCTAGGGGAGGTTGTAGATGGGCAGGTTTGAGTCCCAAATCCCTAGGATATTAGCTCCACTAAGGTGCTGGGCTTTCAACTCATTTAGCAACTGAATATTATATTTAGAGCCTAATGGAAAATAGTCTAACATCTGATAATCCATATCTCCCAGAGCTTTCCATTCTAACTCCCTGTGAGGGGTATTGAGAGGCTTGATGTTCAGTGCAATTGGAGTTTCCATGGTCTATTAAGCTTCTGACTTGCAGGTGAACTGGTTGAAGTAAGCATAACAACCCAGAGGTGATTCCTTACAATGAAAGTGTGAATTTTTAGGGACCAGAGGGCGAATTGAGCACACAGCAATTGAAATACTATTTAACGGATTGATAAAGACAAATAACAGGGCTGACCAGAACTTTTCTATGGTGAATTTAGCCAGCAGAGGTTTCTAGCTCACGATTGCGCGAGCTACCTGTGAATTCAGGTTGTTTCAGTCAAATGCAGGTTTCGTAAACTGTTTGTTGCCTTGCCAGAGGGAAATAGGTACAGGTTACTGGATACTAGACGGTGAATTCAGTGTTTTAACACTCCCTTAACAGTTTGTTTGTAGAAATTTGGATAAAAACCAGGTGCAGAGAATAATTTCGAGAAATACCTTGCGGATTGCCACTGACAGTTGCAAATGCAGGTATGACGGAGGCGCCCACGGTTTGGAGTCGAATAGTGCAGGTTGGCGCTGGTATGGTCGTCAAATACATGCAGGAACAACAACAGTCTCTTTCAGCAAAAGTAGAAAAAACACGAAATTTTGGCCTAAAAATAGATTTTTGTCATATTGGCGCCTTTTTGGGATGACGTCAGCATGACGTCATCGGGTGGGGTCGGAGTCGGATGACGTCAGCATGACGTCACCGGGTGATGTGGCAGGTCCTGGTTGGTCCATGGATATGCTGAAGTGGCGGACATGTCAGCGAAGGGACGGACGAATGAGGTGATGCGACGGCGGGGTGGCGGCGACGTGGCTCTGACGTGGGCATGACATGGGACCAGCAAAACCGGGCGGTAAGTGAAACAGTGGTAACGGTTTTCTTGGACCACTTACAATACGGCCCCGGTTTTGTCAGAGGCCGACCCGAGAGACTGAGAAGATGACGCGTGGCCGAGGACTGATGTAACCCTTCGTCAGTTTCTCAGGCGCTAACTGTCGGGCGTGGGGACCAACCCGATATGCATAAGGGCCGTCCGATTAGAGGCGCTCGATCGGACGGCTGACGGGTTGATGAAGTGATCGAGCGATACAGAAGGGGGCGGGATTTAAAAAATGTATTTTTTGGGATGCGCGCTTAGCGAAAGATCATTGTGGTATGAAGAATTTCGATGGTTTTTTAATATATTTTCAATAAAACCAATATAGCGCCCGAACCATTGGAATCATAAAAATGGGTTTTTTATGAATAGTTTTGTCAAAATGCGCCCGGTGCTTAGACTTTGGATAAAGGAGAAAAGTGGGTATTTAGAGCATTTTTGCCAATGAAGCGAGTTAAAGGGATAAAAGGGGTTTTTAGCAAGGTTTTTGGGGATTTTTTGGGTTTTTCTGAGCAGAGGGAAGGTGAGAGCTTAGGGGAGAGGTTGTTGCTCATAACCAGAGGTTTAAAGCATTCCCAGGACAGGGTTGACCATAGTCCCAGGTGGACTAAAGTCTCCCTTTAGACAAACCTATTTAGCTATAATGCTAAAAGGAGGATATTTATAGAATGTTTGGGGATTTATACACCATGGTGTTAATAATACTAGGGAAAGGGTAACATAGGGGAATTACATACTAGAGTTAGAGTTAATAAGGGGGAATATGTGAATGAGGGGGAAAATCACTAAGTGTACTTGAAACTTACTTAGTTTAGGGAGTAGATCAAAATGAAAAGATTTTTTAGACAAGAAATGTGGCTTTTCAATGAATAAAACCACCATCAAACCTCAAGTCTTCTAAGCAATTCAATTGATGAGGGGATGTTAGTAATGAGTGGGAAAAGGGATAATTGGGAAGTTAGACATGCTTCTTTGTTTTTCTTTTCTCATCTTGACCATCAAGGTTAAATCTGAAATGAATACCACTTCTGCAACCCCATCTACTTACCCAACTATTTTGCCTAGCATTTTTGTTTCTTCTTGAAGGGTGCATTTAGGCTTGCAGACCCTTACTTTCCTTTTCTTTTCTTTGGCTTTTTCTTTTGTTTTTCTATCTACGTCTACCCTTATTTCTTCCAAGGTCCCAGATTAAGCTGTTGGGAGCCTTTTCTTCTCTACCTGAACTACTTGTCTGCCAAGATTAAAAATTTTGGACAGACTCCTTTCTCTATTCTACAACTGAAAATTTAAAGCATGACATGATCCAGTTTAGACTGTTGGATCATCCATCAAAATTTGAGTCCCCATCAAGCTATAAGCACAGATTGTATTCTTATGGAAATATGTGATCTTTGCATCATGAAAGCAGAGCATATTTGGACCTTTTCATTGCCAATCATGAAATATGAAACCTATTGGTATAGGTAGCTAACAGTGGCTCCACAAAGACCAAGAACAGCAGGTCAGATTGCCTTGCTCCTTGACTGCTCTTGCCAATCTTGAAGTTTGCTGCTTTGAAATGCCAAAATTGTGTGCTTCTCTTCTTGGTAGACCTCTGATTCTATTCACCTTTCGCTGGTAGTTTAAGAAAACTTTGAGAAATTGCATTTCTACATGTTGACAGAAAATAATATATACATCTGGATATGTACAAGGGAAAACTCAGGTTGCACTTACGGGTGATATTCAAAATAGTGCTTCAGCATCCTGCCATTCACAGGACCTTCATCCAAATCAGTTTCATTGAGACTCTTAAGGAAATAAGTGTTGTTTCCTTGTACTGCTTGGACAGCAAATGGTCCTCTCCAAAGGGAATCAAATTTTCCATGTTTTCCCTTATCCTCTCTTCTTGAATCCCACTTGAGGACTTTGTCACCAATGTTGAAATCTTCTGCCTTAGTTCTTCTATCAAAGGCCTTCTTTAATTTTTCTTGTAGAACTTGAACTCTGCTGAAAACTTGGTCTCTAGTTTGCTGTAAACATATGATTTTATTGATTCTTCTTTGCATATCATTTGGTTCAGCTTGGCTTTCTTGAAGAAGTTTCATAACAGGCACTCCTAGTGATGAAGGAAATTTGGCCTCTAATCCATAAACCAACTCATATGGGCTGGTCCCAATTGATCTTTTGGTTGTTAGTCTATCTTCCCATAGGGCATTCACAAGCTTCTTATGCCAATTCTTTTTGTTCTCTTCTAGTACTTTCTTTATGATGTTTACCAGACTTTTATTTGATGACTCAGCAAGGCCATTTCCTTGGGGATAGTATGCAGTAGAATGGCCCAAGGTGATGTGAAATTTATGGCAGAAGTTCACCATTTTCTTGGATCTGAAAGCAGCAGCATTGTCTGTTATTATTTTGTCAGGACAGCCAAATCTAGCCAATATGTTGTTCTCCAAGAACTGAATGATAGTGGAATCATTTGCTTGTCTGCATGGAACAGCTTCAATCCACTTGGTGAAGTAGTCTGTGGCTGTTAAGATCCATCTATGTTGGCCTGAAGATGAGGGATGAATTTCCCCAATGAAATCCAAGCCCCATTGTTGAAAAGGTCTCTCTGTTGCAATAGGCCTTAAGGGAAGTGGCAGCAACTGTCTCTTTCCCTCAAACACTTGACATTTATGACATGAGGTGGTGAATTTCTTGACATCAGAGAACATGGTGGGCCAGTAGTACCCAGCCCTTAGTATTTTATCCACAGTGGACTTCCAGTACAAGTCTCCACCACAGTCACCTGCATGAAATTCCTTTATGATATTGTCAGTTTCATTCTCAATTAGGCAGTTTAGCAATATTCCTTCATGGTTTTTCCACAATAAATTTCCATCCATAACACAAAATTTAGAATCTTTCATTTTTAAAAACCTACATTTAGTTCTGGACAATCCTGGGGGAGCACACAGGTTTTGCAATACATAACATATATCAGAGTACCAAGGGGATTGTTCAAAGGCTAAATTGATATTTGGAGTCGCCAGCT
This sequence comes from Pinus tabuliformis, assembly GCA_031772625.1. NCBI lineage: Eukaryota > Viridiplantae > Streptophyta > Pinopsida > Pinales > Pinaceae > Pinus > Pinus tabuliformis. Next base: position 396,182,291 of record CM062804.1, on the reverse strand, counting down.
CCGGTTCACTGTCCAGCTGGTTAATGTCTAAGGCTTGGAAATTTGCTTCTGTCATTAATTTAGCCAAGCCTTGCCCTTTTATTAGTTTTGTAGGTTTTATCTCAATGTCAAATTCCAAGATGTTGGCAATCCACTTTCCTCTTCTGCCCTCTAAATTTTCTTGGGTGAGAATGTCTTTGACAATAGGACTTGGCACGTATGCTATAACATGGGAATAAAGGATGTAAATCCTAAAGTCTTTAATGGCTTTGACTAAAGCATAAGCTTGATTTTCCATGATTTGATACTTTAAAGGTGCATCTCTAAGAGCTTTGCTAAAGAACGCAATTGGCTTCTCATTTCCTTGGTCATCTTTTTGCAATAAAACAACAGCAATAGTATTCTGGGAGGCAAAAGAGAAAATGATAAATTCTCTGTCAAACTGAGGATTGGTCAACACTGGGGTTTGGGTAAGGGCCAGTTTTATACCTTCAAAGGCTTGATTGGCTTCAACAGTCCATTTGACTTTTGAATCTTTCTTTAGCATGTTATTTAACAATCTGATTAGTTCTGCTAAGTTTGGGATAAACCTTCTCAAGAAATTGATTTTTCCCAAGAATCCTTGCAACTCTTTGACATTTCTTGGGTGGGGCATTTGTAGGATAGCCTGTATCCTATCTGGGTCAATTCTAATGCCATCTTTAGAAATGATGTGGCCCAATAGCTTACCTTCCTCTAAACCAAACAGGGATTTCTTGGGATTCAAGGAAATTCCATATTTTCTGCATTTTAGGAAGATCTGTCTCAAATGTTTTATATGTTCTTGGTCTGATTTTGAGAAAGGTGTAAGGTCATCTAGGTAAATGACAAGGAAGTCATGAATCTCTTTGGAAAAAGCAATATCCATTGCTCTTTGAAAAGCTGCCCCTGCATTTTTCAGTCCAAAAGGCATCTTTACATATTTGAAAGTAGTGAATGTTGTTTTGTCTTGATCATTAGGGTGCACCAGGATTTGATTGAAGCCTCAAAATCCATCCAGTAATGAGATCCTTGAGGCCCCTACCACTCTTTGGATAATGTGATCCATCTTGGGTAAGGGATAGTTGTCTTTGAGGGATACTTGGTTCAGATTCCTTAAGTCCACACACAGCCTTATTTCACCAGTCTTCTTTCTTGTAGGGACTAAGTTGGAGATCCATTCAGAGAATCTGATTGGTGCTATGATGCCTGCCTTGAACATTTTCTGTACTTCTTGTTCCATTGCTGGGAGAAGCATAGGATTGATTCTCCTCAATTTTTGTTTAAAGGGCTTTTGATCAGGTTTGAGAGGGATTGTATGCTGGATAACAGAGGTGTCATAGGACTTTAGGTCCTCATAACTCCATGAAAAGACATCCTGGAACTCTTTAAAGAGGTCAATGTATTTAGGCTTTTGGTCAGGAGGTAAAGAAGCAGACAATTTAATTATTTTGGGTTTGTCAATTGTACCTATGTTGCATTCTTCAATGGCTGCATTTAAGGGCTGCATTTTTGGTTTTCTGGGGATATCATTTGAGTCAAAGATGTCTTCTAGTGGAGTTAGGCCTGTTGGTAGAAAATTGTCTTTCAGCTCTATGATTTCAGTTTCAGCATTGGCCACTTCCTCACAATTGGTTGATTGGATTTGCTGAATGTTGTCTTTGTTGAAAACAGTTGGATTTAGCATTTGTTTTGCTGTTCTAGGTGATATTGGGTGAGTAGTTTTCTGAAACTGTATTTGTGATGGACTTGCTCTTTCAAGTATTTGTGATTGACTTGTTGTATCAAGTATTTGTGATTGACTTGCTGTATCAAGTATTTGCGATTGACTTGCTGTATCAGTATCAATATTTAATCCTGCAAATTCTTGTTGCAGAGTTAAAAAATGGTTTATTTGCTTGTCATCCTCAAATACTTGCCAATCATTAACATTGTTTGGAATGGAGGGTCTGTGTTTTACCTCAGCTATAAAACAATGATGGGGCTCAAAAGGCAGCTTGCAGGTACTTGCAAAGGTGGCCAAACTATGAGCGTGCAGATTGTGGGTTCTAGGAATTTTAGTGATTTGGAATTCAGAGAAAAAGTTTAGTACCTCAGCAACAGTAGACCTATAAGTCCTTAGTCTTTTGTCATTGGTGACAAAGTTTCCCTTCACTTGTTGAATAACTAGATCTGAATCACCCATGATTGAAACCCTGGCAGCTCGTAAGAACTTTACTAACTTGAGGCCTAGTAAAAGAGCTTCATATTCTGCCATGTTATTAGTACATCTGAAGTTTAATCTATAGGCTCTGCCTTCTGCATGACTATTTTCTTTATTGTGTACCCCAACTCCAGCTCCTGCCCCTAACTTGTTGACTGAGCCATCAAATTCGAGGAACCATAGAATATCTTGTTGTGGGGGAGATTTAACAATCTGTTCATGGGCTGGCAAAGTAAGTTGCAGTTGTGGTTTTTCATCTGGCTTGTATTTTAGGACAGTCTCATCGTTTGATTGGATATTCTTGAAAACTAGGGCAGCAAGAGCATCTAGTGTTTGATTGACTGTCATTTCATTGGAGTATTCCTCTTGTATGAGTACCTTGGTTTCAACCTCACCTTTTGAGGGAGTTGTGCTGTCATTGAAGAGAATGTATGAGTCTATGTCTGAATGGACAGCATATATGGGAAAGTTTTGAGGCTTTTCTTCACTGCTGACCATATATTTCATGAGTGTTTCTCTGTACAGTCTTTTTGGTTGCCCAAAAACAGAGATGGTGGCATATGACATGTCTAATTGTAGGGAACCTTGGAGTTTAGCTCCCCAAGATCTTGATAACAACATCCCATACTTAGGTGGAATATCAGCAACTACCACATCCATTAGGATTGTCTTGTTTGGGTATTGAACCAGAGACACACATAAATCTTTTATGAGACCTAGACACTTGACTTGGCTGGAGTAAAAGGAAAACAGGTCCTTGTATGGTCTTGTTATGTCTAGATTCAATCTCTCCATGACTGCTTTTGGCATGAGATTGTGAGAGGCACCTGAGTCAAACATTGCATTATGTAGTATTTTATCATGAATATGTAAACTGACATAGAAAGGTAATACCCCTGTGACTACCGTTTTTCCATCCACTTCTGGGCCGAACAGTAATTCTGGGGTGTCATCCAGCACATTGACATCATCTTTGTTGCTAGTGAGTTGAAGGGACTTCTTGATCTGTAGTTTATAGATGTCATGCTTTGCTAGTTCTGAGAGAGGGATTGCTACTTTTAGTTTGCCAATTTCAGTTTCTAGGTCAAAGGGTTTTTCAGATTGGGTCTTGGGGTTATGGATAACAGTCCTTTCCTTGTTCATTAAATCTTCTTCTTCATTTTTATCTTGACTTTGGGACTCGCCTCTTTTACTCATCTCTTGGGGAGTAACCTTTAAATTAGGTTGAGAGGGTGAAGTGGCCACAGGCTGCTGTTTTAAGGACAGTGGTTCAGTGATCTCTACAACAATCACTTCTTCTGCAGGTGAATTTATTTTGTCATTAGGTTCTGTGACTATGACTCTTTCAGGCTGCTGATTATCCTTTATCTTTTCAGGCTGGTTTACATTCACAGTTCTGCTCCTCAGCTTGTATTGTTTATGGACTTCATAAACAGCAGTGTCATAGCCTTGTTTAAAGTCAAAGGATTCACCTGATTTAGTTTGACACAGTTTGATTTCATCATCCTCATGATCTTCTTGTGTTAAGAAAACTTGACTTTCACCATCTAGACCCATTAAATTAATCTCAGGATCTTCACTGGGCTCTGTTGATGTGGAAGTTTCTGCATAATTTTCTTGGAAAGGGGGCCTTATGTCTTGGTCAGCACTGGCCTTGCCAACATTTGGGTTTTGAGTTCTCCTGAAATTTGGATTCCTAGGAGGGTTGTTTTGTGGTGCTTCCCATGATGATTTTCTCTCAACCGATTCCACTCTATCCCCTAATCTTTTCATTCCATTGAGTATTGCATCCAACTTCTGATCAAAGGCAGAGGGTTCCTCTTTGAAAACAATCCTCTTTTCCAACCTTGCCCTGTTTCTTTTGGCAATTAGGTTGGCTTCCACTGTAACAGCAACCCTTTGGGCCTCTGCAAGGGATTGAGGATCTCTTTCCTTCAACTGATAGGCCATGTCAAGGTCAAAACCATCAGGGAATTTGTACAAAGCTAAATCAGGAGGAGGTCTTAAATTTTGTGGGATCGCGTTATATACATTGTTAAATCTTGCACAATACTCCAAAACAGTCTCTTGGGGACCTCTTTTGATAGTGTCATATTCCCCAAGTATGTGCAGAGGATCCTTCTTCTTCTCCCATCTACTAGTAAAGGCTTGATACAATTCATTAGGAGTTGTGATGGAGTTTGCATTCAGGGATCTAAACCAAGTTCTTACGTCCCCAGTTAGGCTTTGAACAAACATCCTCATTCTGACACTGTCATCATCTATTTCATAGGTCTCAAAATGGTCTTGCATCCTCTTAGCATGCTGGACAGCTGTCAGAGGGCCATTGGAGTCAAAATATGAGATTTTGGTTTGGTAATCTTGGGGTAGAGCTGCAGCATTAGCTGGTATCTGCAAGGGTGCATATCTGTTAGCCATATTTACAGGGTTTAGAGGATTAACAGGGGCAGTTGGGATAATAGGGACAGTGGGTATCACTGGGGTGATAAGTAGGGGTGAACCTAGAGTGTTGGTCAAGGGGATATATGCAGTGGATGAAGATGTGAGAGGAGGACTTTGAGATGTGGATGGTGAACTAGGGGAATTAGGGGTAGACCAGAAAAGGACCTTGCATGGGGTAGAGATAAGGCTGGGATGATCTGAATCTGAGGTTAGATCAGCAGGCTGCTCCTGCCTTTGCTGCCTCCTAATGTTTCTAGGGATGGTATTTGGATTATCAACAATGATGGGTGGATTAGGGTCAGGATTTGCCCTAGTGTGGCGTGGATTTTTCTTGGGAGCCAGCTTCTAACTGTTTTTTAGGATTTTGTAGGAAATTTTTATCATCAAGGACTGGATAAAGATTTTGGAATGGCTATATATATTTCAAAGCTGAGATGAAGACTCACTGAAAAAGCTCTTCCCTAAAGCTGTCAATGTGACACAGAAACAGCTTTGCAGGCCTCCTGACTGATTTCAGGCTTGATCTGTAGCTTTGAGAGATGTATAGAAATTTGAAAATCCTAAGAAGTCCCTAGTGGAGTCGCCAATTATGTTAACACCCAGGTTGTTCCCTTTGACTCCCAAGGGAATACGGCCGGGGTAACCACTAACCAATCTTTGGATTACAGTGCCTAGCCACACTGTAATCAGAGAGGGCTCTCTCTTTATAATTTGTCTCTGTTCTGTGGAGATTTTAGGCTAGCTATGAAATGAGGGTGTTTAGTTTTGTGCTTTGGTTGAAGGATATCTTTCTGTACTTGAAGTGTGCAATCTGCAGATAAGTTTATTTCATTGGGCAATGGAGTCTGTGGCTATAAGTGTTTAGAAACCTTGAGATGATTTACTGAAATTACAGGGCCATTTAAATACTTCATATAACAAAGTTAGATTATGATGGTGACATGTGAACAACCAGTGGAAAGCATTTAAGAATTTTCCACTAAAGCTGGGGTGTGGGGAAGAGATAGATGCCTCAGGAGCAAACTTGAATTCCTGAAAAATATTTATCACAGTGAAAGATATAGCTTGAAAGTGTAGCAATTAAGAATTACACCTTATTTACTGTATCTGGAAGAAAACATTTATAACAGCTTAGATTGAGTTCAGGGTAATCTGTGATTAAATCCTGGAACTATTCTTTTACTTTGCCATTAAGTGTAAAACTCGGAAACATGAAAGAAAATGAAAGACTAGAAAACATTTAACGCAGAGGTTTAAAGAAGACTTATTGTGCTATGAAACATGTAGGAATCTTGTAACATTCAGCCAGCCACCACAGTGCATCAAGGAACACAACGCTTTGGAAATTCCATCCACCTTTTGTATTATTTCTCTGAGAGTTGTACCGCAACAGAAGTATAGAAATGAAATCAACAACAACCCCTTGCAAACTCATGCGAAGGGGACTTTATAGAAATGTTTATACAAAATATCTCAGGCATTGAGTCATCTGAGAGAGAAATATCTTCATTACTTCGTACAGAAAAGTAGAAAAGAAGTTATTACAGCTTTGAATACAACATAACTGCTCTTTAAGTCTGTCAGAGGATATTTTGACCTTTGGAGGTCACTGAGTCGGTTGGAACGCTTTGCTTTAATGCTGGAAAATGTGTCTTTACGTTTGCTGCGCTGTATCTTCTTGGCCCTGCCACCTGTGATTGTGCTTGCTACTGTGGTGACCGAATAGCCCTGCTGAGTTGGCTCAGCCTTTCATCCTTCCTTTGTATGCTTATCTACCAAAATTTTCCCTGTGTATGATCACTTATAAATTTGCAAAAACTTGACATTATAGGTTCTAGATTGATAATATTAGCTGTGTCAATCTGTTCCAGACTTCCTGTGTGGGCAATTGGTGCTTCACAATTGCCTCTATGGTTTCATCTGCTTCTGTATATTTATAGAAATTTGGAGGCACATCGAACAGATGATTGATCTCGTTCATGATGAAAAACAAGTTTTCCACCCTATTGTAGAGAGTCTGCCCTGATGTTGGCCCTGATTCTGCTGAAGTGCTGGGCTGTCCTGCAATTTGACTTGCAGCAAAGGCATTGACCCTTTTAGCATAATTTTCATGGGTAAGCAGTCTTCCCACACTGCTTAGTATGCTGGGGAGGCCTCTGTTTTGTAATACCTGAAACCTGTCCATGAACCTGTTGATTTCGGTCTGCATATCTTGGGTTCTCCTTTCTAATGTTCCAACCATGTTTCTTAATGTCAGGACCCTTTTAACCATTGAGATTGTCTCAGTCCTGTGAGAAATTCCCATGGTGGTCAGTTGAGAGCTTGTCCTGTTATTCAATATGTTGATCATCCTATTGACAGCATCAGGCATGTTGCCAAGGCTTGCTCTTGCTCTGTGTATCTCCCTATTTGCCTTTGTAATGAGCGCTGACTGCTCATCTATGGTCTCAATGAACTGCCACTGATCAGTAATTGACTGGCCAATATTGGCCCATAGGACTGTCATGAGCTCTGCTGTCACCTTATCTAGTGTGAGCTCTTTCTCAAGCTCAGTTATTCTCTTTTTGAGAGCTTTTATATCTCTTTCCTTCTCAGCCACATTCTGTTTGCTCTTATCATACCTTTCATTTACTTTAGCCAAAGATTCTTTGGCTTGATTAAGCTCTAACATTTGAGCTTCCAGGACTTGAATTTCATTTATAAGCTTCTACATATCCAGACTATGAGTCTGCTCTGTTGTTGGTGCAACTGTCGATGTAGTTGGTGCTGTAGGTTCTGTTTGCCGAGGAGGAGGAGCAGTAGTTGGAGCAGCTTCCTCAAGGTTGATTACTTCAGGAGGAGGCTGGGAGGTTTGACCTTCTTCTCTTTGTTTCAAGGCTGCCTGTAATGCTGCCTTTGCAGCCTCCGATTCTCCCAGCTTTTCTTGAGTTTGGATTAGCTGCTTGTACAGAGATACCAACAAGGTTGTGGCCTCTTGATCATGTCTTTGCTGGGCAACATCATCTGTTTGAGGGTGAATTGTGGCTGGGAGTTTGATCTTTCTCCTCAAGGCTGCCATGTCTGCATCCCTCAACTTTAATATCTCTTGTATGCCCTTGATATCTTTGGGATCATGCCCAATCTCTATGATGATGTCTTCTAAGGACCTAATTATATTGTCCTTTTCTTGAGAGGATGCTTTCTCCAACTCAAGCTGAGCAGCTGTGTTGTTAAGGCTATTTTGTAGCCTGTAGTTATCCAATGTTTAGTCTGCCAGGGAAGCATAGACCATCTCACCCGTTTGCTTGTGCAGTTCTATTTTGTCCATTGGGTGGATATCCTTGGCAAGGACCTCCAGGTTGGTCCTCAAGTAGTCAGAGGCAGATTGGGGCTGCACTGCTGTTGGCATAAAATGACTCATGATCATTTTGCCTTCCTGCACATCATATGCAGACATGAGTCTTTGTTGATTGGTGGGAGCCATGTTTAACAGATGGTTATACAGCTGTATCTTGATGGGCTCATTTCTCCTCTTAATGTCGATGAACTGTTGTTTAATGCTGAGTCCACCTTCCCTTTGCTGATTTGAGGAACTCACTTCTCCTCCCATTGCTCTATCCTGTTCCTGTTGAAAGGAACTTGCTGATGCTTCCCTGCTGGGTGGGACCATACCAAAAGACTATCCCATTGGCATTTCTTCCTCTGAGAAGGGATTGATTCTCTGTCTTTTCTCCCCATGAGTTGCTGATGTTGTAAGGGGAGTCTCTCTGTCCCTTTTCCTGCTTGTATCCTCCTTTTGTGGAGTTTGGAGGATTGATGCCTCAGCTGAAGTTTATTGCCTTGGAGGCACAGTTTGTTCAGTGGATTTAGGGGCTTCCACTGTTTGCTCTTGCTGGACAGGTTGCTCCTGTCTTTGTTCTTCTTCTTGTTGGTGTTGTGTTTGTTGCTGCACTTCCTGCTGCATCATTTCTTCTTGTTGTTGGACTAGTGTTTCCATTTGCTCTCAGTCATAGGAGGTGGCTGTTCCATCTGCTTTTCTTTGCCTTTGCTGGATGCCTGTGGAGTATTCATGGCAGCTTGCTGATGTGTTGTTGAGGATGAGGCAGCTGCTCCAAGTTGTCTTTGATATGAGAGGGGAACCTGTCCACAAGTTTCCAAGTCAGCTTCTTTTTGAATATTTCTAGCCTCTCTTTCTAGCAGCTCTTCACTAGTAATTTCCTCTTCTAGGGTGCCCTTTTTCTAGCTCAATGCATTGGCATACTGCTCAATCTCAGGCAGCCTCATATGTGAATAGGTACCCAATTTGTATTTTATCCTCCTGAGGGAAACAAAATGATTGGGGTCATAGGGTATCCACTCAAAACTAGTTTGCAGTTTGAAGGCCTCTAGGATACTATTTGATTCTTTCCATCCCTCCTCTCTTTTGTTATATAGGAAAGGGCCCAGCTGGCTCCTTACCTTCAACTGTGCCTTCTTGTTCTTACTTTGGAAGTGGAGGTAGTCGGCATTCCCAGATTGCCTGAAGTATTCTAGGGCAAAAAGTCTCATAGGGACATACCTTGGCAGCCTATAAGGTTTCAACTCACAGCCATATACTCTGATCACTGTGTGGTGTTGGTAAAAGTACCAATTACCAATGCTGTAGGTTTTGGAGAGATGGAGAACTCTCCTCATGTCATCAATTAACCTTGGAGGAGAAACACCATACAATAATGTCATAGCTGGATGAATGAACAAGTCTATGAACTCACAGTATGTGTATGGTGATACAGAGGTGCAATGAAAAACAGAGGTCCAAAACACAACTGACCTTGGATTCCCCTGGGCATTAACTTGCTTCAGGGGAATGAGGAAGCTGCCTGGTTGATAAAACAAGAATAGATGGTAAATGTATGAAGTGTATCTGAACAGTCTCTCCCTTTGCAGATTCATCAGCTAGTCATGGATCCTATCTGCAATATATGTGGCATAGTCATAATGTACAGCTGGAGGCTTTCCAGGAGAGAATATAGACAACATTTCCATTATACTATCATCCACTTCCTCCACTCCCCTGAACCCTAGGACATAGCTGATCAAATCCACTAGCATTCTGCCCAATTCATTTAAGTATGCATATCCAATAGGAGGAGTTCTGATGGCTTCAAAGCTTGGTTGTATGAAGAGCTGATTGATTTTGATGATCTGGTCATTTGACAACTTAGTCCCCTCCTTTATCAAGTTCTGCATGTAGAGGGGGGTCAATGGTTTTGCAGTGTGGAAATGCAGCATCTCATTTATGCTCTCTGGGGTGATATGGAACAGAATTGAGCATGTGGGGCTGAGAACAGCTCTTTGGCATGGATCATAGCACTCCTGGCATCTGTGGATCAATTCTGGCATAGGATTTACCTGGGGGAGGTTGTAGATGGGCAGGTTTGAGTCCCAAATCCCTAGGATATCAGCTCCACTAAGGTGCTGGGCTTTCAACTCATTTAGCAACTGAATATTATATTTAGAGCCTAATGGAAAATAGTCTAACATCTGATAATCCATATCTCCCAGAGCTTTCCATTCTAACTCCCTGTGAGGGGTATTGAGAGGCTTGATGTTCAGTGCAATTGGAGTTTCCATGGTCTATTAAGCTTCTGACTTGCAGGTGAACTGGTTGAAGCAAGCAGAACAACCCAGAGGTGATTCCTTACAATGAAAGTGTGAATTTTTAGGGACCAGAGGGCGAATTGAGCACACAACAATTGAAATACTGCTTAACGGATTGATAAAGACAAATAGCAGGGCTGACCAGAACTTTTCTATGGTGAATTTAGCCAGCAGAGGTTTCTAGCTCACGATTGCACGAGCTACCTGTGAATTCAGGTTGTTTCAGCCAAATGCAGGTTTCGTAAATTATTTGTTGCCTTGCCAGAGGGAAATAGGTACAGGTTACTAGATACTAGACGGTGAATTCAGTGTTTTAACACTCCCTTAACAGTTTGTTTGTAGAAATTTGGATAAAAACCAGGTGCAGAGAATAATTTCGAGAAATACCTTGCGGATTGCCACTGCCAGTTGCAAATGCAGGTATGATGGAGGCGCCCGCGGTTTGGAGTCGAACAGTGCAGGTTGGCGTTGGTCTGGTCATCAAATGCATGCAGGAACAACAACAGTCTCTTTCGGCAAAAGTAGAAAAAAGACGAAATTTTGGCCTAAAAATAGATTTTTGTCATATTGGCGCCTTTTTGGGATGACGTCAGCATGACGTCATCGGGTGGGGTCGGAGTCGGATGACGTCAGCATGACGTCACCGGGTGATTTGGCAGGTCCTGGTTGGTCCATGGATATGCTGAAGTGGTGGACATGTCAGCGAAGGGACGGACGAATGAGGTGATGCGACGGCGGGGTGGCGGCGACGTGGCTCTGACGTGGGCATGACATGGGACCAGCAAAACCGGGCGGTAAGTGAAACAGTGGTAACGGTTTTCTCGGACCGCTTACAATATGGCCCCGGTTTTGTCAGAGGCCGACCCGAGAGACTGAGAAGATGACGCGTGGCTAAGGACTGACGTAACCCTTCGTCAGTTTCTCGGGCGCTAACTGTCGGGCGTGGGGACCAACCCGATATGCATAAGGGTCGTCCGATCAGAGGCGCTCGATCGGACGGCTGACGCGTTGATGAAGTGATCGAGCGATACGGAAGGGGGCGGGATTTAAAAAATGTATTTTTTGGGATGCGCGCTTAGCGGAAGATCATTAGGGTATGAAGAATTTCGATGGTTTTTTAATATATTTTCAATAAAACCAATATAGCGCCCGAACCATTGGAATCATAAAAATGGGTTTTTTATGAATAGTTTTGTCAAAATGCGCCCGGTGCTTAGACTTTGGATAAAGGAGAAAAGTGGGTATTTAGAGCATTTTTGCCAATGAAGCGAGTTAAAGGGATAAAAGGGGTTTTTAGCAAGGTTTTTGGGGATTTTTTGGGTTTTTCTGAGCAGAGGGAAGGTGAGAGCTTAGGGGAGAGGTTGTTGCTCATAACCAGAGGTTTAGAGCAACCCCAGGACAGGGTTGACCATAGTCCCAGGTGGACTAAAGTCTCCCTTTAGACAGACCTATTTAGCTATAATGCTAAAAGGAGGATATTTATAGAATGTTTGGGGATTTATACACCATGGTGTTAATAATACTAGGGAAAGGGTAACATAGGGGAATTACATACTAGAGTTAGAGTTAATATGGGGGAATATGTGAATGAGGGGGAAAATCACTAAGTGTACTTGAAACTTACTTAGTTTAGGGAGTAGATCAAAATGAAAAGAATTTTTAGACAAGAAATGTGGCTTTTCAATGAATAAAACCACCATCAAACCTCAAGTCTTCTAAGCAATTCAATTGATGAGGGGATGTTAGTAATGAGTCGGAAAAGGGATAATTGGGAAGTTAGACATGCTTCTTTGTTTTTATTTTCTCATCTTGACCATCAAGGTTAAATCTGAAATGAATACCACTTCTACAACCCCATCTACTTACCCAGCTATTTTGCCTAGCATTTTTTGTTTCTTCTTGAAGGGTGCATTTAGGCTTGCAGACCCTTACTTGCCTTTTCTTTTCTTTGGCTTTTTCTTTTGTTTTTCTATCTACTTCTACCCTTATTTCTTCCAAGGTCCCAGATTAAGCTGTTGGGAGCCTTTTCTTCTCTACCTGAACTACTTGTCTGCCAAGATTAAACAGTTTGGACAGACTCCTTTCTCTATTCTACAACTGAAAATTTAAAGCATGACATGATCCAGTTTAGACTGTTGGATCATCCATCAAAATTTGAGTCCCCATCAAGCTATAAGCACAGATTGTATTCTTATGGAAATATGTGATCTTTGCATCATGAAAGCAGAGCATATTTGGACCTTTTCATTGCCAATCATGAAATATGAAACCTATTGGTATAGGTAGCTAACAAGGCGAAAGAAGAGAAACGCTTCCTATATAGAGAGGTGATGGAAAGTAAAAATTCAGAAAAAAGAGAAATGAATAAGGCGAAAGAAGAGAAAGGCTTCCTATGTAGAGAGGTGATGCAAGTAACTCCACCGAGGTACTAACCAGGCTCGCTGGCAGCGGAGTGATGCTTGTGTTCCTGTATGACTCCGTCAGGGTACTGTCAAGGCCTATTGGTAGCGGAGCAACACCAGAGATGAAACTAAGACTCTCACGATTATATTGATTGTGCACCAATATAACGCTCAACCCCAATCGAAACAAATGTGTTTCCTTGGCTTGTAATGTGTGTCAATCAACCAAGAGCTTGTCAGATGCTACATCTTACAATCAGGCTAGTGTGAAACCAAGACGAACTAAGAATTGAACAATACTTCCGAAGGCGTTAGACTTGTTTTTCACGAACAAGGTCCATTCATAGAGATGGAGTTATACTAGTGTGTCACCAAGTGTTGTAGCAGCTAAAACCACGCTCCAAAATTTTTCCTTAGCTTCGTTTTGGAGCCTCCCTAACAACCTTTCACAACGGCATGTCTTGCCTCGTCAAGTACACAAGATTTAGTAATTTTCTTGCAGAAAGGCAGTCTGTCTCTCAAATCATGATGCATTCCCCTCAGAGGTTATTCCTCCGGACTTGGTCCAGCTGCAGGCTAAGCAGCTCCTTCAAGAAATTGTGCAATTTTGGAGGGAAAATAGCCTTCCCTCCAGAAATTGCGTAGTTTAGTCTAGCAGCCTGCTGGGCCCCAGAATTGTGCAATTCTGCCAGTCAGGCTTCATCGAGAAAATTGCACAATTCTTCCCAGTAGGGCTTCTCAACCCAAGAATTGTAATGCTGGGCAGCAGTCATCTTCTCTGCACAGAAATTGCGTAAATCTACTGGGAAACTAGCCCGGCTCCCATCCAAAAATACGTATTTTCTCCCAGTAGTTGAGAAGCCTCTTACATGTGCAGTTGGGTTGACCAGTTCCACCTGAGACCGAGGGAACTTAACCTACATGCATGGCTTTATTTTCGCGAAATAGAAAAAGGAAACATGTAAAAAGAATCCCTTGATTTAGGGAGCTATTTTTAGCAGTTGGAGGTTACATGCAAAGATCATTTTAGACTCTTTCCTCCAAGTCTCACTTTTTCCTAAATCTGTGGCATGATCGTCATGAGACCAAACTTATTAATTGGTGCATTAGAGCTCATTCTTTCACATTGATCTTGGAGCTTTGACATCCCACAGAACATCTAGGACTCTTCAACACATCCGGCTCGACTATTCACGGGTAAGTGGTGTCAACTTGTCTTTTTCAGTATTTCTGTCTCTTTTTGTGTTTTCACTTGTGTGAGTGTTGTTTTCTTGATTTATTTGAATGCTTACTGTTGTTTACATGCATACTAGGTTGTACTATCACTGTTTTAGTTTACGTTGCTATCTCACTATTGTCACATGCATAAAACTGTTTTACAAGAACAGTCGCCGATTCGACAACACTCTTCACCCACATGCATGTTGTTATGTTTTCTGAATATTTCATTCAATGTTTTCATGCATGATCATTTGCTTTTTCTTACACTCAGTATCACCATGCATTGACTTTATCATTTGCATTCAGTTTCCCGTCGGCAGGTGTGGGAAACCTTGGCCTAGACTCTGCCTCACCAAGACAACATTGCGCAATCCTGAGAGAGAAGGCTCTACCTTCCTCTCAATAAATGTGAATTTCTACCCAACAGTTGTTCCTAGGCCTACTTTATGCAATTTTGAGGGATAGTGGCTGTTGGCCTGTTGTTGGGAAAAGTATCTATTCAGAACACCCCTATCCCACTCTAAGGTGTGATAGTGCCTTAGCAACAAACAAGGAAAACTACTTGAGTATTCTTCTTTATGAAATGTAAATGAGGAGAAAGGATGTAACTAACCTGTGTCTTCCGCTAGTTTGTTGATCCAATCGCTCCTCTCTTCAGTAGCTCCCAGCTCCCTGCTTCCTTACCGGCCCAGCTTCACCGAATTCCTGCAAGATCACAAGAGAGAGAAACTACACGAAGATATAGATATACATTCATAAAAAGCTCAGGATCAGATTAAGCTAAACATGTAAATATAACAAAACATCATTGATACACAGCATGTAGGAGAAACTCAAATAGTTTATTGATATGATAATAAAGTCCAAGAGGAGATACAACCAAGTGAGTCCCGATCCATCATCTACCTCCCAGCAAAGGAATCCCTTCCTCTCCTCCAACAAAGCATAAATCACCCAATATACTAATCTCAATCTCAAACCAACAACAATTCTCTGCAAAGTACAAAATTCCAGCCTCTGGATCTCTGGGATGAGGGATCCATATATAGATGTAAGCAGAGAGGATGAGTCAGCTTATGTTTTGACTTGTGGCTTCTCTCTGTCAGTTCTTGCTTCCACTTGGAGGCTGAGAGCCTCTTACTCATCACTGGTCGAATTCATTGAGGCAAGTGTCATTGGAGAAGATTCTGGAAGCTTCCAGTGTCTGTACACCTCGCGGAATGACACTGCCATTTGGCATTTCTCGCTCAGCGCACCCTGGTAGTGCATTTAGGTGTGTTGAAATGCACCTAGCTAGTGTACTGGGGTACATTGCAACGCAGGCAGCTAGTAGAGCATCTGAATTGATCCTGAATTGACTGATTTTGAGTGGTTTTTGGTGGAGAACTTCTGGGAGAAGTTGTCATTGGTTGACCTTGTTCCTTTAGGGGCAGGAACAACACTTTTATGGACTTTGGATCCCTTGGATTATGGACATTTCATGCTTAAAGCTGTAAGGCACAAAAATGTCTATAACAGTTGCCCCCTAAAGTATGAGGCCATTTATCGGGTGAAATGCTTTATTAGGAGGATCCGAAGTTCATTCAATGCTGGGAGGAGACCTGTAATAAGATACAATACAATACATTATTTTTCATACTGTTTTCATGATCTAGCTGAGGTGGGCATTCCCATGCTCAACGTTATAAATTCATTTTTATGTACATAGGATAGACAATCGTCTGATGGTAGACTGATGATCCTGCTGAAATCATCATCCCTTTGGTAGGATGATTGTCCCTACTGCAATGCTGTACATGTCAATGTCTTTGTTTTTCCTGAATATATATCGCAGCCCGAATGGATGAAACTAGATCCGGGGTCTTCAATCTCGTCTGATCTTCACTCTAAGTACAAGTCGATCCATGTGAGAAATGTTTCGAAGTCGAACATGGAAAGACATCACTTGATTACCAGTCAATGATGTAAACTGTTAACAAGGGCGAGAGGAATCACCGATAATGATAATGACCCTCAAGATACTGTAGTACAATTCACGTGGTGTGAATAAAGGACTTGGCGTCAAACACCACGCAAAATCTTTCGGTCGAAGGTCATTGATGTATACCTATCGCCGGAAGTGAGAAACTTGCCATTGAGGCATGCAAGCTTCAAAGTACTGAGGGGGGTGTTTCTAGATCAACTTCTTGGATAATGAGCTGATGTCGACAAGAAGCGATCCGTAAAAGGAGGGCCTTGATGAATCCCACATCAATGACACGGAACGGAGCAAATGATTTTGATGGAGGTGAAAACGATTTGATGATATATGGTTCAGGGTGGCGGTCATGAAAGAATGAAGTATAATGTATGGTAGTGGATGGGACATGGTTGACTTCTCTGGATGACTTCTCTTGAACATATCGGTGACACTTATATGATGGATTGGTAGCATTTACCCCGAAGATGGATGGTATGGTGAGACCATGGTGATGTGACCGGTGAATGGAACAACCCAACTCGACTCAGGCACGGAGTGGAAGTGTCCTGTTCAAGAGCGACTTGCTACCAATAAAGGTTCTTTGAGTTTCTTCCCAATTTTTCCCCAGTCATTGCTAACCAGTACCTCTTTATTTTTGTCAAGCTTGAGGAGGATAACATATGCTTGTTCTATAATTTTCCCTTCGGGCAAACCCATCGCTATGTTTTAACGAGCCTAGCGATAGTGAAACTCGTTCTCATCTAAAGACAAGTTTGTCGCTATTAATGTTTTTAACGAGTCTAACGACAAATATAACTCGGTCCTTTTCATTTTTAGAGAGTCTGAAAAGGTACGTAAAGTTAACTCATAAATTCCTTTTTCGTCATCTGATCCCTTAAGTCCGAAAAAGTATAAAACAATACAGAAGGGATGAATTTTCAATAGTTTTAACGAGCCGAACAAAACAAGCGCGCGATCGTTTTGTGCAATAATCCCTCAGGTCCAAAAAGATTAAAATCTAGAGGAGGGATAGCTCTTCCTGTCGCTTTAACGAGCTGGAAGGCCAAAACTCGGCAATCTTTTCATATTTTCCGAGTCAGATTAAAAGAGCTTAAAGAAGACTCATCTTTTGAGGAACGAGTGATAAAATGGGTAGCAGCTGATTCCAGGTAAGGGTTGGAATTTTCCAATCACAGCAGTGTCACAAGGATGGCTAGGGCAATCACTCTTTGCAGCTGTTCCTCAAAATGGGTAAACAATCAAATGGAGGTGAATGATCGGCCAATGGAAAAGTGGAGGTGATGGTGCAAACACGACCAAGGCTTTAATGGCTGATAATGTTACATTCATGGTGGTTATTTACCGGAGGATAGTTCATTTTTTAACGAGCTTAAACACAGGTTGAAACACTTGCTCGATCTTATGTTTATTTTTTAACGAGCATGAACTATGCGCTAAAACTGCTCGATGATAAGTTTGCAAGCCCCCAGCATAATAACGCAAAACGAGGTGCATGCCCCCCAAGCTTCATTGCATTCAACTCGGTGGTTGGAATGAAGGTTTACCTTTGAGATTTGAAAAGGGGATTGTTTCATTTTTTAATGAGGTTGACACAGTAAAAGAACTATCCTCATGACTCCTTGTTTCATTTTTTAACGAGGTTGACATGAGATAAGAACCGCCCTCGGAGTCCAAATCCATTAGATATAGAAGGTTTCATATTCCACTGTGGCCACTTCCGCCAGATTACTCGGAGGCGGTCGGGCAAAAGTACCCATTAAGGCAGGGTCTTTTAGGAGACCTACTCCGATATTTTGGAGCGAATGATTGCTTCCATGGATCATTGGAATGCTTCCAGTAACTTGAGAACCATTGGGGAGGAAGTTTTGCTGATCGACGATTGTAATCCCTCCTTGAAAGGGAAATGCAATCTTTCTGAAATAGGTCGACACAACAGCTGCCATGGCATATATCCATGGTCTTCCTAGTAGGATGTTGTAATCAAGATTCCCATCTATGACTTCAACATCTATTTCTACTATTTTCCCTCCTAGTTCAACTTTCAAGTTATTTAGGATACCATATGGGGTATATGTCCTTCTGCCGAATGCTTTTAACGTCGTCGCAGATCGCGACAAGGTTGGAGATCCTAAAGTTTTCCAGCAACTTATCGACATAATACATGTAGATGCCCCCTCATCAATAATTGTTCGATGAACAGTTTTGTTGAGGGCTTTCACTTGAATAAGGAAAGCTAGCTGAGCTGGTAACTGAGGGTCATATCCTTTATGATTAAAGGCCACAAGATTGGAATCCATTGGGTCAATCCCACCTATTGCTGATAATAAAGCTTGCTCTTGGGAGAGGCAATTTTGCGGTACCTCAAGTGTCGACATAGTGGATGGCGATTGGGCCAGGTCCTCTATTATATTATAATTCTGTGCTGCTTTTACACGAGGATTAAATGTCGATTTGTGCCCTACTCCCTTTGGCAACTTTATCATTTGTTCAGGAATGATGGGTGGCACAACTTTGGTCAAAGTTGTTGTCGAACTACTAGGTTGTTCATAAGCCTTGTTATTCGACACCTTTGGATTCCCGTAATCTTTATTCCTTGCCAAAGCATCATTTTTCTGCTTTGAGATAGACAACATAAGCACTTGGGATCGGGAAGCATTTTGATTAGCAACCAGTTTGGTTCCCGGGCTTGGAAACGGATGAGTCAATACTGCTAAGGTTTTTGAACTCTTAAAGAGTTTCTTAACTTCAGCTATATGTGGACAATCTCTCGTCCAATGATCCTCATCGCATATATGACACCCCACAGGGGGTTTCCTTTTTCTCCCTTTCTTTTTCTTCTTGCCCCCTGGTTGCTTCAGTTGTTTGCCCTTGTCCGTCGACACGGCATTTACTTCTGAGGCAAGAAGTTCCTCATTTTCATTTTGACTGGAAATCTTACGGGCCTTTTTAGATGTAGCCTTTGTCGATTTCGTGTTTGTCGCGCCAATCACGCCATCGATGGCATGAGAGTCATTGTTTGATTTAGGAGGAGGAGGAACTGAGAATTATGGTCTAGGGGCGTCAGGTATTTTATCGTAGAGTGTGCCGGACTGAATGTAAATCAAGTCCAAATATTGCACACGAGCGATAACTTGCTCTTTTGTTACGACTCCCCCCTTTGCCACATCTTCCGTGATGGAAGGCAGTAATGACTCAATAAACCATTCAGCTAAAAGCTGATCGGGGACGTACATTTTTACCATCCTACGACGACGTCGCCACTCATGTATATGATCAGATATGTGAGTGGCCATCGTCTGTTTGAAGTTGGTAAGAAGTTCTGTTCCCATTTCGTACCTTATTGGTAACTGAAAATGGGTTAAAAAGGTTGTGGCTAAGGTACTAAAGTTGTCGAACGAAGTTCTAGGCAAATCGATATACCATTTTGCTGCCGGACCAGTTAACGTCCTCTGAAAAAGGCGAAGCCTAATCGAATCATCGTTTAGGGTGTTTGATGAACACCACAGATGAAATGTCATCACATGATTCGACGGATCTTCACCCAGATTTCCATTAAATTTAGGAATATCTGATGGAAGTTTATGCGGAATCGCTGGCCATCAAGGGGCATAAGCAATTGGATCATTCGTCAGCCGGTTTAGATCTGGTAATTCTAGAGTTGCTATAAAGGGCAACTTTTGATTCAGGTTAGGCGAAGCATACCCAGGATAAGATGGAATCGCCTGAGCAATGGGTCTTTGCATACCAGCATAACGTATTTGATGTTGGAAACTTTGACAAGGTTGATGGGCATAACCGTTATAATATGGTTGTTGATAACTGCTTTGGAAATGCAGTTGCCCATTACTTACAAAGACTTGTTGCTCAGGTCCTTGATATGATTGCTAGAATTGCGGTTGTTGAGTTTGAACCAGCTCTGATTGTTGAACCATTTGCTGTTGACCAATACTGGATGATTGACCAAGATGAGGAGTCATAGTACTTGTTTGAGCCTGAGTCGCTCCAGATAAGGAGTCACTAACCTGAGGTTGTGATTGAGTCATTGAGACAAGAGGCTGTTGTATTGCAACCTAAGAAACTTGGGGTTGACATACAACAGGTAGCGCTTGTACTTGCGATGTATTCACCATAGCAGGTATAGTGGGAATATCCGACACAGGGTGGACTGGTTGCATTGAACATACAACCCTTGGTTTTTGAGGCAGTATTGGTACCCAACCACTAGATGTAATTCCAGTTTGACCTGAACTTTGTTGTAAACTCCCATATGGTTGTTCTCTGGGAGGGAACAATGAAAAGGCATACTGCCCTCCATATGGTGGCAATCCAGTACTTAAAGGGTATATTGGCCTTTGAAGACACATTTGATCAATTTGTTGAGTTTCAACATAAGAAATACCAGATGATAATCCAGATGAAGAAATAGGAACTAACCATGTCGTCGAAGCAATCCCTGATGGGACTCCGGCTTGTTGTTGATAGCTTGCCGGGACAGATGGTATACCATTGAACATCGTTGGAGTAGCAGTAGGAGGCTGTGCCACTGCTGTGTCGGACGACATAGTCCTGGATGTCGACGGTTGTTCAGACATATCTAGTCTATCCAAAAGATTTTCTAGCGATTCTACAAGAACTAGCGATGAAGGAAGACTAATTTCGAAGACCAACGAGGGAAAGGTGATGATTATTCCGTTTAAAATAAATTTTAGACGCTTTGACACAACTTGTTTTTTCAGTTTTTAAGAGTCGAGAAAAAACAAAACATGACTCTAGTCTCCTTCGATTTTTAATGAGCCTGAAGTGACAAGTGCTCAGATGGACCTTTTCCGTTAAGGAGTCTGAAAAGGAATGAAAGGGACTGCTTTGGAGTTCTAGGTAGAGGGTGTGCCAAACCAATCGCAAAACCGCAGAATACTTTTTAGGGTACGGGCGGTCAATCTTCCCGAATGTTGTGTTCAGTGCATTGCAATTAGTAGGGCGGCCGACACGGCTTCCTATGGATAAAGGTTTTATGCCTATAGGGGTCTCCCAATATATACTCGACGATACGTGGGAGCACAATCCGTACTGGCACTTATCGTCTCTCAGGAGGAATCACCCAACCATCAGCGAGACCGACAGTCACCAGGTTTTACGACGCTGGAACACGTCTCTAGCCTAGACCTCTATGTTGTGCGTTAAGTTACAAAGCGTTGTTAAGTTCATTCAATTTATTTTAGGTTGATCTTTCTTAGAAGTTTTCCTTTTTGGATCACCACGAGATGTAGATACAATTCCTAAATGCAGTCTAAAGATGATAAGCAAGCTTTTATATCTTTTCAACAATGAAAATCCTAGCTACAAGGGGAAAAGAAAGACACAATCTTTTCTCAAAGAGCATAGAGCACACTGTAAATGCACTTTTCCTAAATCAACATACAAACTGTCAAAATGAAAATGCACAAATGCGTGTATTTGTTTTCACTTTCTTAATATTGATGCCTAAAAAGAAAGCTGTTGTACAAATTTGAATTCGATTTCAAGTGAAAAACACAAACAAGCTTCTTTCGAAATCAGAAAGATGATTACAACACCTTATGATTTTGAAGTAAACACTTTTTCCGACACTAGAAATTCACAAATTCAAACAAAAAGACAAAAGTAAAAGTGCAATCAACTGTCAACAGCAAACAAACTTACTCCTAAGATCAAAACGACACTTACGACAGGTCTAGATCTAAGGGCGACAGTATGACTATTTTACTTTTGTAATGGGAAACTGCAAATGATGTAACAAATACACAAAAAAAAATACAGTTTATTTTATACAACTGAGGCAGAATTAAGGCAGAGAAAAGGGGTTTTCAGATAGGTACACACACTGATAACAGGCTGCAAAAATCAGAGACAAAACTGAGCAAAAAGAAGCAGAGAACCACAGCTGCACAAGGCAAAGGCTGATCAGCGCACCCCCAGCACAGAGAAACTGAATTGCAGTGCAGGTAGCCCTCTCGAGACCTGCGTTGAAATGCAAAACCTCTTCACAGAGCCTGCGCTGAAGCAGAAACGAGAATTGTCTCTGGGTTCTGGGTCACGATTTGCAGTTTAATCTACGGTTTTTGGCCGGATAAAAGCTATCAATTAGGTACAATTAGAGGGATGATTTAAAGGAGGACTAAGAGCTATCACAAAGGGCAGTTAGAGAATTTGTGGATCAGCTTGTTCAGATCATAAACAGGCCCAGTGAATGGACTAGAGTAGCAGATCTCTACTTTGCATTTGTAAATGGCAAATGCAGTTCGATTTGCCACTCCTAAGTTTATGAGAAGAACAATAATAGAAACACAAATAAACCAACTAGATACAGTCCCCAGCGGAGTCGCCAATTTGTTTTTGGGAAAAGTATCTATTCAGAACACCCCTATCCCACTCTAAGGTGTGATAGTGCCTTAGCAACAAACAAGGGAAACTACTTGAGTATTATTCTTTATGAAATGTAAATGAGGAGAAAGTATGTAACTAACCTGTGTCTTCCACTAGTTTGTTGATCCAATCGCTCCTCTCTTCAGTAGCTCCCAGCTCCCTGCTTCCTTACCGGCCCAGATTCACCGAATTCCTGCAAGATCACAAGAGAGAGAAACTACACGAAGATATAGATATACATTCATAAAAAGCTCAGGATCAGAGTAAGCTAAACATGCAAATATAACAAAACATCATTGATACTCAGCATGTAGGAGAAACTCAAATAGTTTATTGATATGATAATAAAGTCCAAGAGGAGATACAACCAAGTGAGTCCCGATCCAGCATCTACCTCCCAGCAAAGGAATCCCTTCCTCTCCTCCAACAAAGCATAAATCACCCAATATACTAATCTCAATCTCAAACCAACAGCAATTCTCTGCAAAGTACAAAATTCCAGCCTCTGGATTTCTGGGATGAGGGATCCATATATAGATGTAAGCAGAGAGGATGAGTCAGCTTATGTTTTGACTTTTGGCTTCTCTCTGTCAGTTCTTGCTTCCACTTGGAGGCTGAGAGCCTCTTACTCATCACTGGTCGAATTCATTGAGGCAAGTGTCATTGGAGAAGATTCTGGAAGCTTCTAGTGTCTGTACACCTCGCGGAATGACACTGCCATTTGGCATTTCTCGCTCAGCGCACCCTGGTAGTGCATTTAGGTGCGTTGAAACACACCTAGCTAGTGTACTGGGGTGCATTGCAACGCAGGCAACTACTAGAGCATCTGAATTGATCCTGAATTGACTGATTCTGAGTGGTTTTTGGTGGAGAACTTCTGGGAGAAGCTGTCATTGGTTGACCTTGTTCCTTTAGGGGTAGGAACAACACTTTTAGGGACTTTGGATCCCTTGGATTATGGACATTTCATGCTTAAAGCTGTAAGGCACAAAAATGTCTATAACATGGCCTATAAAATCGCGCAATGCAGTCACTAAGCTTACAGTCATTGCCAGCTGGAATTACGCATTGCACAATCCCAGCAGTCAGCAATCAATTTGGATTGCACATTGCACAAATCCAACAGCTATTCATCCTCCCCAGATAGCCAAGATTTCCTTCTGTGCAGTTCTGGTAGCCAGTTGCCCAGCCTCCCATAAGAAATTGTGTAATATTTTCCTATCAATCCTCATGTATGTGTTATGTTGTTCCAAAATTTTCTTTGGTTTTCGCTGACATATTTCTTGCCATGCATGTCACTTCATCTCTAGATATTTCAGGTGTTCATATGCCTCTTAGTAGTGAAGGACCAATGGCCTCCAAGGGAGTAGGATCAAAGGACCCTAACAGAAGTGCAATTGGAGCAGAAGTTGAGCGAGTGTTCATAATTCTACTGATCTATGAAGATACGAAGTTGTTTCTAGACAAGGAAATCAAGCTGAAATCATAGGAGGTCAATGATGAATTTACAGGCACATTTGGGGAAGACCTCAAAGACCACTAGGTGTACGTGAGCATTCAAAAGTCCTACTTTTACCAGATTTCATGCAGATACCCTGTGCTCCCATATGCGAACATGATACACTAGATCGTCTCACACACTGATCCCGAGACGATGACCTTGAGTAGTCTCAGCGGGATGAAGATTGCAACCTTCAAGGAAAAGGATTATGATGATATGTATCATATTTCAGAGCCCATGACTATCATGGAGACTCCCTTTAGCTTACCCAGCAACAATGCCAATTGCAGAGACATTATGAAGAACTGGGTAAAGGAGCTAGCTAGATTCAGGATGACACCCAACTAGATCTACAAGACAAAGATATTGTGGAAAGAATATCAATACTTGTTCATATTTTCATGTCAACTGTATGGCCAAGAAAGAACAAAAACCTTCCCATAGAATTGGGTGATCATGCTGGACCAACTGGCCAGAGAAGGAAAACCATGTAACTAGTCCAGCATGTTGGCTCATTAGTTGAAGGAATAGGTAATGAGGGCTTGATAGTCACCCAAAGGTATGCAAGAAGAAATCTACATGTCCTCCTACATCTTGGATGCAGTCTGTGTCCGATAGTAGTTCCCTGGCTTGAAGTGGGAATGGTCACCGACGGAGACTACTATGAACACTTATTGTAAGATGTTGTCTGAATGCATCTTCAAAGGAGTTATCACACGTTGTCTGATCATTTTGTCACCTCAAAGTACAAGATGATATTTGAATAGGATCCAACCTACATGTCGAAGGCAACAATGGAGGCACTGATAGACATAGTTTACTGGTATGCCTCACTATCCAACACCTTCATATGAATGTACAGTGCGTAGAATCCTGTACATGTTCTACCAAAGTTTTCCTTGGATGTGCTCATCATGCAGGAAGTAGCATATCACATCTTAGTAGGATTGACAGCTAGGCTACACTAGAATAAGAAGGCACCTTGGCCTACTCTTCCATTGTGCATTAGGTTATATGAGAGCCAAAGTTTCAAGCATGTGAATATCGAAGCAGAGAAGATGAAGAAGTATCCATTTGAGCTCCGAAGTTACAATCCATATGATCCACATTATCTTCTGAAAGATCATTGCATGAGAGTACAGTTCAAATGGATCCACGGGGAATTTCATTGGGTGGAGAAGGACCCATGGAGATATTTCTACAATTTCTCCAGACCCAATGAATAGGTTGAGTTCACTGTGGAGTGGTTAGCACAACAACGTGAAGCAACATCTTAGAGATTGCCAAAAGGAGCAACAATAGTAGAGATGAACATACTAGTGCACGACAAAGGCAAGAGGAATATTGTTGATCGCATGGAGGAAGAGAAACACTACAAGTTTCAAGGAGATCCACTTGTAGAGAAATCATATTTGGCCATAGAGGCGAAGAGGAAACAACATGATAAGAGAATCACGCAAAGGCAGAGGGAGAAATAAAGAATGGAGGAAACAGAGAAGGAGTTACATGAGTTGAAAGAGAAACTCCTAAAGGAACAAGAGCTACACAAATAGGAGAGGGAAGCGCAACAGGAATAGGTATAACAGGGGGCACAACATGTGAAAATGGATGAATAAGTGCCCATACAAGTAGTGGGATTATCAGAACAGTTGGCATCAGGCACACATGGTTGACCATCGTAGGAGAAAGAATTCCCTCATGAGATAGAGCAAGCACTTCAATAGTTGGATACGGATATGGAGGAACATGAATTGGAACAAGACATTGACCTCATGCCTCATCACTAAGAGGTCGACTTGCCCACTTCACCGCATCTAGAAGATGAGAAAGTCTCAAGCAACCAATGAGACACTGAGATCCGTGGAGATCACCCAGATGGATAAATGCACAAAATCATCTCATTCAATAAGTCTCAACACAGAGTTGTGAATTCTTGCAAAGTGTCGACTATGGATGATCATACATCTCCTATGCAAGTTGAGGAATGAGTGATCGTGTCTGACATGCACAAACATCTAGTAGCCTTGGCTGATGCTACCAGAGAATATGCCAAAGCCACTAGCTCAAGTGTTCGATTTCTCATAGCTAAAAATGAGCGAATAGATAAGGAACTACAGATGACCAAGTAAGGAGGAGAGTTGGTTATAGCATTCGCCCGAGTAGAACTGAAGAAGGAAATAGTAGATGAAAGGTTGTCCCTTGACACAATCATGCGGGCATTGTATTCCAAGTTTGGTACCATGAATAAAGTAGTCGTCCATCTTAACGGATGGCAACAACGATGTGTTAGGAGAGCACATATCTTGGAAAATGTGAATGTTGGCTTTGATTACATGCAAACATGGATGATGATATACAAGGAAATCGTGCTTCACTTTCCTAAAATGATGAAGCCCAGAGTATTCGAGTTGAAGGCACGTATCCGGATTTAGATCCAAAACTATGAAGAGATCCCACAACTCATCACTAGCATACAGGCTTCCCATGCATGTGTATTCAAGAATATGGATGTTGTGGTGTGCACACATGTGATCCCATCTATTGGGACTCTCACCCAGGCAAAGACAAAGGCACAGGTATGACTAGAGCTTGACTCATACTTTGACGAGCTGATGCGCATTGCCACCAGCATATACTTGCCCATCAGTGTAGACATCATGCACAAGTATGTTGTTTGTCCAGCCACATTGAAGACAATGATGTGCATGATTTTAGATGAATTGGATAAAGGAGCTTGAGCAGTGTCCCCGAATGATATGGAGGCAAGAGTCAGGTTCCATAAATATGTCACCTTGGATCACATAGACACCATCGCGGATTACTGGTCTTGGCATCAGTATGCTACTGTCAACCATAATGAAGATGTCAAAGAGTTGGTCTTCCAATAGTTGTCTATGTCGTAGTGATGTCTAGCATGGCTTGATCAAGCCATTTTGTCTCACATGGGTACATCTTCATTGTAATGTAAAGTCTTGTCAAGTGTAAGTTCAAGTGTCGATAGTTGGATGTAACAGTCAAAGAGTAGATGAAGAGTCATGAGGGTAGATGAACTGTCACAAAGGGGAATGTCAAGGGTCACCCAACACTTTGCTATAAATAGTACCTCATAACTCATTTTATAGGCTTTTGGTGAGCTAAGCTTCTGATAAGATTCTCTTGGAGAGAGCTTAGACTGTACTGTAACAAGCCTTGGCTTCTCCACTGTGTAGAGATAGTACATCTCTTTGGAGGAGCAGGCGGTTGTGGCTATAACATTTCACTGTCGGAACTAGTGGTTGGACATGGAAGTATTGTATGACTAGAACTTACACTTCTTAGTATAATGAGCCAGCACATTTCATGCATATGTTGTATTGTATTGTATGCTATATGGTTTACTCTAAATGATATATGTGTCTATTTGCTTACGCATTCATGTATAACTATGTATGTATGTATGCATGAATCTTTCTAAAATGTGTTGTTGGTTTAACCATCACTATTGATTGCTAGCTAACTTTCCTTCCATGTTGTGATGCATCTTTTCTCATTTGTTCCCTTCTTAACTACGTGTTATCACAGGTTTCCAAGGGGTGCACTCATCTCAACCCCCATGTGTTAGAACCTCTCATGCACCTTCCTTGGCTCACAGCATATGTCACACCCTTGCTACCAACAGAGTTATCTTACTTGCCTATGTGCAAAATCGTGGTCAAGGCATTACTGTACAACCCACTGCTGGGACTCCTACACCAAACGGTATGAGGTCTAATTGTGACTTCTTATTGGAGAGATCCCCTGACATGGCGGTGGGTCTGATGAGCCCTAGAAATGAGTAATTATATGGGCTCATTCAGCCTCCTAATTCGACTTAATGCACCATTCCCATTACTTTATTTCATGTTTTTTATTATATTTATGCTAATAGAGTGAATTGGGTTAGTCATTATGCCAACAAGTCTACTGTGTGCTTTATGCAGATTTTTGGTCAATTTTGAGACAAAATCAAAGGTTTAAATGAGCACTTGGCAGCCAAATTCGTGGAAGAACAAGGGAGAGGATTTGTAGGAAGGTGTCCCCTTCATTTATGAGGCCTTACCTTGAATTCTCCATCAAAAAAACTCGGAGCACAAGGGGCAGCCAAGCAAGCCAAGTAGGACTGCTGTTCACTGCAAGTTTTGGCAGCCGAGTACCTAAAGTTTAGGAGGATTGTTGGGGTCCTCAATTAGTATAAATAAGAAGGCTTAGGGCCTCATTTTAGTCAGCCAGTTTGTAGTTCAATGTTAGTCATTTTTTAGTCAGTTTTTAGTCATTTTTAGTTAGATTTTAGTCAGTAGGTTAGCTATGCATTTCAGCACATTTTCGAGCTTTTTCTTGTAGACAGTTTTTGGGATGTAACTATTCTTTTGATCAATAAAGATGAATCCAGCTTTGCACCAGCTCTAATCTTCCTTAGGAGGCTATAGCTCTTGGGGTTGGGGCCAACCCAAGTGCCTAGTACCTCCTTTGTGTACTTTTATGTGTCTTTGCTGCATTCATAGAATAATTTCTGTTATTTAAGATCTTGCTTTGTTACTTAGGTTGTTTTTGATGATTAAATTATCTTTTCATGTTCAAGTTGATTTGATAGGTTAGTAACAGAAAATATCTTTGAAAAATTCCATCAAGCAACCACTGATATCACCTCTCCCTCCTCGGGACCATGAGCTGAGACCAAGGTGTCCTTGCTGCCACAAAAACATTGTTTTTGCTTCTTCATGCAATTGCTAGTGTTAGATTCTCAGTTGTAAAAGTTTATACCAGTTGTCATTGCATGCTTAGAATCTATCCTTTCTTAGCTTTCATAGTTTCTTACATGATTTGTTGCCAATAAACTTCTGTTCATCATGCTTATGGTTTCTAGGTCAAATTAGGTCAAAATTGCTAGATCTTTGGTTTTCACGAAAAGGGGCCACAGCCTCCACAGCTGACACAATGTCCACAATTGACGCAGTGTCCGCAGCTGATGTAGAACCTCTAGATGATGAGGGCAGAGCCTCATGAGGAAGACCCTTAGGTAAACATTATGCTGTGAAGTGGAATAGTGATTGGCGAGGATAAAGGGAAGCAACCTGCAAAAGGTGAGTGGGTGTGAAAATCACCTCAAAAGGAGATTGGGTTTGATATGGGGTGCCCAAAAGAAACCTTTATGGAAGAAAATAAAAGCTTCATTGAGGCCTCAACCTCAGGAAGTTAGGAGAAACCAATTGAAGAAATGGACCCATCCATGATTACCACGTTCTTAGGGACCTACACGAAACTGCTCCGTGATTGTAAGGTTGTGAAGGGACTGTAGGAACTGATCAATCAGTGCACTAGAAAGGATGGTGTTACTGGAAAGCTACGCATAGTCAGAAAGCTTGGTAAGCATAAGGCAAGGACTGGACATGAGATGAGAGTCACCGTGCAGATAGGGGAATACGAAATGGACCAAGTTATCATGGATCTGGGTTTGATGTGAATATCTTTCCAAAACAAACATGTGAAAGAATGGGGAGACCTGCTCTTCAGTGCTCTCCAATCTAGTTAAGAATGGTGAATCAATAGAAAATTATCCCAATGGGGAGGCTGCACGGGGTTGACATCGAAGGCGCGAGTGCACTAGCAGATTTTGAGGTAATAGAGATTATGGATGATAGAAATCCCTACCCTGCACTACTTGGGTTCAATTGGGCCACTGACATGAATGGGGTAATTAACCTAAAGAAGCGAAAGATTATATTTGAAAAGAAATCGCTCCGCGTAGTGGTGCCACTAGATCTTGCACAAGGACCGTGATATACAAAATAGGTCCACGATTATGAAAGTGATGATGATTTGGACCAAATTTACAAGATAACAACGCGAGACCAATATTGGGTAAATCCGATAGCAGACAGACGTATTGCATGGGACTACGAGAGCTCCTACACATCAAATTTGGACGAAGAAGTAGAGCACTGGCAGAACTGGCTGCATGAAGTATCTACGCTGCGTTGTACTATGATGACCAATACATTGCACTGCATGTCATCAAAAGTAAGAAATCTTCCTTCTTATGATGGGTTCACTGATGTGTATATATTTTTTGATGCATTTGAAAGATAAGTTTCAGAGAAGCATCGCTTCCAGGCCTTGGATTGAGCGTTGTGCGCTACGTGCGCAAGAGGGTGGGGTACATAGAAGGATAATTTCAGAGATTGGTGTGAATATAGGAGGATGATAAGAATACATTTTGGACAGCTGAAAGTACGAATTATAGACAAGTATGATGGAAGGGATGATTTGTGTGATCACCCGTCCAAATGGATTATGGTTTATGGAGTGGAGCCCTAGCCTAAATGGGTGCATTTGTTTTGTCATACCTTGGATGTCATACCAATGAATTGGTACATGGAAACAAAGCTCTGCCATGGTATTAAAGAATGGGACATCTTGCACCAGGGGTTTATAATGACATTTAGCTTTGAGGATGGGTTTGACTATATTGACACGGCACTACAAGAGGTTAAAGAAGCAATCTATAGGATACCGAAGGATCCTTTGGATCTGATTCAACCTGATTGGACTACCCAGCTAAGCCACATGATGGAATGCCATAACGTGATCACTGAAGAAGAAGACAAGGATCCTAGAAAGATTAATATTCTTGAAACCGAGGGTCATCGTGCAGATAGAGAATCCATAAATAATGCGCTGCTAAAAAATAGACAAGTCAACATTGGCACAGAGGTGGAGCCAAAATTTGCAAATATTTGGGACTATTGGGATGACACGACAGTAGATAAGGTTGTTGAGCTCCTCCGCAAATGTCAGGATTTGTTCCCCACGAAGTTTTTTGGTCTAAAGGGAATAATAGGAGACTTGGGTGTCATGATGATCACCCTAAAACCAAACACAAAACCTTGGAAATAAAGACCTTACCGCCTTAATCCAAAGTATAAGGAAAGGGTCCGCATTGAGTTAGATAAGACGCTTGCAGTAGGTATTATTGAACTGGTGGAATAATCTGATTGGGTAAGCCCAATAGTAGTCTAGGAAAAGAAATAGAAGGAAGAAATAAGGATATGCATAGATCTCAGGAAATTGAATGACGCTTGTGTGAATGATCCTTTCCCGACCCCGTTCACTGACGAGGCCCTAGATAATGTAGGCTGCCAAGAATCATACTCTTTCACTGATGGGTTCTCTGGGTACCATCAGATCAAAATTATGCCTAAGGATAGAAGCAAGATAATGTTTGTGACTGAATAGGGATGTTTTGAATACACTGTAATTCCCTTTCAGCTGAAGAATGCATTAGTGATATTTTCGCGCATAGCCATTTTCGCATTCAAAGACTTCATTCATAAATTTTTGGAGGTATACTTTGACTATTGGACAGTGTTTGGATTGGTCAAGCGCCATGTGGCAAGTCTGCGCTTAATGCTAGATACAGGAGATACACGATCATGCTCAATCTGAAGAAGTGTCTATTTTTTGTCCCTTTTTGGATCTTGCTAGGTCATGTGGTATGCACATAAGAATTTATGGTAGACCTCGTGAAGATCGTGGTGATAATCAACTTGGAGGTGCCAAGGAATGTGAAACAGCTGCACACAAATTTTGGGCATACCGGATACAATAGGAAGTTCATCAAGAGCTATGCCCAGATCACCGCGCCTATGGAGAAATTGTTGAAAAAGGGTGCCATGTTCTGTTGGAAGGATGAATGTCATAAGAGCTTGGATGTGCTGAAAGAGAAAATGGTCACCGTGTCGTTCCTAGTCTTCCGAAGCTGGAAGATGGAATTTCATGTGCACGTGGATGCATCATGTATTGTGCTAGGGGTCATGCTGACATAGGCTGGTGAGGGAGAACTAGATCATCCTATAGCATTCACAAGTAGGAAGTTGTCTAAAGGAAAGAAAAATTATTCCACGATAGAGCATGAAGGATTAGCTATGGTGTATGCACTTTAGAATTTCAAGAACTATTTGTTGGGCGGACACTTTAAGATGTATACAGATCATTCCGCGTTGAAGTGCCTGGTCAACAAGCCTATGTTGGGGGGGGGAATAAGTTGTTGTGTGTGGAGCATGATTGTTCAAAGGACTTTTTGTTTCAGCTGAATGTATACCCCAAGAAGTTTGTACACCCCTCCACGCGGGGGGGACTTGTCCCCCACGTGAGGGTCCGGGGGCCAGCGGTCCCCTAGCGCGGGTTCGGGGGCAGTGCCCCGAAGCCAAAAATAGATGTAAATTTTCCTTGTAAAAGTATAGTAATTTCTAGTCAATCTGGGTTGTTCATTAGGCGGATGATCTGACGGTAGAACTTATGTTTAGTTTAGGGTTTTTTGCCCTAGAAGGAAACCCCTCTCTTTGTATGAGGGCATTATATTTTGAGGCTGTGATATAGATGTGTATTCTCTGAGCGAGAAATAGAGAGGTGAGACTGTGAGAGAAAACAGAGGATATTACAACAGATTTGTTGTAGGTTGTGTCTCTTCATTTTGTTGGATAATAGAAAGGAAGGACTGGCTATTTGGGGTGGAAGTAGCCTAAACTGGGTGAACCACGTATATCTGTGTCTCTCTTGTTTTATGTGTTTTCTATGTTTATATTTCTGCAATATTTTATGTGTTCCATTGCTCTGTAATATATAATTTTATAACATAAGTAGGTGGCTGATGTTGTTCTGGGAGTACGACTTCAAAGTTATTTTGAAGCCAGGACGACTGAATGTAGGACCTGATCATCTGTCACGCATCGAAATTGGCGAGGAACCTACTAATTTGGAGGATGGATTACCTGACACATAGCTCTTTGTGATGCACATCATGGACAGTCACTTTGAAGATATTGTCCACTTCCTGATGACAAAATTGGCTTCGAAAGGTTATACAAGTCAATAGAAGAAGGAACTAATAGTGTGTGCAACTGAATTTTCTATCATTGTAGGGCACTTGTACAAAATGGGGTGAGAATAAATATTGTGATGTTATGTGCCCGACTTTGAATGAAGCAGCATCCTCCCTGAGGCTCATGGAGAAGATACATGAGGAAATTATGCAAGGAAAGCGACAATGTAGAAAAATCTATGCAGTGGGTTTTGCTGGCCAACTGTGCATAAGGATTTGAAAGCATATTGTAGGGCATGTGATGCATGTCAAAGGACTGGCAGGCCATTGCAGAGGGATGAGCTGCCTCTGATGCCGCAGGTGACGTTACAACCATTCGAAAAATGAGAAATCGACTTTGTGGGACCAATTGAGCCTCAAGGAAAGAAGATGGGTGCATGGTACATCATCACCGTGACTGAGTATTTGACCAGATGGGTGGAGGCACAGCCTATGTGTTTTCAGGAAAACTAGTGTCCATTCAAAGTTGCTAGTCCCACTAAGACGGGTAGCTATCTTAGAAACAAACAATTCAAAGTAACTTGTGTTTTCCTTTCTGAGAGATATATGAAAGAGAAGCAGAGAGTACCAACCTCAGTCTTTCACTTGGCTCCTTGCTTTTTTCCTCTCTCCTTTGATAGAGCTTCGCCACTCCTTTCTCACTTGTCCCACTTCAAAGAATACTTGTAGAGTCAAAGCAGCAAAATAACATCAAAGCATTGAGATTTATAACCATAAACAATGTAGAATCAAATGTACATTAACCATACAAATACAAGATTCAGAAATATACAAGTATATGGAGGAAAACTCAAATAGCTTTATTCATAGAAGTAGTAGAAGAGAGGATTACAACCCAGCTACCTATTCCAACATCATCCTCCCAGCATGAAAGCCCTCTTCACCTCATGAAAAGCTAGATCACCCAACAATACAATGTCTCAAAGAGAAACCAACAACACTTCCTTACAAATTACAAAATTCCAGCCTCTGGATCTCTAAGATGAGGAATCCATATATAGATATCTGCAGGGGAGTAAGTCAGCTTCTGGGATTTTGATTAGTGTCATTTCACTAATAGTTCTTGGTTCCACTTGGAGATTTCAGGATCTCTTACTCAGCCCTAGGCAAATTCAGAGAGGCAAGTGTCATATGAGCAGTTTCTAGAAGATTCTATGAGTTTCCACCTAGCAAACTGTCTTTGCCATTTGTCTGCTCTCACTCATCACACCCTACAAAAGGGCTTTTCAGTATGCATCGTACCCTTTGTGTGTAGCACGTGAGATGCATCACACCCTCAGCATGGAGCAGTCTGTATGGTCCAGTTTTGACCAGTTCTGAGTAGTTTTTCAGGGAGAACTTCTGGGAAATGATGTAATCAGTTGACCTTGATAATTTAGGGTATGAAACAACAATTTTAGGGTTTTGAGAGCCCTTGGTTTATCGAGATATGTGATTGGGGTTGCAGTGCCCAAATATGTCTATAACACTATGAAGGATTGTACAGACACGACAACAGCAAAGTTTATTTTTGAATATGTGTTGACAAGATTTGGTTGTCCAAAGATCTTGATGAGTGATCACAGTACGCACTTTCTTAATGAAATAATCAGCACATTGATAGAGGAATTTCAGGTGTATCATTAGAATGGGATGGTGAAAGCATTCAATAAGATACTAGAGATCACACTGACAAAGGTCCACACTCTCAGAGAAATGACTGGGATGTTCACGTACCCACGGTGCTATGGGCCTACAAAATGACTTTAAAGAAGTTAACTGGTAAAAGGCCTTTCAAACTCGTGTATGGCATAGAAGCTATGATGCCAATGGAATACATTGTACCTAGTTTGTGCATAGTGGCACTCACAAGAATGGCAGATCGCGGAGCCCTAGAAGAGAGGCTCGCCAGCTAGCAGAGCTTGTGCAGGACCGATTTCTAGCTGGATTTCATCAACAAGTTTAGAAGGGGTGCGAAAAGGTATGGCACGATTGGCACATTAAACTACAAACCTTCAAGATTACCGATGGTGGAGCAGTTCAGCTGGTCAAATTGAATGGAGAACTGTGGTGAAGTAAAATTATAAGTGTAGACACGAACGAATTCCTCTAGCCTGATAATGGGTCTAGCCACAACAAATACATTCTATGGAAGATTTCCTTAGGTTAGAATCAATCAAGAGGGCCTACCTCTTGGTCACTTATCATGTTTTATGATGTCCTTGCTTGCTCGCTCTAGTAATCTCTCGCTTCCTTCTTCAAGCTCTTGAAACAAGTAAACAACAACACACAAACATAATAATAGACAAATTTCAATTCAACCTACTTAATGCGTTAAGAAGCATTAAGACGCAAATATGTAGTATTACAAAACATGTAGGAAATCAATCGGTAGTTGCATATATTAAAATTCAAATAGAGATTACAACCATTCTTCTTGATGTCGCAGTCTTCCTCTGACAAGACCAGGTTCCCACACACTTCTGCTAGCACTTCATGATGGCTTCAAACAACAATAGTTTAAAGACTCTTCCCTTTATGATTCACTCCAAACCAAACACACTTCTCCCTCACACGACTAGATGGATACAACTAGTAATAGCTTGCTTATCTAGTATATTTACACTCAACCAAAAATCTAACTCTGATTTTCACACTAGTCACTAGTTTGTGCTTAGGAAGAAGGGAGGTTTATATAGGAAAGATGGATGGGCAATGGATCCTCTTCTCATGGAAGAAGGACTTATCCCTTTAGCTAGTTCCATCATTATAGGGGAAAGGAGCCCAAACTGTCATCCTTGACCCCATCTAGCCAAACCATTTACCAGACTTCCGTTATGGAGCTTCTAGAGATGGAAGCTTCAACTCTAATTTAAAAAAAATTACATAACAGGACTAGTGTGACTAGAAAACAACACAGTCACACCAGTTGGCATGGGGAATAGTGCTAGTATCTTCACATTAGCATGGGGGAGACAAAGGTCATTAGCGTCAGTATTATAAGTTAGGAAAAACAGAAGTTTCAGGGGAAATGGTGCAAAATGGAAATGAACTGCTCATGAATAGGAACATAATGGGAGTTTCTCCATGAAGGCAAAGCATGTGGGGTTCACTATAGAGGTCCTCTAGGATCGAGGAACGAGGAGTATGGGGATAGTGACAAAATGTTGTGTAACAAGAACCCTTCCTAGGGAAGGTCAATGGAAATCGATTGAAGCCATACACCTATGATCCAGCATATGAGGGAAGCACAGTCTTAGCACTCTAGGAAACTGAAAGGAAGCGCAAGACTATAAAATACACTGCCTGGGTCAAAGAGTTGCGCGATTGGGGCACTATGCTTGAATGAAGAAATGTCACAGAGTGAGCAGAAGCATGTAGGGAGCTGCGCTACCAAAGGAAAAACTATGCAGGATCACTGAAAAGTGACTGTTAAAGCCACTATTCATGATTTGGTGATGAGAAAACGACCAAATGGAGTGGGGTGGCGGCATTTAAGTCGGAATTTATGGACCATATCTTTGAAAATATGCTGCCATTCTTGCATTAATGAACCAATTTTGGGGGGAACGATCAGATTTGAATTCAAAAATGCCTATAAATTACAAAGGGTTTCCCACTGGAAAACACTTGGAATTTTGACAATTAAGGTGTCGAGCTCTCAGGTGCACATGAACCATGAAAACTTTGAAGTTTTGATAGCAAGTTCAGTATTTGAGATGTTGCCCAAGGAGACACAGGAGTTGTTGCATAGAATCATATCGACACTCACAGAAGCTCTGAGCACTTAAGCAATGACAACCGAGGGAGATGTTCGAGATGTAGCTATGGCAGCAGAGGGAGTTGCCCTGGAAGTTGTGCCTACGGAAGTACTAGAAGAAGTGCCTATATCCCCTAAGACACCCAGGACAAGGCCTACACCAACCCAGGATGGTCCAAAAATGAAGAAGGACAAGTAGAAAATGCAGCCGCCGATGTGTGCATCACCTAGGAAGCACCCACGGTAGGGAAACCCCACCGTGCAAGAAAAGGCCAAAATGATTGACCTAGAGTTGGAAGAAGAGGCTGAAGATATCCCCATGGATTATGCGGATATTGCAATGGAAATGGAGGATGTTGAAATTGAGGGGTTGAACCCCATCTCTAATCTTCCTTAATACATTCCTCTGTGCAGGGGCACGACAAAGGTGCCCAAAGATATTGATGAGAGTAAGGTCACCCTGCACACACCCCTCCTGCCAAACCAAATTGTCTTTGAGGGACCGTGCTTAGGGGATGTCCCCCTTTCGAAGTTGGAGGACTACGACTTAGCTGACATGGAGCGCTTCCCTCATTTAGCGATAAACCAACGTATGCACCATGTCTTCTACAAATATACTGGAGTGACCGCTTTGGAGCCGACGAAGTAGCTGAAAGGCGTGGACAAGGCAGGCCTACTAAACCTACTATGGGTGCTGCATTACAACATTTCACCTACCACAATGGTAGTGATCAAGCAGATGATGTGCTTGGTGCACGATGGTTGTCTACGGCTGGAGGAGCCGATACCCATCACTGACATGCTGATCCATAGGATCACGTGGCTGCCATACATAGGAGCAAATCTGTCCATGGCATTTGGCAGAAACGTCGGTGAGCCTACGCTTACTGAGGTAATGAAGGAAAAATTCAAGCTCGTAAAGGAACCGCGTAGCTACGCCATTTCGATTATCTCTGACCCCGGGGTCAAAGTGGTGATGCAAATCTTGGCAGGGAAGGTCATGCGGAAGTGTCGCACAGATGAAGTGTCGACGCCAATGATAGCTTTGGCGGCCCAGTGAGCAGAGGGAGTTCAATTTAACAGGGTACACTATCTCTGCGATGAGTTCCTCATGATCTACCATGAGGCACAATATCATAGTAAGACTTTCCACTATGCATGGCTATTGTTGTCCATAGTGCTGGTTGCGTGGGAGCTACCTGAAGATAGCCAGTTTCCTTCAGTCGCACCATACCTACAAAAGGCAGTGAAGTTCGCTTCACTATAGGCGACGAAGGATCCTTAGTGGATAAAGGACAATAAGATCTTCTAGATCTTGATGGAGATGAGCATCCATATAGCCATCAACCACAAGCCACAACTGACACCTAAAAACTTTGAGAAGTTGCACGAATACGTGGAATTCAAGGCTGACTTCCACCATGTCTCAATACAGGTAGGGAAGGACCCTAAGTAGAAGTGGCACAACTTGCCATACTTTGCCATAGATGATGCAATTGCAATAGTCCTCGACCTCTACCTAGCAAATTGGTGCAATGCCACAGACTCAACAGTAGGATCTAGCAAGGCCGTCGTGTAGCAGAAGATGGAAGAAGCCAAGCTGAAGATGGAACAACTAACTATGAAGAGATGAAAGGAGGGCGACGACAAGGCCAAGGTAGAGCGTGCTATCATGCAACAATTAGGTGGACAGGCAGGCGAAGAGGAGCACAGCTCTGACCGGAGTCAGAAGACGCCTTCCCTGGAGACCAAGGAAGAAAGTGATCAGATAGAGCAAGGAGGAGCGAACCTGGAGAAGACTCCATTCCGCACCAAGTGCATAAGAGGTCTAGAGAAAGCAGGGTCATGGAAGAGGTCCAAGTCTAGCAAGACGTCTCTGGACCTGATGACCCTAATAGAGGGGGACTTAAATGGCATCAGAGATACAGTGTTGGATGCCACCGTAGAACTGTTGCAGTAGTTGTTGATCTAAAGATGATTTGAGGTTGTCATTGATGTCAACCCAAGTAGCACTAGGGGCTACCCTAATATTTCAAGGGAATTTTGACTTGAAAGATTAATCTATTTTTAGTCAATGATCTTCTATAGATTCTACTCGTCGAGATGTTTCCGTTGATATATGGCACACCAAGTAATCCTTCACGGGTTGAGAGATATTCATGTTTGAAGTTAGTAACCCCAGTTAGTGGGTTAAAAACCTATGGGGTTGTGGCATGGCACTCATAATTGGTTTTTTTCATTGAATAGTCAATAATTAATAAGTTTTTAATCTCCTAAAATCCCTCCAACATTCTCTATAGAAGCCCCTCTCAACTCTACAAAAAGAAATCTCATATACCCTCCAAATGTAGTGATCATGGAATTTTCGCTATAACTTCATTTATGCAAAGTCTTAGATTCAGAAATGAAAAGAAATTTGATTCAAAATCCTAATGAATGTCGTGACTGAATTTCAGATCTTGGTTCACTATATTTTTGGAGATATCATCTGTGGAAGTTAGGGATTTTGCAGGTTACCAAATTTCATCGCAAAGAAGTGACGTTGGGAAAATCATCATAACTCTGTCTCAGAGAAGAGGATTGGAATTCTATAAAAAAATGGTGCACAATGCATGGACTGTATTTTTCTATATCTCAATTTCAGAGCCAAAGGAGGAAACAATGACACATGGTACGTCGTACAAGTTCGCTTTACTGAACTAATCCATAATTAGGTCATTGTGAGAGATTGGGCATAACTTTGTCTTTAGGAGTCCAAATCGGGTCAGACCTGTGGCATTGGAAAGAAGACTCAGAGGGCTTCTAAAAGACTAAATATCACATGTTGGGGATCTAAAATCATAGAGATACATGAGATTAAATATCATGCTCTTAGAATGCAAGAAAAACTAGATCAAGTGTTGTCAAGGGGTGCAAAGGACCAGACTTTCTAGGGTAGCAAAGAGCAAGGTGTAGAAAAATGATGTAGCATAGGTAAGCTATAGGTAAGTATCTTCTTTATATGCACGTTCATCTCTTAATTACATTATTTTCTTTGTA
This sequence comes from Pinus tabuliformis, assembly GCA_031772625.1. NCBI lineage: Eukaryota > Viridiplantae > Streptophyta > Pinopsida > Pinales > Pinaceae > Pinus > Pinus tabuliformis. The sequence continues at coordinate 396,142,849 of CM062804.1, read as the reverse complement.
TTCTAATTTTTTGTTTTTGTTTAGCACTGACATATGTTCTGCAGGATGAGGTAAGTTTTGTTATTGTCATCTCATGGGTATTTCTTTGAAGACTTTTTGCAGGTATTATATATTCATCAAGAGAAGACTCAATGCATAATCTAATGTTGTGAAGAGTGAGAAATGGTAGCATGACAAGAGTAGCAATCAAGGTGCAAAACAACAACAATAAGTTCACCACGTGAAGTCTTCAAGTGGGAAGCAGTGCATACAATCATTGTAAAAGTATCATTATACAGATTCATTATAAAAGCATCATTGTAAAATTTGTACAAGTGTCTATCTTCCAAGAGTTGAAGAGGCAGTGTTGGGAGGTCTAGGATTATCATTAGGTGGTTGTGTCATAGTTGGGGTCATGGTCTAGTGTGTCTTCTTCTTCTACATCATTCTATATCATTTTAAAGTGGACCATTTTCCCTGGTATAGGGGTCCATTCTTCTTTTATTCTTATATAGGGTGGTAGGGTGGTGCTAGGCTGGTAGATGAAGTCACCAATAGGTTCAAGCCTGTGAAAACTTAAGGGTGGTAGGGTTGTGCTAAGGTGAGTTATATCTCATTGGTTGTTGGGGCATGCATTTAGTTGACTACTGAAGAATCTCAAGCATTAGAGCGTCCATCCAGTGGGAGCTGGAGAAGAATGCTTTTAGATAATTCGAGGAAGTTGGGGCTAAAGATTAAAGAATTTATTAGAAAAGAATTTGATGGTTTTTGACCCGAAGGGGGTTTTCCACCTAAAATATGTGTGCCTCATGGGTTCTTTTATTTACTTTTATTACTACATAAACATTAATAATAATTGAAGATTAACTAATGCTCTGAAAAGATTTAAAAGTGCTAATTGCTAAGGAATATTGATTCACACCCCCTCTTAGTATTTTCCAACAGCAGTTCGAGCAGCGACAACAGGAGGCATTGGGTGTTATACAGACGGGTCTGCACGAGCTACAGATCCATGCTTCATAGATACAGACCAGAATGGCGTCAACTAGTTGGGTGCCTAGCACCTCAGAAGCCACAAGGATGCTGCATTCAAGGGATCCCTGAGCAATAGTGTTTCCAGATGGAGCACTTACAAGAGAGACCGATGCTAATAGACCCATTGTCAATGCCCTCAAGAGAGTTGGACTCAACCTAGTCACACTTCCCAATGAGGTGCTTCACCTTTTACAGGACGATGTGATCGTGGAACTTCGGGCCCATGAACAACGCGCGTTACAGGTGATCAACGAATAGAAGGTCAACAATGCCTAGATAACCATGTAGAGAGACTCGTCCCTTGACCTTGTAAAAGACATTACAGACAAGAACTAGTGCATTGCCACAGTCGTGGATAAGGCGTGCAGGACTGTCACAAAGCTGGGAATTCCTGAGGCTGAGCTTATATATGTGATGGTTCAGAAGTTCGCTACTGGAGTGCACGATGCACGAACTAAATTGGCAAAGGTTTAGCTGGAGCTAAACCTCAAAATTGTAGAGCTGCAGTTGAAGGCCCAACCTTTGACTCCACCAGAGATCAGAGAGCAGCACGAGATTGTTGCAAAAGATACGGTACTAGCAGTAGAGAGCGTAGTGAAGGACTTCATGACACTCTTCGGTCAATCACTAGAGGTGGACACTAGCCTGCAGGAAGACCCCACTATGCAGAGGCTAGAAATAGAAGCATGGGAGCTGCAGCAGCACTATGACAAAGTCAAATCGATAGCGTGTATTGTCGCCATCATGCAGAGGTTAGCGAAGCTACAAGAGGCCAAGGCTTTGAAAGAGAAGGTAGATGCAACTCAGCACAAGGAAGTAGTGTTGAAGGCTCACTTATATCCTTGGTTGGATTAGGCCTATTTGATAATCGCTACAATTGAAGGCAAGCTGGCTAGTTTACAGAAGACTCAGTAGAAGATTTAGTCTGACAACGCAAGGCTAGCCACGGAGCAATTGGTCGAGGAGATGAAGCAGGTGGCAGCGCAGTGTACTGTCAAAGTTGCAGCAAGAAAAATCAAGCTTGGAGGTCTTTGTGACAAGATCCCCGTGATAAGTAAGTGACTCGAGGGCGAATCACCATGTTTGCGTTGGGGGCTTGTAGGGAACGGGTCCCCTAGGGGTCAATTTTGGGGTTAAAAACCCAAGTCTTAGGGTAGAAGGCCCAAAGTTTTTATAAATAAGTGTAAAGTCTCCACATTTTTTTGTCGCGGAGCGCGAAGATATCAAGAGTAAAAAAGGGTTTTCTACCCTTAGTCTAGATAGGTTTTGTCGGTTTTAGAGATCCACCCTTGGTCCATGAACCATGGGATTGTATAAAAAGGAGGTCTTAGATGAGTCTAAGGGAAGAAGTAAGTGAAGTAGAATTTTTTTATGAGTTTTTGAAGAGATAAGAGTGAGAGTCTTAACGTAGGAAGAGACTCTGCAACTGAGTGTGCAGAGGCCTAGGGTAGAAGTTTGCAGTTAAGTGCGCCGACCCCTACAATTGTGTGCGCAGGGCAGATAGAGTTTGTATTGAAAATCTGAATCGTCAATAAAGAGAAGTATTGTGAAATTACTGTGTATTTTTCCTCTGTGGATTGCATGTGATTGTGTTATTTTAAGTTCAGGATTTATGTTATAATGCTAATTTGATGCGTGAATATATCTGTTTCTATTTGTTATTTGAATGCAAGTAAGAATATATGTTTACACGAAGACAATCCTAATTGTATGATAAAGTTGGTGAACACTTGAGATAATTTGGGAACTTATACAGTAGCATATTTACAAAGATGTGTAAAGGCCTGAATCATCATTTAGGGTTATGCAAAAGATGACCATCTACCTTCATGAGGGTTCTAAGAGATGGAAGAGAAAGTACATCGATAAGCCCTAAAGGCTTATCGATCTGTGCGAAGGAAGGGTTTAAGGTATAATACCGACAACATGACCATCTCATGGTGCGGAAACTTGATTCCTACATCGCTGCATACTGCTTCGAGTGAGACTTTCTTCTGTGCTCCACGCATTGATGCCGAAAGGACCAATAGTGTAGGGATTTTCTTGGCTGACTAACACTAAACCTAGGTCAGGGCCCATCAAGCCAACAAATGCATAACATGCATATTTTCTTTTGGTCTAACTCTTCATAAGATTTTCATAGTTATGCCTTTGGTATTCTTTGATGGGATCAATATTCTTTGTCGTGCTCATTACTATGGGCCAATACCATGGTAAGAACCCTTGGTATTTAGAATATCATGGTATAACAACCATACGCTAATTTTCTTCACTGAACTTGCATGCATATGTGACTTGGCTTAACAGAACCCACATATTGTTCTTGAACGTACAATTTTATCATACCTCTAGACTGATTCCTCTTAACTACCATGCATTCTGTCACATCTGTAAACACAGCTGCCATGCATTTTTTCACACCTGTAAGAACATCATGTTTATACATTTAACAAGTATATTTTCATCAAGAGACAACTTATCAAGTAGGATTCTATTTCATCAAATACGTTGGCATGAAGTACAACTCATCAGGTAGGTTTCCATCAAGGACAACACCTAATTCATAATGCCAAAAGTCTCCCAGTATCAAACTCCTGATTCTGATCTTGTAAAACTTTGACCCATCATTCTGGAATTATGCTCCATCATTTTTTCACCTCTGAACTGACCTGTGGATTCATATATTTACCATATATTTTTTCAGTTACAAGTGAGTTTCCATCAAGGACAACACATGCATCATAATGCCAACACAAACCACATCGTCTCAAAAATTTGTAATTCCTCTTGATCATGGGCTCTTTCTAGTTGTGTAGCCCTAGAAATTGATAAATTTTACTTCTCCTTGCACTTTCCCAATTAACGTGGTCGCCTTCTACCCCAGATAGCATGCTAACACATGCAACGCGCTCAAAAAGGACATGTTAACATGATCTTTTGACCTAGGTGACCACATTATCTAGCCAAGATATCTAGGGCAAGCCTAAAAACTAAAAATAAACAATAAAAATAAAAAAATTAAGGAATCAAATGCTAGCTCAAGTACAATGCTCTTACCTAGAGATGATGGGAAGTCGAATGGTTTCCTGTAACACCCTCCTCCCAATCCACCCAAGAAACTGACCAACCACGGTAAAAATGTGACAATATGCCACTACGATATGATTCGACCTCCTCAGTCACATTAAGGAAGTGGAACTGATGGAAACAGACCATACTAACATTCAACATCAACATTAGGACCCTCAGGAACCAATCCAACATTTCTGCCAACTAGCCCCAGGATCCCACTAAGATTTTGGACCACTTGACCTTTGGATGCTCTCACAGGATTGAAAGCTAGTGTCCAGGGACTATTTTAAATAGTGTTGTACCAACATCCTTAGGATTTGACCCAATGTTTTAGGCCTAGATCCCGGGTCACTACCCAAAATGGAATGACATATTCAGAACAGTAAGATAATAGCGAGATGATAGTGAAAAAGAAATTACTTGAATAAGACCTTGACTAGACCCCTAGTAGAAATGATAGGCATTTCATCAAACATATCACAAATATGTAATATACAGGTGTAGATAATAGATCTGAGAATAGGGGTCTCTTAATTAGCCAAGAATCGCTAAGATACATTAATTCCTCAACACATTGACTGCAATTTCATCCATTAGGTCATTGATACATTGTTCATTCATTTACAAGTAAAAGCATGTTGAGCACCATACATAGCTACTATCATTAAACACATATGTAACCAACATAATAGCAACATACATACCAATGAAATCACAACCATGTGATCCACATATAGACCAATATAATACTCATAGAAATACAAGGAGAAATAACCTCATATTGATAATGTAAAATCCAAACCTGGGATGCGACTTCCACGTTCCACCCAACTGTTGAATGGCTGAGCCAAATCTCTCCTCATCCATTCACCCCCATGCCATATTCCAAGCATGAATGTGGGATCTCATAGAACACATCAATCCAAAACCATCTAGGGCTTCCAGGCACCATCCACCTCAACCCATCAAACAATGATTCCACCTCATGGTCAAACATCACAAAACCATCATCAGGTTGGCCTCTATCTGAGCCTTCCAGCGCTCTAGAGCATTTGTTCCAACCTAGGCTCCAAGACTAGTAACTCAACCCATAATTTCCGCTAGGCTCCAAAGCGTTTGTCCAACCAAGGCTCTAGGACTAGTAACTCAACCCACCAATGGATCTAGAGCATTTGTCGAACCAAGGCTACAAAACTAGTAACTCAACCCAAGTTGTTATAGGGCTTAATAGCTTTTGTCCAACCAGGGCTACAAGAACAAGTAACTCAAACCAAGCTAAGGAAACAAGAGAACCAACCAAAACAAAACAATGAAATAAACCGATAATCTCCATGGCTATACAGGAAATGGAAAGGCTATGAAATCCTCAATGTCAGTCACAGATCATGACCAATCATCCATAGGCATATGCCATGCATGCCAAAACCAGTGAGGAAAACATACAAGCAACTCGATACCTGAAAGAAAATCTCATTGTAGCTACTGAGCCCAATGCACTCTTGCACTTTCCTGCTCTTCTTTTGCCTTCTTGCTCCAAAATCCAAGTATGCCACACCGTCCAAGAGTGATCCAAGAAACTCTAAGTATCCAAGAGTATGATAGAGAGATAATAATGAAAGATCTCTAACACCCAATTGGCAAAAGGTTACCAACTGATCCTCAGAAGAATTTTTATGAATGAGACCTCTATTTTCTCCATTTTCCATTATTTTCCTTCATTTTCCTCGTCACATGCAATATGTGACCTTTCACCTCCCTTTTCTCCTAATTTCCTTTATTTTCATAAATAAATGTGCCAAAAATGTCATTTTACCTTTTCAAAGCCTTAGCCATTGCCTTTTCCAATTTCCTTAGCCATTAATCAATCACAAGTGATCCCCATCACTAGGATTTTTCCCAACATTCATCTTTGAATAAGTGTCCCATCAACAATGGTTATTATTTTGCCTTTCTTATCTTTTATTACATGAAATTTTCACCAAGGCTGTTACAAAACCCTCCCCCTTGGGGGAACACCGTCCTCGGTGTTCAACAACACCTATAACCACAAAATTGTTCTAAGAAAAATATATTGACGATGGAGCTTTATAACTTAGCTCAATGCAGTATTTGAAATGATCAACCTACTGAGAAGCAGAACAACATGAAAATATAACAACATAACATCATAATTACATGGCATCCATGTTGGCTTTATGGGGCCTGACCCAAGTTTAGCGTTAGTTAGCTAAACAAATCCCTATACTACTGGCCCTTTCATCATCAGCCCATGGAGCATAGACTGAAGTCTCACCTGAAGCAATATGGGGGGATGATGGAACCACGTTTCCGCACCCTGAGATGGTCATGATGTCGGTTTATACCCTCTGTTCCTACTTTCGTGCATGCCACTCAGCTTTAGGGCTCTATCAGTCTATCCCTTTATTCTGCCCTTTAGTACCTCCGTGAAGGTGTACGATTAACCTTTGCACAACCTTAACCCATAGTCCAGGTTCTTTCACGTTGCTATGACAACATATTATATAGGTTCCCAAGTTATCTTAAGTTTTTTACTTATCTTACTAAACAATCACAGTTAGCGCCACGTAAACTGATATTCTTACTTGCGTTCAATTAACCAATATAATCACATATATTCGTGCATCACATAAACATTGTAAATTAAACCCAAAATGCAATATAACCAGATGCATTAACAGGAAATAAATACACAAAATTTTCAAAATACTTCTCTTTATTGATATCTTTAGTTTAATACAAACTCTATCCACCCTGCGCATATTGTTGCAGGGGTCCGTGCACTCAGCTGCAGACTTTCACCCTAGGCTTCTGCGGACTCAGTTATTGAGCCTCTACCTATGATAAGACCCAAAACAATTAGACTTCTCTACCAAACTCCAAAAATTTCTAACTTCCTCAAAAACTACTTACAACTTACTTACATAGCTCCTTTTATATAATCCCATGGTTTGCGGACCATGGGTGGACCTTTACAGCTGACTTTTCACTTTTCAAAATAAGGGTGCACAACCCTTTATGACTTTTGACACCTTTGTGCTCCGTGACTACAAAACGTGAATACCTTACAACTTTAATACAAAATTTTTCCCAAAACATGGGCTTTTAACCCCAAAATTGTCCTTGGAACATGCCCCCAACACAAACATGGTGACTTGCCCTGGAGTCACTCTGTGGGCATGGAGATCTTGGCGCGAAGACCTCCCAACTCAACATGTATGACCGCAACTCGGTAGTGCATTGTGCGACTGCCTGCTTCACTTCTTCAACCATCTGCCCTGTCGCAGGTCCTAAACTGTCAGCCTGAAGCTTCTGCCGAGTTGCTTGCAAATGAGCAAGATTTCCTTCAATAGAGGCCATGACTGAATAAGCCTCATCCAGTTAGGGCTTCAATTGTGGCTTCATCACTACCTCCTTGTGTTGTGCTGCATCTACCTGTTCTTTCAATTGTTTGGCCTCCTGCAACTTCACTAGTCTCTGCGTGAGAGTGATGGTTTGCTCTATACCTTTTACTTTGTCACAGTGCTGCTACAGTTCTCACGCTTCTGTCTCCAGCTGCTGTATGTTAGGGTCCTCCTACAGGCTTGACAGGACCTCGAGTGACTGTTCAAAAAGTTGTGTGCAGTCTGTTACTACATTGTCTGCCACTGTTATCACCTTTATGACAGTGGTTGCTCGCTTCTCCTTTACTTATGGAAAAGTTGAAGGCTGGGCCTTCAACTAAAGATCTGTAATCTGTAGGACTAGCTCCAGCTGAACCTTAGCCAACTCTGTGTGAGCATCACGCACCCCTGTAGCAAGCTTGTGGATCTACACCTCAATGAGTTATTCCTTAGGAATGGCCAACTTCGAGACCATTCGGCATGCCTCCTCCATGACCTAAACTATGTGGTTGTTTCGGTTGATTACCTCAATCATGGCGGTGATGGAAAAGTCTTGCTATAGGGCCATCTATTGATTATTAATCCTTTTCTCATTGATCACCTACAAAGTGCGATGTTCACGGGCCCTCAGCTCCATGATCACTCCATCCTGCAATAGGTGGAGCGCCATGCCAAGGAGTGATGCCAAGTTCAACACCACTCCCTTGAGGGCGCTGACCTGTCACCTTCATTCTCTGTGGTCAGTGCTCCATCCGATAGAACTATCATGTTGGAGACCTTTACACGCAACGTCTCAGTAGCTTCTGAAGTGTCGATAGCGAGGTTTGTGGACACCATGGCAGCCTGTGATGCACGGGTCTACAGCTCTTACAGACCTGTCTGGATGGCCCCCAAGAGTAGTTGTTGTTGTTGCTTGAATTGTTGTAGTGCCTCCACAGTGACATCCCACACTGTGTCTCCAATGTCATGCAAAGCACCCTCTGTGAGGGTGAGTGGGTCTAGCGACACCTTAGTGGCCTTTGATTACTTCCTCAACCCCACATTCTCTTGCTCCCTTTGATGCTTGATGTGGTCTGACATCATCTGTGGGTCCGTGCCATGTTGCTCTATTTTCTCGTCTGTTTCTTCCTCTGTCTCGGGTGAAGGCGACCTCGCGCCTTTGTCTAAGCCATGCTTTGTCTCGCCTGTCTACTTTTCCATCTGTTGGGTGGCATCACGCTCTGCCTGGGCCTTGTCAGTGGCATCTTTCTTCCTCTTCTCGGCCATCTACACCATCTTGAGCTTGGCCTCCTCCTTTTTGCGCTACGCGGCAAACTTGCTCACCCCCACCACCAAGTCGGAGGTAGTGTGCCACTCTGCTAGCCAATGATCAAGTATTGCATCAGTTGTGTCATCTGTTTCCAAGTAAGGCAAGTCATACCATGTTTGTGCAAGGTCCTTTAGTGCCCTGATCGACACATGGTTAACATCTGCCTTGAACTCCAGGTACACCTGTAGGTTGGCAAACACAGTAGGCGAAAATCGCAGTTTGCGATTGATAGCCATGTGGATGTTCATTTCCATCAAGATCCTGAATATCTTACTATATTTGATGCACTGATCATCCTTGGTCACCCACAGGGAAGCCTACTTCGCTACTTCCGGCAGGTCTGGAGTGACTGAGGGGAATTGACTATCTTCTAACAGCTCCTAGGCTACCAGCACAATAGACAGCAAGAGCCATGCATAGTGGAAAGTCTTACTGAGCTCCTATGTCTCGCAGTAGTTCGCAAGGAACTCACCATAGAGATAGTGCACCCAATTGAACTAGACTCCTTCAGCGCATTGGGCTATAAGAGCAATGACTGGTGTTGGAACTTTATCTACATGACACTTCCTCATAACCTTTCCTGCCAAAATCTGTGTGGCCACCTTGACTGCAGGGTCACTGATACTTAAGATGGCATAGCCTCGTGGCTTCTTTACAAGCTTGAATTTCTCCTTCATGGCCTCTGTGAGGGCCAGCTCGCCACCTTTTCCACCAAACACCATGACCATATTTTCCCTTGTGTAGGGTAGCCACGTGATCCTATGGATCAATCTGTCAATGATGGGTATTGGCTCCTCTAGCCATAGACACCCATCATGCACCAAGCATAGCAGCCGTTTGATGACCAATGCTGTAATGGGGGTACGATTGTAGTACAGAACCCATAGCAGGTTGAAAAAACTTGCCTTGTCTACTCCCCTAAGCCATTTCTGCGGTTCCAATGTAGTCATCTTAGTGGTTTTATCAATAATGCGGCGCATTAGTTGCTCTATCGCTAAGTGCGGGAACTTCTTATGGTCAGCTAAGTCCCAATCTTCTAGTTTTAATAGAGGAACCCACCCCAAGCATGGTCCTTCAAAGACAATCTCATTCGACAGTAGAGGGGTTTGCAAGGGGACCTTGCTCTCGTCAATTCCCATTGGCACCTTGGTCTTGTCCTTCTGTGGTGGGATGTACTCAGGCAACTTAATGATAGGATCATCACCCTGGACTTCAACTTCCTCCACTTCTACTCCCAAGTCCTCATCATCCATCGGGATGTCTTCAATTTCTTCCTGCTCCAGCTCCAAGTTAATGGCTTTGCCCTTTTCTTAAGTGGTGAGCTTGTCCTTCGGTGGGTTTCTTCTCAGCGATGCGCTCATTGGTATCGCAGCCTATTTGCCCTTTTTTTCCTTTGCACTCTCCTTGGTTGGGATCGGCTTTCTTCTAGGTGTCTGTGGTGATTTGGGAACTTTAGATAATACCTCAGCAACCTTTGGAGCAGCTCCCTCTATCTCCCTAACAACTTCTGGCACAACCCCCTTGGCTATCACTGCATCCCCAATATCTACGGTTTCTATCAGTGTTGACATGATAGTATTTAATAGTTCTTGTGTCTCCTTTGGTAATTTCTCAAATGCAAAACTCGCTTTCAAAGCTTCAAAGAATTCACAGTTCATGTGCACCTGATAGCTCAACAACTCAATTCTTAAAATGCTAAGTGCTTTATGTTGGGCATCCACCTGTAATTTATAGGGAATTTTGAATTCAAATCCAACCGTTCCACCCACATTCAGTTCATTAATGCTGAATTGGCGGCAAATTTCCAAGGATATTACCCATAAAGTTTGTCTTAAATGTCAGTCGCCCGCTTAATTTGGCCACATTTCTACCATTAAATCATGAACAATGACTTTAACGATTAGTTTCCAGCTGACCTGTGTGATTTCTCCCTGGGTAGTGCAACTCCCTTCGCATTGTCATGAACCCTATGACATTTCCTCATTCCGCACAATCCTCCAATCACGCAGGTCCCCAACCCGGGCAATGTAGTTTATAGTCGTACGCCACCTTTCAACTACCTTGAGTGCTAAGACTATGCTACCCTCATTGTTATAGACATATTTGGGCACTACAACCCCAATCACATATGTCCATAAACCAAAGGGCTTCTAAGTCCCTAAAAGTGTTGTTTCATACCCTAAAGGAGCAAGGTCCGCTGATTACATCATCTCCCAGAAGTTTTCCATGAGAAACCACTAAGAACTGGTCAAAGCAAGACCATACAGACTGCCCAATGCAAAGGGTGCGATGCATCTCACCTGCCACATGTAAAAAGTGCAATGCATACTGAAAATCCCTTCTGTAGGGTGCGATGAGTGAGAGCAGACAAATGGCACAAGCATTTTGCAAAGTGGAGACCCTGAGAATCTTCTAGAAGCTGCTCATTTGACACTTGCCTCCTTGAATTCGCCCCAGGATGAGTAAGAGATCATGAAATCTCCAAGTGGAACCAAGAACTATTAGAGAGATGACACTAATCAAAATCCCAGAAGCTAACTCACCCCCTACAAATATCTATAAATGGATCCCTCATCCCAGAGATCCAAAGGTTGGAATTTGGTAATTTGTAAAGAGGTGTTGCTGGTTTCTCTTTGAAGACATTGTTGGGTGATCTTGCTTTGTGTGAGGTGATGAGGTCTTTCAAGCTGGGAGGATGGTGCTAGGTTAGACCAAGTGGTTGTAATCCTCTCTTCTACTACTGTTACTAATAAAGCTATTTGAGTTTTCCTCCATCTTCTTGTGTATCTCTGAATATTGTGTTGATATATGCATTTGTATGGTCAATATATATTTGATCCTATATTGTTTACAGTGAAAGATATCTATTCTTTGATGGTATTATGCTGCTATGAATCTATAGGTGCTCTTTGAAGCAGGACAAGTAAGGAAGCAGTGGCGAGATTCTGTCAAATGGGAAAGGAAACAAGCAAGGAGCCAAGCGGAAGACTGAGGTTGGTACTCTCTGCTTCTTTCTCATCTCTCTCTTGTAAAGGAAAAACAATTGACTTTAATCTATTTGTTTCTAAGACAGCTACCCGTCTTAGTGGGACTAGTAGCTCTGGATAGACACTAGATTTCCCGATAACAAAATGGTGACTTTGCTGGGGAAGTGATTAGTTTGATTTCTTGTCTCTATTTGTTTGATTCATAAACCACAGATGGAGCCTGAAGTTAAGCCAGCTAGCCTTCAAACTACATTTGCTATGCAAGTGCAAAGTAGATCAATGCTACTTCAGTCAATCTCCAGGTTTTTTTATGAACTGAACAATTGACTTGCAAACATCCTAAGTGCCCTAGAGGTAGCTTGAGTAACCTCATTAGATCAGACCCTGTACTTTGTAGTTACTGACTATCATTTTCTCGGCTTAAATCCCTGAAATAAGCAGCAAATTGTGACCATAAACCAAGTTAAAGTCTCGTCCCTAGGCCATCGCACCTTCTCTTCTTGGGAATCTGGATGCATCGCACCTCCCATGTGCAGTAGGTGGGATGCATCCCTGTTTCCCTATGTTACAGGTGTGATGATCAGACAAGACTAAATCTGCCTCTAGATTTTGGTTTTTTCTTCACTCTCTTTAGCTTTATTTAGTAGTTTTGTTATCTGTGATCAGTAGACCACTCTTGAAACCCCCTTTCTTTGCATCATCCAACCTCCATTGTGCAAAGATTTGTGAATGTTTTTATGTATTTTTCGCCATTCACAGTTCTCATTTACAAAAAGGTAGCTTAATCGAACTGTCACCTTTGGATTTGAAAGTGTCGCAAGTGTCATTTTCAGTCAAGGAAAAGAATCCTTCTCTTTTTTATAGTCGATTACATTTTTACTCTTGTATTTGATCTGAATTAGTAGTATTTCAAGTGCCGAAAGCAGTTTTCAATTCAAAATCATAAAGTGTTGTCTTGTCTCCTTTTCATTTTTTGAAAAGAAAATCATTAGTACTATCGCTTTGAAAGAAGGAATAATTCAGATTTGTACTTAGCATTCTTTTTGTCATTCACACATTAAGAAAGCGGAAACAAATACATGCATGTGCATTTTAATTTAGACTACTTGTCGATTTTGATTTAGGACAGTGCATCTAGTGTGTCCTCTCTGCTCCATGTTGAAAGGATTTCATTTCTCTTTCCTTAGTAGCTAGGATTTTCATTGCAAAAAGAAGATTAAACGACTGTTTATCATCTTAGGTTGCATTTTAGGAATTTTATATCTACATCACGAGGTGAAACTTCAAGGAAAACTTCTTAAGAAAGATCAATTGTAAAATAAATTCAATGAACATAAAATGCTTTGGAACCTAATGCACAACATCTAGAAGTCTAGGCTAGAGACATATTCCAGCATCGTAAATCTTGGTAACTGTCACTTTCATCATAGGTTGGGTGATTCCTCCCCTTTGAGACGACAAGTGCCAGTACGGACTTGTGCTCCTATGTACCGTCGAGTATATATTGGGAGACCACAATAGGCTATATCCTTTATCCTTAAGAAGTCATGTATGCTTCTCTATCGATCGCAATACACTGAACACAACATTCGGGAAGATTGACTGTCGTACCGTAAAAATTATTCTACAGTTTTGTGATTGGTTTGGTAATCCCTCTGTCTATATTTCCAGATTAGTCTATTTCGTTCCTTTTCAAACTCCTTAAAGGAAAAGGTCCATCTGAGCACTTGTCACTTTAGGTTCATTAAAAATCAAAGGTGACTAGAGTCATCTTTAGCCTTTTCTTGACTCTTAAAAATTGAAAAAGCAAGTTGTGTCAAAGCATATAAAATTTATTTTAATCAGAATAACATCACTGTTCCGTCGTTGGTCTTAGGTTGAGAAAATGGAGTCCACCAACCAAGGATTTCCCCATTGGGGAAATCCTAGTTCTTTCTCCTCTTGGGGAGATGTTGGTGCACCTCATATGGCCACATTGTCCCTTCCTGGACTAACAATTGGCCTGCCAGTATGGCTTTTCTCGACCTCTATTGTTCAAAGCACCATGATTCCTGAACAATCAAATCAGCAACTAGATGATACCAGAGTTCCCTCCCAACCTTCTACTTCATTTGTCTCTCCCTCTCCTTCCTCTTCTCTTGGTGATGATAGTAAAACTAAAAACCAAGTAACTGAGAAGAAGAAGAAGGGGAAGGAGAAGAAGAAGAGGGAGCCAACGGCAAAAAGGGGCAACCATGCATTGTCTAGTGAAAATCCACACACTGCACTGTCCAAACCTAAATCTCCATGTGTCATTTGCAAACGAGACCACTACCACCGAGATTGTCCTTGCATCGCACGGATCCTAAGGGACTAGTCTTCCCGCTTGCACAATCCGGTGTCATCAACCTTTGACAATCATGTTGAGAGTACACCATCAACTAGTGAAAATGAAGTCACCAAAAAAAAGGGAAATCCAAATTTCCCTGCAGACTATGTGAAGGTCATCATGCCCTCCACCAATTTCCCTTCCTGGACAAAGCTAAAAGAGTCTTGGATAATCGTCCTGCATCACCGCAGTGACTCCCTCCTGGGTACAAGAACCTCTTGCCGAATCCATTGCTAGTTGAAAATCTGACTGACACAGTTGTTGTTAGTCAAAGTACCTATCATTGAAGATAAACCCTCTGAGTCCACATCAAACCAAAGTCAACAGGTTGAGATGGCAGTCGACCCCATCTTGGCTTCAGACGATTTACCTTCAGATGATACAGTCACCAAAGAGAATGAGAACGACACTGTTCAAATTCTTTTCATAAACATAGATTCTGATGAACATGGGGGAAATCTGCCCATTCCTTTACCACAGGAAGGAAATTCGTCAGAGTTGTATCCGTCCATTTATTTGGTTCCACCTCCAAGCAACCTAGTCATTTCCTTTGATTGGAATCTACTAGGCAGACCCTGTTTACCATCTAATGTACCATTCTGAATCATAATGCAAACTTACAAAATGGTCATGGTTGGTACCATCATAGATGAAGGGGCTTCTATGAGTATCCTTTCCTCAACTACTTGGGAAGAGCTTGGTTCACCATTGCTTTTGCATAGATGCGAAATCTAACAAGCTTCGACAAAGGAACCAGTCAACCGTTAGGGATCCTTCCAAGTTTACATATAACTTTGAGAAGGAAAACCATTTATCTGGACGTAATGGTAGTCCAAGGACCTTTAGATTACAATCTACTCCTTGGGCATGACTACATTTATAGCATGGGAGCCATTGTCTCCTCACTCTTTCAAGTAATGTGTTTTCCGCATGAAGGCAGAGTGGTCCAGCTCGTAGACCAGCTTTCATTCCCTAGTTCACACATAGCTAATAGTCAAATGCCATCCCTAACAGGTATTTTTGTGCAAGGAATGTCTCATCAATCTCCAGCCCATCCAACTGATGAGTTCAAGTGATTCGGTGGTCGTGACTGAAACCCAGGGGGCATGCACCTTGGTCTGGTTTGGCAGGAAAACTTCAAGTATAGGGTAGGTTTCCACGGAGGATATATGTCTGGTCTGACACACCCGTCTATTTAGGAAAATGGGATTAGACCGGAATAAGATACCTCTATTAGAAGGTAGGCCTTTCCCGATAGAACAATTTTTTTGTCTGCAAATTGAAGGTTAACTTGGAAAAGGTAGGCATTTCCCGATAGAACAAATGTTTTGTCTGCAAATTGAGGGGTAACCTAGGAAACTCTACTTCGCTATACCTGGGGGCATGCTAACCTTATTGCATGAAAGTGAAAAACGACCATTTATTTTCTTAGTTTGTAGGTTCTTAACCCTTTAAACTCATAGGATTGGGCATTCCTAGCTTACATAATAAAAGGAGTCAGAGCATAATTTTGAATGGTGCAAGCTCCCTAAAAAATGAACCTATCGATGAGACATCCTTATTATACGACTGGGACGAGAAGTTTTACGCGAAGTTCAAGCTCATTAAAAATTAAACCTAGCAATGAGCATATGTTCCTCTAGAGTTTAAGCTCATTAAAAAATGAACCCACCTCCGATAAATAACCATTGTGAATGATTATCATCATCTTTTGAGCCTTGGTTGTGTTCTTACCATCACCTCCACTGTGTTTTAGCCGATCATTCGCCTCCATTTGATTGTTACCCCTTTTGAGGAACAACTGTGACGAGTGATCCTATTAGCCACCTTCTTTACACTTCCATTATTGGAGATTTCCAAACCTTACCTGGAACCAGCTGCTATCTGAAAACATCACTCGTTCCTCAAAAAATGAGTCTCCTTTAAGCTCTTTTCATCTGACTCATAAAATATGAAAAGATTGCTGAGCAATTAGCCTATCCAGATCGTTAAAGTGATTGGAAGTGCCATCTCTCCTCTAGATTTTAATCTTTTTGGACCTGAGGGATTATTACACAAAAAGATCGAGCATTTGTCTTGTTCGGCTTGTTAAAACTATTGAAAAGTCATCCCTTTCGCATTGTTTTATACTTTTTCAGACTTAAGGGATTATATTACAAAAAAGGAATATTGGAGTTTTCTTTCCGTCTCTTTTTAGACTCTATAAAATTCAAAAGGACTGAGCTATCCTTGTTGTTAAACTCGTTAAAAAAATAGCAACAAACTTGCCCATTCAAACAAGAGCGAGTTTCAATGTTGCTAGGCTTGTTAAAACATAGCGATGGTTTTGCCTGAAGGGAAAATTATAGACCAAGCATATGTTATCGTCCTCAAGCTTGACAAAAATAAAGAGGCACTGGTCAGAAATGACTGGGGAAAATTGGGAAGAAAACTTGAAGAAACTTTATTGGTAGTAGGTCGCTCTTGAAAATGACACTTTCACTCCATCACCATGATTGATTCGGGCTAGGTTATTCCGTTCACCGGTCATATCGCCATTGTTCCACCGTACCATCCACTTTTGGGGTTAATTCTACCAATCCATTTTAGTGTCATCAATATGTTCAAGAGAATTCGCTCAGAGAATTCACCTACCCAGCTTGTGTCTCATCTGCTACAATACCTTCACGCTTCATTCTTTCATGACTGCCACCCTAAACCTTGTATCATCAGATCGTTTTCACATCTACAAAATCATTTGCTCCATTCCGTGTCATAGATGTGGGATCCATTAATGCCCTCCTATGATAGGTCACTTCTTGTCGACATCAGCTTATTATCCAAGAAGCCGACCTAGGGACAACCTTCCAGTACTTTGAAGCTTGCATGACTTAATGGCAAGTTTCTCACTTCTGGCGACAGGTTTACACTAATGGCCTTCGACCGAAAGATTTTGCGTGGTGTTCGACATTGACTCATGTATTCACACCACATGAATTGTACTGTAATACCTTGAGGGTCATCATCATTATCGGTGATTCCTCTCGCATCTGTTAATAGCTTACATCATCGGCTAGTAATCAGGTGATGTCCTTCCATGTTTGACATCAGAACATCTTTTACATGGATCGACTTGTACTTTCAGGCGAAGATTGAATGAGTTTTGAAGACCCCGGATCTAGTTTCATCCATCTGGGCTACGATATAATTAGGAAAATAAAGACATCAAATGTACATCATTGCTGCACAGATAATCATCCAAACTAAGGAATGATGCCTCTACCAGAATCATCAGTCTGCACACAGACGGTTGTCTGTCCTATGTACATGAAAATGAATTTATCAAGCTGAGCATGGGAATGTCCGCCTCAACTAGATGATGAAAAGATTGTGAAGATAATGTATTCTATTGTGTCTTATTACAGGTCACCTTCTAGTGTGAAAAACCTCGGATCCTCATTATAAAGAATTTCACCCGACATCAAAAGATTTACAACCTCATGCTTTAGGGGGAAACTGTTATAGAAATATTTAGGCACTACAAACCTAATCACATATGTCCATAAACCAAAGGGCTTCTAAGTCCCTAAAAGTGTTGTTTCATACCCTAAAGGAGCAAGGTCAGCTGATTACATCATCTCCCATAAGTTTTCCATGAGAAACCACTCAAAACTGGTCAAAGCATGACCATACAGACTGCCCAGTGCAAAGGGTGCAATGCATCTCACTTGCCACATGCAAAAAGTGTGATGCACACTGAAAAGCCCTTCTGTAGGGTGTAATGAGCAAGAGCAGACAAATGGCACAAGCAGTTTGCTATGTGGATACCTTGAGAATCTTCTAAAAACTGCTCATTTGACACTTGCCTCCCTGAATTCACCCAAGGATGAGTAAGAGATCATGAAATCTCCAAGTGGAACCAAGAACTATTAGAGAGATGACACTAATCAAAATCCCAGAAGCTGACTCACCCCCCTACAAATATCTATAAATGAATCCCTCATCCCAGACATCCAAAGGTTGGAATTTGGTAATTTGCAAAGAGGTGTTGCTGGTTTCTCTTTGAAGACATTGTTGGGTGATCTTGCTTTGTGTGAGGTGACAAGGCCTTTCAAGCTGGGAGGATGGCACTGGGTCAGACCAAGTGGTTGTAATCCTCTCTTCTACTTCTGTTACTAATAAAGCTATTTGAGTTTTCCTCCATATTCTTGTGTATCTCTGAATATTGTGTTGATATATGCATTTGTATGGTCAATATATATCTGATCCTATATTGTTTACAATGAAAGATATCTATGCTTTGAGGGTATTATGTTGCTGTGAATCTATAGGTTCTCTTTGAAGCGGGACAAGTAAGGAAGCAGTGGCGAGATTCTCTCATAGGGGAAAGGAAACAAGCAAGGAGCCAAGCGGAAGACTGAGGTTGGTACTCTCTACTTCTTTCTCATCTCTCTCTCGTAAAGGAAAAACAAGTGACTTTAATCTGTTTGTTTCTAAGATAGCTACCCATCTTAGTGGGACTAGCAGCTCTGAATAGACAATAGATTTCCCGATAACACTCATATAGTCACCTGGCCGTATCACCGGTGTATGGCTTCAATCGGTTACCATTCACCTTTCCTAGAAAGGGATATCCATTCAATTTAACCAACTGGACTGCTCCACCATCTGTAATCTCCTTAATGACATAAGGCCCTAACTAGTGCGTTCTGAATTTCCCTGGAAATTTTTAAAACTTGTTGTCATATAAAAAAAACCAGATCATTTACCTTAAAGGTGCATAGCTTAATGTGTTGATCACACCATGTTTTTTCTTGTTGCTTTTGGACATGTTGTAAAATCCAGCTAGAAATCTCTCTTCCTCAAGCTTAGCCAGCTACACAAGCCTCACTTCTAGCACTCTGCTATCCATAATACCCATAAGTGCCACTATGTGTAGACTAGGCACAATTTATACCATGGGCATCACTGCTTCAACACCATATAACAGCGTAAAGGGTGCCTGTCTAGTCAAATTTTTGCATGTCATCCAATAGGCCCATAGAACTGTGGGTATACGTAGGTCCCAATAACTTTGCTGAGCATTGCAAACCTTGGTCAGCGCGTTCTCCAACACCTTATTGAATGCTTCCACAGTCCCATTAGCCTGTGGGTGATAAGGCATGCTTTTCTGGTGATATACCTAAAGTTCTTCCATCATCACACTGATCGTTTCATTCAGAAAGTGTGTACCACAATCACTCATCAAAATATTTGGACACACAAATCACATCAGTACATACTCAAAGAGGAACTTCACAACTGTCATGCCTATGGAGTCCTTCACAAGTTGTGCCTCTGCCAATCAAGTCAAATACCCAGTCCTGGTGATAATGTACCGCACTCCCATCTTCTTCCCACAAAATTCATTGCCCATTTCTCAAGGTTGTAACGTCATCTGTGGGTTTAGACGTAGCTTATCCCTCCGTGATGGACTGTCATTCCTTTGACACACATCACACGCCTTACAGTAAGCTTTTGAATCCTGATGGAGGGTTGGCCACCACAACCCTGCATGTATAATATTCTACACGGTTGCTCTTCCTGCATAATGGCCTCCCGCAGTGCCCCCATGAGTGTTTGTGAGGATACTTCTCCTTTCAAACTCCAGTACATATCATCGTAATACTTCATCAGACCCCATTTTGTACAAATGTCTCGCAATGAAAGAAAATTCTGCTGCGCATACCACTAACTCCTTTTTCTGCTGGATGGTGTAACCTTCCCGGGTAGTTCCTATCATTAGGAAGTGTATGATGTCCCCAAAGTGACCATCCACAATGCACATTGAAAATAGTTGCACGTCAGGCAATCCCTCCTCCAAATTAGTGGGCTCTTCCCCTGTTTTGATGCACGACAGATGGTCTGGTCCCACGTTCAGTTGTCCAAGCTGCACAATAACTTCAAAATCATACTCCTAGAATAATAACAACCACCTACAGATTCTCCTCCCCCAACACAAGCTTATTTACCAGGTATTTCAATGCGAAATGATCCGTATACATCTTAAAATGTCCACCCAGCAAATAGTGTCTAAACTTCTGGAGCGCGTATACCATGGCTAACCCTTCATGCTCGATGGTGGAATATTTCTTCTCAGCCTTGGATAACCTCTCGCTTGCGAATGCTATAGGATGGTCCAATTCTCCTCTACCAGCCCATGTTAGTACTGCTCCCAGTTCTATACATGACATGTCTACATGTACATGAAACTCCTTCCAATTCGGGAAGACTAAAATCAATGCGATGACCATTTTTTTTTAATACATCCAAGATTTTCTTACAGTCCTCATTCCAACAAAATGTGACATCCTTTTCAACAACTTATCCATAGGCACGATGATATGGGCATAGCCCATGATAAACTTCATGTAATACCCAGTATGTCCTAAGGTTGCGCGCAAATATTTCACACTCCTCAGTGCCTCCAAGTTAAGTATTAGTGCAATCTTTGCCGGATCCACCATTAGTTCCTATCTACAAGCCACTTGACCAAGAAGAGTCCCAAAAGGGACACAAAGCAGGCATTTCTTCAGATTGAGCGCAATCTGGTACTTTTGACAAGTATCTAGCATCAAGCACAAACTTGCCACATGGAGGTTTACCAGCCCAAACACAATCCAGTCATCAAAGTACACCTCTAGAACCTTATGAATGAATTCTTTTAATGCAGCAATGACTACGTGCAAAAAAATTGTAGGTGCATTCTTCTATCTAAAAGGCATTATAGTATACTTGTTGGCTTGTAGGGGCTTAAACCAGGTTCAGAGGTGATTTAGCCAAATAAATCTCGTTACTTCTGGCCCTTTCAGCAATAGTTTGCGGAGCACAGACTGAGGTCTCACCCAAAGTAGTATGGGAGGGTGCTAGAACCAGGTTTCTGCACCCTAGAGATGTCTGATGATTTTTGGTGGTCCGTGGTTTGACCCTACGCACATGTCACTACGTGCACCTATCAATACCTCACAACCTGTGATGCTACCTTCACGCAACCCTACTTGGGGCTCGATCCATGTTAGTACCCAATCCCTTACTATTAACCTGATATTAGTTGATCACTTAGCTTATTTACATGTGTTTAGTTATACTTAACAGTGTTCACCATTCATACCAGTGTGCCCAATAAATAAAATAGTATAATTGCAAAAGATATCAACCATATAATAACTCAAAAAAGATACACAAGATTTGGAAACAAACTTCTCTTTATTAATATTCTTCCTTGGTTACAAACTCGACTTCGTCCTATGCACTCAGCTACAGGGGTCCGCGCACTTAGCTGCAGACTCTACTAGGCGTTTTCACACTCATCTGTAGAGCCCCTTCCTACTACTAT
Organism: Pinus tabuliformis; assembly: GCA_031772625.1. Classification (NCBI taxonomy): domain Eukaryota; kingdom Viridiplantae; phylum Streptophyta; class Pinopsida; order Pinales; family Pinaceae; genus Pinus; species Pinus tabuliformis. The sequence goes on along the minus strand of CM062804.1, from coordinate 396,121,344 downwards.
GACCCAAAGCAGTAATACCTTTACTCCATGCTCGCCATCTTCTAGACTCCATTCATTCCTCTATGTATCTCTAATTATCCTTACCACTTAGAGCCTCGCTCTATTTATACAATCCCATGGTCCGTGGACCATGGGTAGGCCGACACTACATTCAAAACTTAGGGTGGACAACCCTATGACTCTAACATACAATTTATGCTTCGTGCCCACAATTCGTGGAGTCTTTTCGACAATAATACTCAAAACTTGGGCTTTGAGCCCCAAAACATGTTGTGTTGGGATTTCATGCCCAATAATCCCTTAACAAAAACATCGTGACTCACCCTCGAGTCACTCTGTCGGCATGGCGATCTTGGCACGGAGTCCCTCCAACTATTCCCATACGATGCTCATGTCTATAGTGCACTAAGATACTATTTTCTAAACTTGTTGCATTTTTTCTTCTGAGACCTACATGTCTGAATTGGGTCCTTACATCTGTATCGACATCTACTATGTATGTTTATAGTCCTGCGGCCTTATCTAGCTCCTCAAGTTGTGAAGACTGCGCTTTGGTCGGTTGGTCAGATAGTCGGCCCACCTGTGTAGGGATTCAAGTGACTATCATTTACTTTTCCTGGGAAGGGTTCTCCATTTTGTTTCACTAGTTGGACTACACCTCCGTCTGTGACCTCCTTAACCATATATGGTCCCAGCCATTGCATTCTGAATTTTCCCAGAAACTTTTCAAACTTACTATCATATAGCAACACTAAGTCATTTACCTTGAAGGTGCACGACTTGATATGGCAGTCGTGCTAGGATTTTTTAGGTTGCTTTTGTACCTACTGATGAAATCTAGCCAAAATCCATTCCTCCTTGAGTTCTTCCAATTGCACAAGCCTTGCCTCCAGAGCTTCGTGGTCCATCATCTCTTTGAGCACTGCTATTCGTAGACTAGGTATGATGTATTCCATCGGCATGATAGCTTCCATGCCATAAACTAACCGAAAAGGTGTCTGTCCTGTCAATTTCTTGCATGTTGTTCTGTAGGTCTATAGTATGGTAGGTACGCGCAGGTCCCAATTGTTTTGTTGTGCATTGCACACTTTGGCCAGTGCAGCCTCTAGTATTTTGTTGAATGCCTCTACTATCCCATTAGCTTGTGGGTGGTATGATGTACTTTTCTGATGATACACCTATAACTCTTCTGTGAGTGCACTGATGGTTTCATTTAGGAAATTTGTTCTGCGATCACTCATTAAGATTTTCAGATAACCAAATCGGGTCAACACGTTTTCGAACAAAAACTTCACAGCCATAGCGGTCATGCAGTCTCTGACCGGCTGGGCTTCCACCAATCATCTTAGGTACTCTGTCGCAGTGATGATGTAGCGCGTGTCTATCCTTCCCTGAGGTTTGATTGGTCCCACAAAGTCGATTGACCATTTTTCAAATGACTGTAGTTTCATTTTTTGATTTAATGGCATCTCGTCCCTCCGCGATGGTTTTCCAGTCCTTTGACAAATATCCCAGGCCTTACAGTGTGCTTTCGAATCCTGGTGCAGGGTTGGCCACCATAACCCTACGTGAATAATCTTTTGTGTGGTCGCACATCCTGCATAGTGTCCTCCTATAGCACCCCCATGTGCTTCTGTGAGGATCTAACCTTGCTCAATTTCAAGTATGTATCTTTGCAATATCTCATCATTTCCCATTTTGTATAGGTGCCTCGCGATGACAGAAAATTCCACCATGCGCGCCACCAATTCCTTTTTCTGTTGGACTGAGTATTCCTTTGGCGCAGTCCCTGTTGTCAAAAAATGGATTATATCTTTGAAGTGTCCATCCGTGATGTGCACCGCAAAGAGTTGTGCATCAGGTAGTCCCTCCTCCAAATTCGTGGGTTCCTCGCTCATCTCAATTCACGACAAGTGATCTAGTCCTGTGTTCAGGCATCCCGGCTTGACTATGACCTCAAAATCATATTATTGTAATTGTAAGAGCCATCTGCATATGTGCCCCCTCCAACACAGGCTTATTGACCAAGTATTTCAACGCAGAATGGTTGGTATACATCTTCAAATTTACTCTGAGTAAATAGTGTGAGTATTTTTGGAGTGTGTACACCATTGCTAACCCCTCACACTTGGTGGTGGAATAGTTCTTTTCTACTTTGGACAATCTCCAACTTGCAAAAGCGATTGGGAGATCCACGCCCTCTGCACCCTCCTGTGTGAGTATTGCTCCCAACGCAATACACGATGCATCAACATGTACATGAAATTCCACATCCCATTTTGGGAAGTCCAGGATTGGAGCAAAGGCTATTTTCCCCTTCAGGACATCCAAACTCTTCATGCAAACATCATTCCAGCAATATGTAACATCCTTTTTCAATGGCTTTTCCATCGGCGTTGTTATTTGGGCATAATTTTTTATGAACTTCCTATAGTATCCTGTGTGTCCCAAGGTAGTGCGTAGTTGTTTAACACTTCACAGTGCTTCCAAATTTAGAATAATGATAATCTTCATAGGGTCCACCATCAGTCCTTGTTTGCAGACCATATGTCCCATTAGGTTTCCAAAGGGAATGAGGAATGTGCAATTCTTAAGGTTCAACGCAATCTGGTGTCAGCAGGAAGTATCCAGCATCAAGTGTAAGCTTACTACATGGCTCTTAACTAATCCAAAGACAGTCCAATCATCCAGATAGACCTCCAACAACTTGTGGATATATTCTTTGAACACAGCCACAATGATGCGCGAAAACATGGCTGGCGCATTCTTCAATCCAAATGGCATAACGGTGTATTGAAAGCAGCCCCATTTAGTTGCGAAGGTCATTTTGCTCTTGCCTTCTAGCACGATCTTGATCTGATGGTACCCTGAGAACCCATCTGTGAATGAGTATGCTTCCCGACCACCAACATTCTCCAGTACTTCATCTGTGAACGATGTCGGGAATGGATCATGTATATAGGCATCGTTCAGCTTCCTAAGGTCCACACATATTCTTATTTCTCCTTTCTGCTTTTTCTCCTATACTACCATAGGACTCACCCAGTCAGATTCTTCCACTAGCTCAATAATTCCAGCTATGAGCATTTTTTCTAATTCTTCATGGACCTTTTCCTTATATTTAGGATTCAAGTGATAAGGCCACTTCTTAACCAGTATCGCGTTGGATTTCAGGGTGATCTTCATCATCCCTAAGTTGCCAATGATCCCTTTTAAGTCCATAATTTTGGTCGGGAACAAGTCTTGGTATTCGCAGAGTAAATCAACGACCTTATCCGTTGTGGCATCATCCCAATAGTCCCCAAGCATTGCATACTTTGGCTCCGCCTCGGTTCCAATGTTTACCTGCTTTGTTTTTAGCGGAGCGGTGCGGTGATGTTGGGGCCCTCAATCAATGGTCAACAAACCTCGTGACAACCTTCCATTTTTGGAATGTTAATATTTTGTGGGTCCTCATCGTCCTCCTCAATAGTTACACCGTAACACTCCAGTGTGCAGCTCAACTGTGTCGCCCATTCTAGCTGAAGTACCTCCATTGGCTCCTGGGGTATTTTGAAGATAGTTTCTTTTACTACTTGTAACACATTGTCAACAGTATCTCACCAACGATCTTCAAACGTAAAAGTTAACAGAAATCCCTTGCACAAGATATCCCATTCACTCGTACCATGCCAGAGCTCCGTCTCAGTTTACCAATTCATGGGTATGAAATCTAGGGTATGATATAATAAATGTACCCATTCAGGTTGTGGCTCTTCCTCGTAGACCTTGGTCCATTTCGCAAGGTGTGTACGTGGATCATCTCGTTTGTCATACTTGTCTACTAGCCACATATGTGGTTTCCCAAATCATAGGTGCATCATCCTTCTACATCCGCACCAGTCCTCAAAACTTCCCTGATGTGTATCCCACCACCTTGCGGGCATCGCGCACAGTGCCCGTTTCAGAGCATCGAACCATTGCTATTTTGGCACTATGCTTTCAAATTTTTCCAGGAACTCATCAACCACTATCAACCTATCATACCTAGGTAGATCCCTTACCTCTATTTTCACCCAGTGCAGTTATCTAAGCATCATGTTGCAATTAAGCGTGGTTACCTCGTGTAACCAGTTTTGCCATAGTTTTGTTTCCTCATCTAATCTGAAGTGCAGGAGATTTCGTGCTCCCATGAAATCCTACCATCTGCTGTTGGATTCACCCAATCATATTCTCATGCAGTTATCTTGTAGATGCAATCGAGATCGTCATCATTATCGTCGTTGCGCACCGGTTCAGCGTATCGCACTCCTTTGGCCAGATCTAGCGGTACTACTACACGTAGTGAATTTTTCTCAAAAATCATTTTGTTCTTCTTTAGATTTATGACTCCATTCATATTGGTGGCCCAATGTATTCCTAGTAGCACAGGATAAGTATTGTTTTCGTTGACAATCTTTATCACTTCAAAATTTGCCAATGCGCTTGCACCTTCAATATCTACTGGTACCCCTTGCAATCTCCCCATGGGGAGGATCTTCTGTTGGCTTACCATTCGTAATTGAATAGGAGACCATTGTAGTGTGGGTCTACCCATGCGTTCCCACGTTTGTTTCAGCAATACATTCGAATCTGATCCGAGATCTAGGATTACCTGATCCATTTCATACTCGTCGATTTACGCAGTCAACCACATATCCTCCCTGTGTGAAATGCATGGTTTCGAAGTTTCCAGACCATGCGTGGTTCTCCTAACCCCGCACACCTAGTGATAAGTTCTTATAGTCCTTTTACTGCCTCACTGTCATGTAGCAGTCTCATGCATGTCTCCAGAAACATAGTGAGCATTAAAGGCTCCATCCCTGGTTCTAGTTGATCCTTACTACCTGAAGTGGAGGCCTCCATGAAGCTCTTCATAGCTTCCATGAATGTCTCCTTCACACGTTCTAAATCAAATTCATGTTCCTTTGTAGGAGCCTTGCAAACCCACACACTTTCTTCTGACTGCTTACCTTTATCATCACCAGTGGTGATACCGCTTCTAAGCATTATGTTTACATTTAGGTCTTCTTCACGTGGCTCAGCCCTCATCATTTGCAAATTTTGAGTTGAAGGAGACTGGAGTACCCCTTTTTCATGTAGCCTTGCTATCAATGTAGGGCAGTCTTCTACCTCATGATCAAACTGAGTACAGTAAAAACATGATGTCCTCGTTGGATTTTGACAATGGAGGGCATAATGTCATATCCCTCCACAATTGTAACAAATTAGTTTTCCGCGACCCATTCCTGGTCCCATTCCACCTCGACCTCATCCACGCCCCTAAAATCCATCACGTGCCATTCCTACATTTGGGTCGAGGGCTTGCGTTTTGGTCTACACCTTTTAGGCAGGAGTCTGATCCATCATTAGTTCGTAGCTTCTACAGGTGTGTTCATCATGCCCTACCGACCTGCAAAAATTACAAAACAATTATTGGGATGCTTGCATATACTTTTGCAATAGATGAAAATTATCCATAGTGTGTTTTCCTCATATTTGACAGATCACACACCATAGTGCAGGCTCCATGCTTGGTCCTAATGGCATTGACCCTCCTCTCGCCAAGTAATTTGTGAAAACTAGACAGTGGTCCTTGTCATGACCCTGGCCTTTATATTTTATGCACCATACCTCCTCGCATGCCTCTGGCCAAGGTGTCTTGTCCTGTTTCAAACTCTGCATTTCCAGACACAAATTTTGTAGTTGTGAGTGGATTTTTTGGACTCCCAGACTAGGATCTTGTATAGGGGTCTCATGCAATCCCATTGCCATCTCCAAGGATTCGGCCTGGGTGGAAAGATTTTGTTGTGAAAACATCATCCTTAAATGCAGTGTTAATGACACTATAAACCAAGCACAGTGTTGTCCATCCATCAAAGTCATGTTGGCTTCACAAATCATACTCTTCAGCCTCTGGTCCAGATCCTAGGGTATCTCACCCAGGAGCATCACGATCTCCTTAAACCCGATAATTTATTGTGTCTCTGACTTTGGCTTGCTAAATTCCCTATTCAATACGGCTTGGATTTCTATGATTCCTACATTTGGGTGGTCATTAGAATGCTTAATGTACCATGTTAATGTGTGATCCTGCAACATGCTTACTAGCATAGCTTTATATTGTCATTCATGACTCCTTGTGCTTCCCATACCGCCCTTACCACGAACCAGAATTGGTCCAGATCTTCATTCCCTACTCGTCTAAATACCGGCAGTTTGATCACACTTGCCGTATTGAACTATGGTGGTGGCAAAGGTGGGATCTGTGGAGATGGAAGCAAAGAGGGTGAGATGGGTGGCAGTGTAGGTGGAGGTGGTAAGTATGGAATTCGCTGCCTTATCAGACTGACCGTGCTTCTCGGAGACACTTTCACGAGCTCTTCCTCACTTTCCCGTGAGGGTGAAATTAAGGGACTAGTTTCTAACTCTTCACTACTTCCGTTCCTGTATATCTTCCCACTTTGCATAGTCCCAAACATTAATTTAGTCACATAACCCGTTTTTCACACAATAACATCTTAATTCAAGTATTCAAAGATTCAATATACTTACCTCGCGGTCCTTTGAGGAAGCGTCGTTCCGCTTCACTATAGCTGACGGTCATATCTACCACGAACTCAGTGATAAATCCTCCTATAATCCGATCGAGCCAATGGTCCACAGCTCACATGATCTTATCTCCTAACGCTTCTAGTCTACACACTAATTCTAGAGTCCACACGATTAGTTTGTCAAGCCTAGACCTTCCCTAACTATCTGCTAGCTTTGCAATCCACTCATACAACTCAGAAGGAAAGGATGCAAAGAAAATTTCGTGGATTTCCATATATAAGTAGTGCTCCAACCAACATTCCTTAGATACTCGCGGATTATTGTTTTCTTGCACCACGAACTCATGAATCTTCTTGTCCAACCACCCTTCAATTTCTTTCTTGGTTGGATTCTAGTGACATGACATCAGACATCCCTTATGTAGATCCTAGTCCTGCCACTTGTACCATGTTAGAGCTCTGTTTCCAAGTACCAGTTCATCAGGATGACATCCAAGGTGTGATAGAACAAGTGCACCCATTCAGGTTGGGGCTTCGCTCCATAAGCCTTAGCCCATTTGGCCAAGTGTGTGCGCGGATCGTCCTTCCTGTCATATTTGTCTGTCATTCTTACCTTTGGCTTCCCATAGCGTGTTCTCATCATCCTCCTACACTCGCACCAATCATCAAAGCTACCCTGTGCGTACCCCACCATCTTGTGGGCATAGTGCGTAGTGCTGATTCCAAAGCCTAGAAGTGCTTCTTTTCTAGTACCTCCCTCTCAAATGCATCCAAAAATACATCTACTTCATTCAAGCCACCATAAATGGGCAGATCTCTTACCTCTAACGATACACAGCGTAGCGACCAGGTCATCATCCTGTAGCTCAATGTGGTTACTTCATGTAGTCGATTCCACCAGCGCTCTAATTCTTCATCAGAGTCTAAGGTGCAAGAACTTTCATGATCCCATGTAATTTTCCCATCCACTGTCAAATTCACCAAATCTTGGTATTGCGCTATTATCTTATATATGCAGTCCAAATCATCATCACTTTCGTAATTGTGGACTGGTTAAATATAGTGAGATCCTCCACTAGGATCTAGAGGTACTATTATGAAGATCGATTTCTTCTCAAATCTCATCTTTCGCTTCTTTAGGTTGATTACCCCATTCATGTCAGTTGCCCAATCAATGCCAAGGAGTGCAAGGTAGGGGTTGTTGTCATCCACAATTTATATCACTTCAAAGTCATCCAACGTGCTCACACCTTCAATATCTATAGTCACTCCTTCCAACCATCCCATGGGGATGATCTTCTGCTAATTTTCCATCCTTAATTGAATTGAAGACCACTGTAGCATAGGTCTTCCCATCTACTTCCAAGTCTTCTTTAGTAAAATGTTCACGCCTGACCCCAAATCAAAAATAACCTGATCCATTTCATATTCTCCTATCTGCACAGTCAGTCTCATCTCTTGTCCCTTCCTTGTTTTATGCTTACCAATCTTCCATACCATGCGCGATTCCCCAGAGTGTTTCCGACGCATATATTTATAAGCTCTTGTAACCCCTTCACAACCTTGCTATCGTGCAGCAGCTTCATGTAGGTCTCTAGAAAGGTCGTAAGCATAGAAGGGACCATTTCCTGATCAGGATTATCATTGTTACCTGAGGTACAAACCTCAGCAAAGCTCTTCTATTCTTCCATGAACATTTCGCGTGCATTCTCAAAATCAAATTCAGCCTCCTTCACTAAAGCTTTGCGAACCCATGCACTATCTTCGGGTTGCTTTCCCTTATCATCACCCATTGCAATTCCACTTCAGAGAACTATATTCACATTTGGATCCTCCTCGTGAGGCTCAGACCTCATCATCTGTAGGCTCTAAGTTGGCCCAAGTGGTAGCACCCCTTTGTCACGTATCCTTGCTATCAGTGTAGGACAGTCTTCTATCTCATGATCAAACTGAGTACAATATTTGCACAATGGGCACGTCGGGTTAGTGCATTCATGGGAATAGTGTCTTGGTCCTCCATAGTTGTAGCATATTAGTTGTCCCCAACCTCTTCTAGGTCCTCCTCCGCCTTGGCCTGGTCCGCGCCCCTGAAAGCATGTTTGCATCATCCCAGCACTCTAGTCAAGGGGCCGTGTTTCTGCTTGAACCCTACAGGCGGGAGTTATATCAATAATCAATTCATAACTTCTGTAGTTATGCTCATCATGCCCAACAACCTACAGAAGATGTAGAATAGTTGTTGCGGTGTTTGTACAAACTTCTATAACAAATGACAGTTATTCGTCATACGTTTCCCTATTGCCTGACATATAGCACACCACAACACAGGCCCTGTGCTCGATCCTACCTGGGCTTCTAGCCTCAAAGTCATCGGTCCTCCTCCTACAATATAGTTCACAAATACCGAGTAATGGTCTTTGTCATGCCCCTGACGTTTACATTTTAGGCACCATACCTCGTCATGCACCTCTGGTCGAACTATTCTTTCTTGCTTCAAACTTTGCATTTCAAGGAAAATATTTTGCAACTGCAAATGAATCTATTGAACCCCCAGATTTGGATCTTGCATCGACATTTCATATAGTCTTATGGCAATCTCCAAGGCCTCTATCTGAGTCGTAATCTTCTATTGTGACAGCGTGACCCTTAGGTGAGGTAGGAGCAAAGCCACGAACCATTCACGGTGATGTCCATTTGTTAAGTTAATATTGGCTTCAAGGATTTTACACTTAAATCTCTGATCCAATTCCCAAGGTGTCTCACCTAGTTTCATCATGATTTCCTTGAACCCCACAATCAACTATGCCTTGAATTTATGCCTACTGAACTCTTTATTCATTGTAGTCTGGATCTTTGCCAACACAGCATTTGGGTTATCATTAGATTACTTAATGTACCAAGTTAGTGTGCGATCCTGCAAAGTGCTAACCAATGTTGCCTTATTCATGTGATCATCTGTGATGCCCTAAAATTCCCATACAACTTTCACAATGAACCAAAACTAGTCTGGGTCTTCATTCCCTAAGCCCTTAAACAAAGGCAGCTTCACTGAATTTCCCATGTTGAACTCTGGTGGAGGTGGAGGTGGTGCGGACGAAATCGTAGGTGATAGTGGTGAAGTTGGAGGTGGTGTAGGTGGAGGTGGCAGTTGCAGGAATCCCTGTCTTATTAACTGAACTACACTTCACATAGAAGCCTGCACTACTCCCTTTTCATCACCCAATGGAGGTGAAATCAGTGGGCTATATTCATGACCCTTTCTTCCTTTTTTTTGTATGTCTTTCGACTTCCTATAGCTCTGAACATCAAGGTAGTTGCATAACCATTTTTCACACAATAACATCTTAATCTAGGTATTTAAAGACTTCAAGTACTTACCTCGCAGTCCTTTGAAAAGCGTCGCTCCACCTCACTGTAACTAACTAAGTTATAGCCTGCGAATTCAGTCACAAATCCTCCTATGGTGTGATCAATCCGATGGTCGACAATACGAGCGATCTTATCCTCAGAGGCTTCAAGTCTTTGTACTAGCTCTTGGGTCCAAACAATAGGACCCTCAAGTCTCCACCTTCCTTGGCTATCCGCTAGCTTCATGATCCCTCGTATAACTCAACTGGAAAGGAAAAAAAAAATCTCATGGATTTCTATATATAGGTACCTATCCAGCCATTGTTCCTTTGTTAGCTATGGATTTTTGTTCTCCTGTGCCACAAATTCATGGACCTTTCTATCCAACCAGTCTTCAACCTCTTTCGTAGTTAGATTCCAGTGATACGACATAACACATCTCTCATACAGATTCTAGTCCCGACAATGGAACCATTTGTTGGTTGTGTGGGGCCTGACCCATGTTTAGTGTTAGTTAGCCAAACAAATCCCTACAATTCTTGCCCTTTTGACATCAACTCGCAGAGCATGGACCAAAGTCTCACTCGAAGCAATATGGGGGGAAGCCAGAACCAAGTTTCCGCACCCTGAGATGGTCATGATGTTAGTATATACCCTCTATTCCTACCTTCGTGCAAGTCACTAAGCTTTAGGGCTCTGTCAGTCTAGCCCTTTATTCTTCCCTTCAGTACCTCCATGAAGGTGTACGATTGACCTTCGCGCAACCTTAACCTACAGTCTAGGTATTTTCACACTGTTAAGACAACGTATTGTACAGGTTCCAAAGTTATCTTAAGTGTTTTACTTATCTTACTAAACAATCACATTTAGCACCACGTAAAATGATATTCTTACTTGCGTTCAATTAACGAATATAATCACATATATATGCACATCACATAAAAATTATAAATTAAACCCAAAAAAAATATTACCATATGCATTAATAGGAAACAAATACATGGAATTTGTAGAATACTTCTCTTTATTGATATCTTCAGTTTAATACAGACTCTATCCACCCTATGTACACAGTTTCAGGGGTCCGTGCACTTAGCTGCGGAATTCCACCATAGGTCTCTGCGCACCTAGTTGCAAAGCCTCTACCTATGCTAAGACTTGAAACATTTATACTTCTCTACCAAGACTCCATAACTTGTCTACTTCTAACTTCCTCAAAAACTACTTAGAGCTTACTTACTTAGCTCCTTTTATAAAATCCCATGGTCCACGAACCATGGGTGGATCTTTACAACCGAATTTTCACTTTTCAAAATAAGGGCGGACAACCCTTTGTGACTTTGACACCTTTGTGCTCCACAGCCATAGAATGCAGAGACTTTACAACTTTATTACAAAATTTGTCCCAAAACATGGGATTTCAGCCCCAAAACTGTCCTTGGGGGAACCCATTCCCAACGATCCATACCATTTATTAGAGCTTTATAACATAGCTCATGGTGGTATTTACATCCATATACATATGTACATATAGCGACATCGTAAAAAAATATACCAAAGCATATACCGAGACATATACCAAAACACCACACCAAACATGCTTTGCCTCAACCAACAAATAGGGAAGGATACATAACCTGCATCTAATTCGCCATCTCCCATGTAGCTTCATCGGGCCCTAAGTGCTTTCTCTACACTTTAACTTTCTCGATTTCTCGATTCAAGAGCATGAGCACCTTTTTCTACAATAAACACTAAGGCTCTGGTTGGATTTCTCCATCTGGTTCCACTTACAATATAGACCAATCAATCACATGATTAACATCTCTAACCTACTTCTTAAGAAATGACACATGGAAATGACCATAGAATTTCACTATAGGAGGTTGTGCAAGTCAATAGGTTACTGGCCAAATCCTCTCAATAATGTTGAAGGGTCTACAAAACCATGGTGCCAGCTTGGCACATGATCCAATATGTAAGGAGCTCTTCTTTGGTTTTATGTGCATATACACATGTTCCCCAACCTAGAACTCCTCAACAACATGTTCCAATATGAATAACTCTTCTGCCTATCCTACATTTCCTTTAGATTTTTCTTGATCACCTGCATTTCATGTTCCATGTATGCTAACATGTTTGGTCCAATCAACACCTTATTAACTGGATTACTCCAACTGATAGGAGTATTTCAACTCCACCCATACAATGCCTCAAAGGGACTCATCTTCAAATATTCCTAATACTCGTTGTTGTAAGTGAACTCTACCAATGGAAGGTACTCTTCCCATTTTCATTGTTGATGCATCACATAAATCCTCAACATGTCCTCCAATATCCTGTTGAGCCCCTCTACCTATCCATCTTTCTGCAAGTGATAAGTTGTACTGAAGGCCAACATTATTCCCAAACCTACAAAACAATCCTTACAAAACTTGAAAGTGGACTTTTCATCCCTGTCTAGCATGATATTCTTTGAAACACCATGCAATATGACCACATCTCTGATGCATACTTGTGCTACATCACTAGATAAGAATGTAGACTTCATTGGAATGAAATGTGCAACCTTTTTCAACCTGTCTACAAAAACAATGATGGAATCATGATGTCTCACTATCCTCGGCAAACTTGCGATGAAGTCCATGGAAATGGACTCCCATTTTCACTTTGGAATTGCAATCGGTTGTAGCAGTCCACCTGGGTGCTTACACTTTTCCTTCACACCCTGACACTAAAAAAAATAGCCACAAACTCTACTACACCCCTCTTCAAGTTCAGACAATAATAAAAATTCTTTACTGCGGTCAATATCTTCTGATATCCTGGGTGACCCAAATATAGTTTTGCATAACCTGGGTGACCCAAATATAGTTTTGCATGAAAATCCCTCAAGATCACCTTCTTGAGCTCACTACTATCTGACACATATATCTTGTCTCTGAATCTCACCAATCCATTTGTTTTAAGACAATAATCCACATCATGTTCACCCACACCTATACCTGTACCTATATTGTCACATGTACTTGTACCTATATTATCACCTGTACCTGTACCAATACTCCATTGCCACCTGTCCAGGATCTCCATATATCTGACATCCTGCTGACCTTCTTGGAAGATCCTATACTATAAGTCTATCCCATAGGAACTCATAGCTACTAAGTGATTTACATGTATCCCCTTGCTAAGAACATATGCCACCTTGTTCTCTTTACCTTTGATATATCAAATCTCAAATTTGAACTCACTAGTTGTAGCCAACCACCAAGCCTACCTAGCATTCAAATTTGGTTGGTCAAATAGATACTACAAACCATGGTGATCGCTCATCAATGTAAACCTCCTACCCAGAATATATTGTCTCCACATCTTCAAAGCATGTATAATCACTTCCATCTCAAGATCATGCATGAGATAGTTTTTCTTGTGCTTATTTAGTTTCCATGAGTCATAGCATACAACCTGTCCATCCTACATAAGGACTCCACCAAGTCATTTATTTCAAGCATGTGTACATACTACAAACTCTTTGTCCGGATCTGCAATCTTTAATGCTAGTGCATTTTTCAACAATTGCTTAAGCTACTCAAAACTAGCCTCACACTCATTTGTCCATTCAAACTTGTTACCATTCCTTTACAATGATGTGATATGATAAGCATTCTGTGAGAAGTTCATGATGAACCTCTGGTAATAACTTGCCAAGCCCATGAAATATCTCACCTCATCTACATTATTAGGAGCTACAAACTCCATGATGGCCCTTATCTATTATGGATCTATTGCAATTCCCTCCTTGGAGACAACATGTCCCAAGTAATTTACCTCAATCTGAAAGAAACTACACTTGTTGAGCTTAGCATAAAACTCATGCTCTCTCAACAATCTCAACATTGTTGCTAAATGTTCGACATTTTGTTCCTAATTTTTAGAATATACCAATATGTCAACAATGAAAACAATAACAAACTTATCCAAATATGGACGCAACACACTATTCATCAAGCACGTAAATTTAGCTAGAACATTAGTCAAACTGAATGGAACTACAAAAAAATCATAATGCCCATACCTAGTCTGGAAAGTTGTCTTGTAAATGTCCTCCTCTTTGATGCATACCTCATGATATCTAGATCTCAGATCAATCTTCGAGAACATTGCTGCTCCCTTCAACTGATCGAACAAGTCATCAATCCTTAGCAACAGATAGTTGTTCTTGATGGTCACTTTGTTCAACTTCATGTGGTTAATGCACAATATGAGAGTACCATATTTCTTCTTCACAAACAATACCATTTCACCCCATGGGGATACACTTGGTCTAATGTATCCCTTGTCCAACATTTCCTTCAACTATAGCTTCAATTCTACTAACTCAGGTGTGCTCACCCTGTAATGTGATTTTGATGCTAAAGCTCCCCCTAGCACCAACTCAATAGAAAAGTCTACTTCCCTGTCAGGTGGAAGATCTGTACATTCTCAACATATCGACATCCTCAACTTCCTTACCCTTTTCACTAGAAATGTGCACTGTGAATAACACAGAACGATTCCTATGGTTGCACTTGCTTTCATAGTTGTTACCATCCTAACTGATGATGCTTTCTTCTTTCCTTGCAAGACTCTTGGTTCCCGATTTTCATTCACACACTCAATTTCTTTGTTATAACAACCTACCTTGGTTCTATGAAGATACAACCAATCCATGCCCAACAACATATTGTATGATCCCAATGGTAATACATTCAAATGTGTTGTGATAGGCATACTATTCAACTCAAATTCACAAGCTCTGACCTAATGATGAACTCGCTTCTTTGTACCTGTAGCCAACTATGCTAACCAAGATTATGCATGTAATTCCTTACTCAAACCACACTTATCCACCAATTCAAGACTAACATAGTTATAATTAGATCTGGGGTCAATCAAAATAGAAATAACTTGATCAAAAATCTTACCATCCATCTCAATGATAGATTCTTGATGGTCTTCTTGTTTTTTATCCAATGCTGCATAAATACGAGGAACACTCTGACCAACATCCCCAATAGTTTGTGTGTCCTGTGCAGTATATATCTGAGGCCTACCACCTTGATATTGTGGACAATCTCTCCTACAATGATCCCATCAACAAGTCCAACACCGTATGGGCTCCTTATTCTTCTCCTCAGATCAATGTCCCTGTCCTCTATCTTATGCATTGAACTTCTTATATGGTGCAACATTCGCTTTATTATCTGTACTCTGAGTTTTTGCTCATTTCTTGTCCCATTTTCCTTTGTTCTTTGCATTGCCCTTCTAGTTTGGCTTAGTCTCATATCTACACTTTGATTGTTCATAGCAATGCTTTAGATTCTGGATGGCCTCCTCCAATGATCTAGGCTCATCGAACTCAATCCTATATTTTAATTACAATGGTAACCCACTAGTGAATCTATGAATATTGGAATTCTCCTCCTTGAAGTAAGGCACACAACTTAGTATCTTCAAGAACTTCCTAGTGTAATCATCATATCTCATAGATCCCATCTTTAGTTCATAAAATTTCTTTGCCTTTCATCAAAGTATCTCTCTGACAAGTACTTCTTCTTGAATAGTCGCTCAAACTAACTCCAAGTCAAATCTTAATTCTTTTATACCTCTTACATTATTCACATCTTCCCACCAAATGTATGCTTTACCTTTGAGAATGAATGTAGATACTTTGGCTTTCATGTTCTCAAAATAATCGTGCAACCTGAAGAACTTCTTCATACCAAGAAACCATGCCTCTGCATCCTGTGATTTACTCATCTCTCCATAAAAATTAGGTGTATTTTCTTTCCTAAACTCATTTGGAAAGTATCCCCCATCACTCCTCCTGTAAGGATGATAATGATATCGATCATCATGTTTGTCACAACCAAAACTAGAATGGTACCTATGTTTATCCCTCCTATCCAGAGTGTCAAAAAATATACCATCTCTAATTGTGTCACCACCATGTGACCTACTACCATATGCCCCATTAGTTTTGGTATCCTACCCATGGCTAATCTGAAGTGGTCTGTGTCACTGCAAATCTAGCAAACTTTGAAGTATCACTACATTTACCTCTGCTAGCTTATCTTGTGCTTGTATGATTATGTCATTATCTGCCTTAAAACTCCTTATTTCTTCCTTTAAGCTTCTCAGTGTATCTACCAAATCGGAAGAGTTCCCAATACCATACTTCTCTTCTGATTCATAGGGCGAGTCTTTTTAGTCTACCATCTTTATAGCCATTTGTTATTTCTTCCTGTAAGCTATATCATGTCAGCTAAACCAAATCATAATAATCCAATGTACCTTAGTATAGCTCGGGGAGGATAGCTTGTCTGCAAGATCAACAAATCAATGTGATACATGTATAACATAATCATGACAACATATGGAAACATAACACATAAGCATATAACCATGCAACCATAATTCTAGCTGCTATAGGGATGAATGCATGGTGTATGAAAGATGAAGGAACCCTCAAGGGTCTTCCCGGGACCCTTGGCAGACTATAAGATCATCTACAATTGTCACAAAGATATATGAATGTTCATATTCAATAACTAGCTATCAAAATAAGATGAATTCATTACCTCGAGTACTCATGTAGAGTTGCTGGAGAGCACAATGCAACTAGGTGAAAGTCCCCTGAGATGGATCCAAATAAAGTCCTTCACATAGAAAAGACAAGCGTAATCATAGCATAAAACCTTTATAATCAATCCATGAATATACAAAAGACATCTAGTTGCACATAACTAAGCTACTCATGCTGAAAGGAATTGAATAAACATATAAATGAATTATAGTACCGACACCATGGAGTAGACAATACAACAACAGTTTTATATTAACGTCGAAAGAGTGAATACAACCATCAGTTGCATCAACCTTCCCTTACCCCTCCAGCTCCTTTCTCTCTCTCCCTTCTTACCAACTTCTTATGCTTAAGTCTGAGACTTTGCTCGATAATAAAGTAAGCTATCCTTTCAAATGATCTAACCTTTATCACAATAGCCCTAGCTCTGCTTATGTAGCATTCGAGGCTAGGGTTGTCAAGTTTCTCCATGAGTTCCCTTAGGTAAAAGAAATGATGTTGCCATTATTTTGGGCTCTTTCCCAATTTCCTTCTTCATTAGGATTAGAAATCCCTCAAATAGGTCGAGCCTTTTGTTTCCTTACTTTTCTGAGTAGATTTAGGAGAGAATGTAGGGATATTTCTTAGTCAATTTTCTCCTTTGACCCTTAGATCCTCATTAGGGTTCACTAACACTGTCCTCGATGTAACAAGTAGAGTTACTGGGGTCACTAACACTCCCTTAGGCTGGCAGAGAAGCTTTATAAAGCAGGTTGTCAGTGTATATGCAGCGTTAGCTTGGAAACATGGCTTGTGATCTTGGTCATTGCTTCAACCATCATGTCTTTCTCCTCTGACCTGATGAGGAGGCAATTTTGCTATATAACAGATGTCCCCTAAAGTTTTAGATCAGTGGCTACAACGATGGCAGAAATAATTTACTTAACTGTTATGTTTCTTCTTTGACAAAAAGAGAGAGAGGATCAGAGCTTCGGGAAGTATGGGAAACCTGATACAACACATATATATATAAAACAACTAAAATCATGTCCTGCATCAGGCATTCCCACGCTTAGTAGCTAAGTCAAAGTGATTTTCTCATAAAAGAGATATGACGATGTTGGCCGCCGATAAGCACAATGTCGAATTGGTGTCATAATAGCATCATTCTAATGAGCTATCTCCAAAAAACAATATATGCAACTTGGGAGAGGAAAGAAGGTTGAGTGATGCAAGCCTCTACCCAAGGTCTTGATTTCCGCTTCACTAAATAGCATAGATCGATGCATGTGAATATATGCATGGATGTCGAACATGCATGAAATTGTATGATTACCAATCAATAATGGAGACTGTTAACAGACACGAGGAAGGCCACCAATAATGGTGATGGTCTCCAAGATGCACAGTACAATCTAGCGAGTGTGAAAAATGATTTTGTCGTTGAACACTCGTAGAATCGCTTAACTAGGAGCCAATAATGAGGACCCTTGATCAAACACAAAGTGACCTACCACCTATTTTTGCAAGTACCAAGGCACTAAATGTGTTTTTGGGTTGTCTTCCTAGATAGAGTGTTGAAGTCGATAGAAAGAGAATTGTCGAAAGGTAGGCCATAATGATTTGTTTTTTGAGGAATCTTTGAGCATTGTGTCAAAATGACAAAGGGCATGATGAAAGGATATGCTTGATGGGTTGATGGAGGAAACAAAAGGTTAACCCTTGAAAAATAGAAGGCACGACAATAGTTTTAACCATGCAACACTAGAATCATGAACACCAAAGAGTGTTAGGATACAGAGATGCAAGAACATCGGGGTATTTAGGCTAAACTAATAGGATGGTGAGATTCATATTTAGAGGTCGTCACAAGGAAGGTTTATATAAGGGAGTGCCATGTTCAAGGGAACTACTACTGCCAAACCACGCTTTCAAATAATGAACACAATTGTATTTTCCACTTTCCTTGTCTAATTAGTTTAGTGAGTCCAGACGGGTAAACTCATTGATATTTTCATTTTTTAAGAGTCTGGAAAGGACTGCAAAAAGAGCAACTCTATGCCCTATCTAATTAGTTTAATGAGTCGAGACAGGCAAACTTGTTGATATTTTCATGTTTTAAGAGTCTGAAAAGGATCATAAAAAGAGCGACTCTATACCTTGTCTGTTTATTTTAATGAGTCTAGACAAGACAACTCGATTGTATTTTCATATTTAGAGAGTTTGAAAAGATCATAAAGAATTACTCCGGGGTGGTCCCTTTGTCATAGTTGTTAACCATGTGTGGAAAAGGTTTAATAGTATACCTGGATTAGTTACTTTTCTGTGAGTTAATCTACTAATTTTGGATAAAGAGAAACCTATTCTCAATAGATGTTGACCTCATTTTGTTACGAGTATGAGGAGACAGACTAAACTCGACATTCGTCGTGAATCTTTAATGAGTCACATGACGACAAACTCAATACCTTCATCGAATTTTAACGAGTCAAATGAAGAAAACTCAAAGTATCTTTTTTAGTTTAGTGAGCAAGGAAAAAGAGGTAAAATAACTTATCATTCCTTCTTCATAGATTTAACAAGCCTGAAGAGGGGGAAAACTTGGGGATTTTTCGATTTAAGAGCGAGAAATGGTCCCAAAAAAGCAAGTGCTCTTGTTGTTGCCATAGATTTTTAACAAGCGCGGTTACAAAAGCTCGAGATTTTTTAGTTTAACAAGTGAGAAAAGTACCTAAAAGAATGCTCAGAGCTTCTTCATAAGTGTTTAATGAATCTTAAGAAGGAACTCAGGGTTTTTTCACTTTTATGAGCAAGAAAAAGGTCCCAAAAAAGAATGCTCAAGTGATCTTTTTTAGTTTAATGAGCTAGAAAAAGAGTGAAAAAGAGTTTCTCAGACTGTCATTGTAGGTGTTTAACAAGCAACGATGAAAAACTCAGGTATTTTTTAGTTTAAGAGCAAGAAAAAGTCCCAAAAAAGAGCATGCTCATATCTTCTTTGAAGTATTTTAACAAGCCCAAAGAAGGAGACTCGAGGTTTTCCGGATTAATGACCAAGAAAAATACCATAAAACGAATGCTCGATCTTCTTCGTGGTAGTTTAACGAGCTCGAAGAATGAGAATCGAGGTTTTTTCGGATTAACGAGCAAGAAAAATACCATAAAAAGAATGCTCGACACTTCATGATCTCATGCTTGAAAATAGAAGGGTCTATGCCATGCATTTCCTCATAATACCAAGGGAAAACATCGTGGAAGTCCTTAAAAGGGTAGGTGAAGCTTTCAATTTCCTCAAGATTGCAATTTGCTCCAATCTAGATGTTTTCCACGATGCCTGTTATGACAGAAATATCGATGAGCAATGTCTTTGAAATATTTCCCATGTTTCCTTTTGAGTCCAAAGTTTGCATAGTCGTATATGGTGAGGAAATAATTTCAGGTGTGTTAAGTGACAAGATTTGAAGAGGCATCATGTCCAAATCAAATATCGAAACATGATCATGCGAGTCCTCCCAAGGTCGCTCTTCTAAACTCATGATCTCTCTAATAGCTTCATCCGTAGGTAGGACCTGATTGACGGGATTAAAAGAAGGAGCAGTTATGGGAGGGGCAGTGGTACCGTTGGCCATGACCAAAGTGACCGGAGACTCAGATGTAGATTAAATGACCTTGTAGGCCAATTCATCTGGTGACATCAGCATTTGTTCTCCATAAGTGTCAATGTTTGAAGGGGCTAGTAGGATCCAAGGATTGGTCAGCTCGTGAGGAATGGATGAAACCATATTGACCATCTGTGGAACTGCTGGTGGCAGAAGAGGGAAGCAACCCATCAGGGAAGAGCCCTTCAATAGACCAGTATCGATACTAACGTAAGAGTCAGGTACACCACCCACTAAGGTTATAGAGCTGCTAGGTACCGGGGAGTAATTTGGGGTGCAAAAGGACAACTGGTCCACTATGACTATATTTCCATCAAAGGGAAATAGGATGATATGGAAGACCGAAGACAAAATGGCATTCATGGCATAAGTCTAATTGCAGCCCCAAAGCAGATTATAGTTGAGTTTATGATCCATGACTTCGATATCCACCATTAATGTTTTCCACTCAAGGTGATGGGGTAGCTAGCTAGGTAACCTTTTGGGATGAAAGTGTGGCCACCGAAAGCTTTAAGGGAATTCGACAGTGGGGATAAGGTTGGAGAACCCAAAGCGAGCCAACATGAAGCTGACATTACGCAGGTTGAAGCACCTTTGTCAATGACAGTTCGATGTATTCCTTTACCTTTCGAAAATATTTGCACCTAAAATGCAAGTTGGTGAGAAAGGGGACGTTTACATTTTCCCATGTCGAAAATTGCAAACATGGAATCCTGAGGGTCGATACCACCAATAGTTTAAAGCAGAGCTTTCCTTTGTGCTGGACAGGTTTGTAATACTTGCAATGCTGACATAGCCGATGGAACTTGCACCAAGTCTTCTACAAAACTGTAGTTTTGGGTGGCATGTGCAGATGTATTATGTGCCATGCGATGGATTTCCCCTTTAGGAAGGTGGATCAAAAGATCAGCAACCAGCCATTTGATATGAAGATCGTTAGGCAGCGGTGGGTTTTGACTTGAGGAGGGTTCTATGCATGAGCGACTGGAGCTCCATAATATTTGGCTTTGGTTTGTAGATCTACCATTTCAAAGGTGTAAATGGTAGATGATCATTCACCAGCATAAGGATGATGCAAACTGTCATTGCCCCCTTGCGGGGGTTGGGGTTGGTTTGCAACAAGGTGCTGCTGCTGCTGAGCAGGGAAAGGATTATTCAGGACAATAGGGGTCCTTCTAGTGTCCTTTCTAGCAATGAAATCTGTGCATTCCTGAAGATGCGGACATAGATATGTCATGTAGTCTTGCGCACATATTTTGCAAGGGAATTGGGTAGGTTTATCCTTTCCATCATCAGAGGGTGCAGTGGCTTTCTCCTTTGGGTTTTGCTACTTTATTGACTGCTCTTCAGAAGGAGTGGTATTTTTCTTATTCTTCTTGTTATTACCACCAGGTTTTGGTGTAGACTGCACAGAATTTATCACATTGATAGGAAGAGCAGTCGATTTGGTAGAGGGGTCCACTCATATCTAAGCAATGTGCCCGCTAATTTGTTTTACAGCAACCTCGGAGGTTGCGCCGATAATCCCATCGCCATGCGCACTGGGTTTCTAAGTAGCGCAAGCATTGGAGTTGTGAGGGGAATTGGTAATTACATCGTATAGAGTGCTAGACTATGAATATATTAGATCCAAGTGCTGGGCATGACGAATGGATTGGTTTTCCGTGACCGCACCACCTAAGGCGATATACTTAGTGATTTGGGGGAGTAGGGACTTGCAGAACCAATCCTATAAGAGATAGATTGGGAGGGGAGATTTGACTAACCTCCACCTACATCTCCATTCATGTATATGATCAGAAATGTGGGTGGCGGTATCCTGATGTAATGAAGTGAGGAGTTTTGCCCCAGTTTCATAGTGGATGGGTAACTGGAAGTTCTTTAAGAATTCCATCACTAGAGCATCAAAGGTATTGACTGACATGTGGTAACTCGATGTACCACTTGGTTGCATTGCCAGTAAGGCTAAGGGGAAAAATACCTAAACAGATATTATAATCCACCCTAGAGTTAGAAACACACCAAAGATGATAGGTGGTGATATGTGTACCTAGATCCTCCCGTTGTTTCCCTTCAAACTTAGGGATGTCTATCAGTATTTTACGCAGGATTGGTGGCCAGAGTAAGTTATGATAGATGGGGTGATTTGTAAGTTTGTAGAAGTCAGGGATATGAAGTGTTTCCAAGAAAGGCAGAGTGTGTGATGCTCCCAAATCGGACCAAGGTGATGACATATGACTTGAGGATCCTTACGGTCCTCCCATCATGTGATTCCCAATATTATACACAAGTTGTGTGGTCTAGTAGGTTCCTTGGGGTATGGTATTGTAATGTGGATTTCCATAGGGATTGTTAGGCTGGGGTATAGAGTTTCCCCTAGCATAAGCAGTCCCCCCTTGACTCATTTGAGGTTGTCAGTAGGGTGCCCCCATGGGTTGATTGGGACCTCTTTAAGGATTCCCGCTCACCACAGAACAAACCATAAGTCCTTGACTATCATAAGAAGTGCTCATGTCAATCAATGACTAGCCATGCATCCTTGAAAATGGAGGGGGAACTGTTACGTTCCTAGCCAGTATATGCATATTGGGAGTGCTCCCAGATACTTGAATCTAGGGTTTAGAACTATACAATGGATTCCAACCATATTGTTGGTTGAAGGGACCCACACTAACTGTGCTATATTGAGCATTATAAGGGACGTCGTATGTAGCACTTGTCGAAGGTATAGAGTTTGGCACTAAAGGGGCAAAACCGAGAATAGACTAGGTTCCACTCATGGGAGGTGTCATGTTAGCGGTTGAACCTGGGACAAATGGGATAGCAGGGTTCACCATCAAAGGTGTAGTATTGACTATCGACTGGGGAAGTGGTGGGGACCAAAAGTGTCCAAAATGTCCCACGACCCATTAGTCATCGACAGTATGGGTGGAAGTGTTCCAACTGAATACAAAGGAGGTACAAATGCAACGGGAACCAAGAGTGGGCCCATTGGATTCATGATCGAAGGATTGTATGGAGGAAGAAATCCTACAATAAAGAAATCCTCGAGTAAGCTTAAATCGTCAGATGTCCAAACTGATTCTATGTGAGATCTCAGAGACTGATTTCCTGAAGACGGGGAATCCAGTTCGCTGGAGCTCAACGGATCCTCCACAATGAGTGGGGGAAGTCCTAACAATTGTCTAGATTGATGATAAGGGCCGGATGTAACCACGGTGGTAGATAATTTTTATCAATAAATTTTATAGTGATGTTTATTAAAGTCTCAATGATAACACTTTGGCACCTAAAAAATAAAAAATACACTAAGTAAATCAATCAGCAAGTAGAGGGAAATGACCCTGTCTGATAAGCACTGATCACTGGAGGTGAAACCAAGCATCACAATGAATAACATAGAGAGCTATCAAAATCTATAGTTATGGTTACTGTAAAGCTTCTCCTGAACCTTCGATTGAGGGGCCAAGTACTCTAGTGAAGACAAGCACCCTCCCAAAAACTGAAGACAGAGTAGGTCCATATGTGTTAGGTACCAAGGCAGCCCGCCCCAGTCACCTTGTGTTAGTCCCTAAAAGTATGGCCACTAAGGATATCTTAGATCATAGACACTACCAGGGGGAACATAGTCGCAGACAGTATGCTGTGTGGGAAGGATGCCTTAGTCCCCAACTCAACTCTAATATCCTCGAAGGGATCCCTAATACACATAATACCCAAAGGAGATGCAAGCGAATGCAAGCTATCTTCACTTACAAACCAATTTTGTCTTGTATTTAGCTCCCCTTATATTGGAGTGGTCCCAGTATTATGAGTGCAGAAGGATTTCTCTCTTTTACTGACACTAGTTTTGGTGTATGATCTTGGGTAGTTTACTCACACTGCCTATCCCAAGTTCCTAGCCTAAACTATTGTATGTTTTCTCTAGAAATAGTTACTGATTGATTTTGGGTAGATTTTAAGTGTAATTTGTTAGAGTCTTCAATAAGTGTACTTTGTTAGTCTTCGGTAAGGGTGTTGATGTATGATATCTGGTGGGACTCTGACTCAAATCATGCAAAAGACAACACTTGTAAATTTTCAATTTCGATGAATAAGCTATTTTTTACAATGGGAGAGTCTTTCATACATCAATATTCATTCCATGCATCCTATTCATTACAACACTAGCATGACTGATAGAAATTTTCAATGCTCTCTAACAACTACTGAAACCAAATAATGCAGATCTAACAAACTAAGTAGAAAACAATAAATATTTTTTTTTTTTTTTCTTTTATGAAAATAAAAACTTTTAAGAAGAAAATCTATTTTCTTAAAAAAAAAAAATTTCAGGACACAGATCAGTCAAATAAAACACAGCTACAAATCCCTTATCAGTCCAAAAGAAAGTTTCCCAACCCTTTGAGGTCACAAACACAACTCTATATCAAAAAATGGATGACTAACACTCTATGCTAGAGGGCACAGAGAGTTTCTGGAGGCACTGATGCTCTATTTATGCAGCCACAGAGCTTTATAAAGCTTTGTTTACACTACTAACCTACATTAGTGAGGGAAAACACTTCAAAAAAGGGTTGTGGGGATCAAATTCAAGGTTGAGCAATGAAAGAAGAGTGTTGCAAGGTCCTAAGTGGTCAAAAAAGGAATGAAGAAGTACAGGAAGGTTTGGAAGGAGGAGGAAACTAGGAAATTTCTAGGTAAACCAAGAACTAAAGTGTAGTCCCCAGCGGAATCGCCAATTCTACTATAAGGATTAATGCATGGTGTATGAAAGATGAAGGAACCCTCAAGGGTCTTCCCAGGACCCTTGGTAGACTTTAATATTATCTACAGCTATCACAAAGATACATGCATTTTCATATTCAATAACTAACTATCAAAGCAAGATGGATTTATTACCTCAAGTCCTCGTGTAGAGTTGCTGGAGAGCGCAATGCAACTAGGCAGAAGTATCCTGAGCTAGCTCCATATCAAGTCTTGAACATAGAAAAGACAAGTGCAATCACATCATAAAACCTTGATAATCAATGCATGAATATACAAAAGACATATATTTGCACATAACTAAGCTACTCATGCTAAAAGGCATTGAATAAACATATAAATGAATTATAGTACCAACACCACGGAGTAGACATTACAACTACAGTTCTATATTAATGTCAAAAGAGTGATTATAACCATCGGTTGCATCAGCCTTCCCTTACCCCTCCAACTCCTTTCTCTCTCTCCCTTCTTACTAACTTCTTATGCTTAAGTCTGAGACTCTGCTTGACAATCAAGTAAGCTATCCTCTCAAATGATCTGACCTTTATCACAATAGGCCTAGCTCTACTTATACAGCATTCGAGGTTAGGGTTTTCAAGTTTCTCCATGAGTTTCCTTAGGTAAAATCAATGATGTTACCATTATGTTGAGCTCTCTCCCATTTTCCTTCTTCATTAGGATTAGAAATCCCTCAAAGAGGTCGAACTTTGATGTTTCCTTTCTTTTCTGAGTAAATTTAGGAGAGAATGTAGGGATATTTCTTAGTCAATTCACTCCTTTGACCCTTAGATCCTCAATATGGTTCACTAACGTTGTCCCCGAAGTAATAAGTAGAGTTACTGGGGTCGCTAATGCTCCCTTAGGCTTACAGAGAAGCTTTATAAAGCAGGTTGTCAGTGTATAGGAAGCATTAGCTTGGAAACAAGACTTGTGAATTTGGTCATTGCTTTAGCCATCATGTCTTTCCCCTCTGAGCTGATGAGGAGATCATTTTGTTGTATAACACTAGCTAGGGTCCAGTGATCAATTCATGACCTTAACAACAACTGTAATAGCCAAGGTGAAAATTCCATGTAATAAAAGTTAATAAAGGTACAAATAAGACCAAGGGTAAGGGACACATATTCCAAGTTGAATGTTAGGCAAAGATATACTAGTGGGAATCACTTTATATTTTTATGGCTAAGGAAATTGGAAAAGGCTAAGTCAAAGGCATTAAAAGGAGAAAAGTGATTTTTGGCACATTTATTTATGGAAATAAAGAAAATTAGTAGAAGAGTAAGGTGAAAAGTCACAGGTTTCATGTGAGGAGGAAAATCAAGGAAACTAATGGAAAATAAAGAAAATGGATACCTCATTAATAAAAAGGTTTATGAGGATCAATTGGTAGCCTTTTTGTGATTTCAAGTTTTGGAGCTCTCTCACTCTTTGGTCACTTAGAGTTTTCTTGGAGCACTCTAGCTTTGGATAAAGGAAGGAAAAGCAAGAAAAGGGAAAGGAAGGAAAGAAAGGATCAAGGCAAGAAGCGCAGGATCAATAGCTTCACTAGGAATTCTTGTAGGTAACATATTGCATGTGTGATTTCCTATATGGTTTTGACATCCATGGTTTGCATGTTGGTGTATGGTTCTCTTGCTATCGGTGGCATGATTTTGTCAAGTTATGAAAGTGGTTTTCAACCTAGCCTTGCCTTTTTCTAGTTTCCATGGTATGTTGGGATGTTTATCTCAGTTTTGAGATATGGTTTTTCAGATGGATTTCGAAATTTGGGGTGGAGGTGGTCTCAAGGTTCATTCCCAAAGGCTTAGGAATCCCTTGACCGGTTTTGGTGGGATACATGGTAAATCCTGAGGGAGAAGTTGTGGGCTAGGGCCCAGTGATCTGGGTTTGGATTATGGTAAAGCCTGAGATACTAGTCTCAATTTAGGGCCTAATGATTTGGGATTGGATTGCAATAAAGCCTACGAGACAAGGAGATTGAAAATTCCACAAGGATAGTGATGGATTCCAGATGTAATTCCAAGTTTGGTTCAATTTTGTGATCAGAGCACCAGTTTTAGTGTGATCACGGTTTGGTGAGGGTGGAGATGGTTTGATGTTTGGATTCCCTTGGTTATTTTTGGATTGGTTTATCCATGAGATCCGACATTCATGCTTGGAATATGGCACGAGGGTGAATCATTAAATAAAGATTTGGCTCACCCATGTCTATAGTCAGGTGGTACATGGAAGTCACGAACCTAGTCGGATTTGCCTATGATTAATGAAAACTAAGTTCTCTTGATTTTGCACTTGTCATATCTCTATTATTTACATGGTTTATGATGGTTATAAGCATCGTTAATTGATTGGTTCATGTCATGGTTATCTCATGTATTTACTTGTAATTGTTAAATTGATGGATGAAAGACCTAATTGATATTATAACAATTCATTAGAGAAGGTGGTGATCCGTCTTGTCATGTTTCATAAGAGTTTGTAGTCTTTCGTGCTCGCTCATGTATCCTACACCTATAGTTTGCATTGATGCCAAGTGTTTGAAAAAATGTCAGTCCCGGTTGGGGATGGTCAGGCCTAGTAGTGTGGTTGATTTTTGGTTTAGTAGTATTTTCATGTCTTTGATGGATTCTAAAAGTTAAAATAAGTTCTGGGAAGTGACTGAATTTTGGGCTAGAAAAGTACCTTGAATTTTTTTGATGCTGTCACAGGTATGTTGGGAAAAGTCCCTAAACGCTAGCATGTAGGCCTGTGAGAGCATCAATAGGTCCATGTATGCTGGCATGTCTATAAAATGAGAGAATCTAGAGGTAAAGAGGTCTAATAGATCAGTGGGACCCAGGGGAAGGATGTCTGAGTGGCTGAGATGTCTCCTAGGGGTGTTCTTGCTTATGTGGAAGGTATGGTTGATGTGTTTTGTCGATTCCATTTCCTTAAGGTCACCAAGGAGGTTGAATATTTTCATAATGGCCTCTCTCATCGCATGTTTACCTAGGCTGGCTAGTCACTCATGTAGATGTGGGAGGAGGTTGCTTACAGATTGGCATCAGATCCTGGTTTCACTCTCCTTGGGTGAATGTATTTGTCATGCATTCATGTTGGTCATACATGTGCCAATCATACTTGAATGTTTGTTTCATATGCATGGTGTTGGTCATGGTCATAGTGATGTTTCCATGGGAGTAAGGATGTCATTATGTGAAGCATGATTTCATGAGTGTATAATTGGTTACATGTTGTTATATGTCACTTACATGTGTCATTTTGTATGCTTGGTTACATTCTCATATGTTTGGTTACATTATTGCATGCTTGGCTACATGTATCATTCTTGTAGGCTTGATCACAATTATCATCATTCATGATTGATATTGGCTTGATGGGCCTTGACCTAGGTTCAATGTTAAGTAGCCAAGAAAATCCCTACACTATTGGCCCTTTTGGCATCAATCCGCGGAGCGAGGACTGAAGTCTCACCTGAAGCAGTATGGGGGGGATGCATGAACCAAGTTTCTGCACCCTAAGATGGTAGCGAAGTGACTTTTAGACCTTCACTCTACCTTCATGCAGATCAATAAGCCCTTTAGGGCTTATCACATTACTTCTCTTATTTGTCCTTGAAGCCTCTGCAAATGTCTCTGATCGTCCTTCCTGAACCCTAAATAACCAATTCAGAAACTTACGCGTCCCTGTAATTATCCTTACTTTTGTGTCTACCCCAATTAGCTTAAGTATTGGTTAAATTCAAAAAGAATTATGATTATCTTCATGTAAACAGATATTCTTACTTGTGTTTATATGACAAAGTAAAATACGTAGATTCGCGCATCAATATAGCATTAAATCATGAACCTAGTATTCAACATTCATAAGAGAAGTAAAATAACTCATACACAAATATCTTCAGAATAATTCTTTTTATTGATGGTTCATATTTCCAGTATAGACTCTAACTGCCCTACGCACATGGCTTCAGGGGTCCACACACTCAACTGCGAACTTCTACCCTAGGCCTCTGCGCACTCAGTTACAAAGCCTCTTCTTATGCTAAGACTCTTCTCTCTTAACTCTCACAGACCCGAAAACTTACTTACAAATCTACCAAAAATTGCCTTAGACTCTTCTAAGACTCCCTTTTTATACATTCCCATGGACCGTGGACCAAGGGCAAATCTCATCAAGCCGACACAAACTATGCAAACTCAAGGCGGAAACCCTTTTTGGTTGTTTACATCTTCATGCTTGGTGACCACAAAATGTGAAGACTTTACATTCTTTATACAAAACTTGGGCCTTTATGATCTGGATTTAAAAAAGAACACAACAAATTATAGAGATAACCATAAACACAAAGATGTAGTGGAAATAATACTTCATTTCATTAATGTAAAATACTGAGATATGCTTACAAACAGAAAATGGAAATAAACAACTAAGACAATGGTAGCTTATCCCTAAGAAGAGATGTGGTGGCTACATGCCTCTGAATTGTGTTATAATGAGGCTCAAAGGACTATTTATTGTTGAGAAACAATGAAAAACCCTAAACATCCAAAAACCTAACCCTAGAAGATGAAGCGTCAAGCTGTGGGCCCCATTTGGGTAAATTGGTACATCAACTTCTCGAGGTCATAAATTTTGCATATGATCTTCGTTTGACGCGTACAATATCTTGTTAGAAAGATCTATCTGAGAACTACAACTTTAGGAAGAGCAACATCGGTCCATGGACCCATGTTGCTCCCAATTTTCCCAAAAAGCGTCGTTTAGGGCCTCAAAACGGCTCTGGAAGTTTAGGACCCGAAAAAATGCTAAAAATAGTAAACTGTGCTACAATTAACGAAATTGAAAAGCTGAAAGAAACAATGGTGAGGATCCAAGTGGACTTGGTGGGTGGCCACCAATATCCACTTGGATCATTCCTCCCCCCTTAGGAAGTAATGGTCCCCATTGCGTTGAGTTCCTCCATGAGATGAAGAAACTTCTGCTGAACTTGGTCCCTAGTGAGCCACTTACCCTAGTGAAGGAGTTGGCCTGCTTTGACAGCTCCATACAGTTGGATGTTCTGCTGGCGAGTGTGCTTGATCTATGTGTCCATGATCCAATTAGTTGTAGCTTGTTCCATGCAATCTGGATTTAACTCTGTGGGTGTGAGCTGTTCTGCAATGTCGGATGTGTCTAGTAATGGTGGAAAGTATGGCCAAAGGTGGTCCACATTGAACACTGGGTGTAGGCCAAGGAATGGGGGAATGCTGAGCTCAAATGCATTATCTCCCATAGCCTTGGTAATGGTGTAAGTACCATATCGAAGTGTCTGAGTTTCCAATAGTCTTTGGTAAGGTGTTCCTTTTCCAAATGCAACCAGAATTTGTTGCCCACCTAAAACTTGTGTGGTACCCGATGTTGATCATGTCACTACTTGTACTTGGAATTTGATTTCTCTAGAATGTCATGGACTTGCTGGTGAATATGTTGGATGTGCTCAATGAAGCTGCTTGAATTATTTGTTTCAGACTGGACATGAGCTGAATCTGCGTGAGTAGCTGCAAATGGCATGGCCATATCAATGGGACATAGTGGCTAGAATCCCAAGCCTACCTGAAAAGGGCTATGGCTAGTCGAGCTATCGAGAGCCTGGTTGTAGCTGTGCTAAACATAAGGGAGGCTCTCATCCCATGTGCGTGGATGCTTTGAGTTGTACATGCACAGAATGTGTACAATCATCCTGTTGACAACCTCTGTCTGGCCATCAGTTTGAGGATGGAAGGCTGTGGACTTAGTGAGTTTGGTGTCCAACATCGACCAAAGACTGGACCAAAATGCACTAAGGAACCTGTTATCCCAATCTGAGATGATAGACTGTGGGATCCCAAAGTGCATGCACACTCATTCAAAGAATAGTTTAGCAGTGGCTTCTGTTGTGATATTCTTCTTACAAGCCGCCATAATGGCCATCTTCGAGAACCTGTCGACAACCACAAAAACACAGTCATTTCCATGCTTAGTGGAAGGAAGCCCTGACATGTAATCCATGGAGATCGATTCCCAAGGTTGACTAGGGGTAGGCAGCAGGGTATAGAGGCCTTACTTCTTGACTGTCAGTTTGGCAATGGTGCAGGCAGTGCATGATCTGGTGTACTTCCCGACATCCTGTCGAAGATTCGGCCAGTAGAAATACTTCTATAGTACTGCCACCATTTTCTCGACCCCGAAATTCCCAGCAGCTTGACTGTAGTGTGCTTCCCAAATAATCTTGGCATGCTCACTTGAAGGAACACAAAGGTGACCCAGGTGGCATAACAGGGCATTCTGGAGGTGAAAATCTGGAACATGCCGACCCTCCAAGGGTGTCTAGTATGTGTGGCCAAAGTCTGGGTCGCTTTTGTAGAGAAGTGGACAATCAGAAGTCTCGTGCCCACAAGAGTTGAGCATGATGGTTAATGACATGATCGGTGGTCGACTGACGCAATCTGCAACTTTATTGGTGTTGCCCTTATTATACTTGATATTCAAGTGGAACTATTGCAGGTATGTGGACCACTTCTAATGGCGATCATTCTATAATTTCCCTTGGGTCTGTATGAACTGGAGGGGTCAGTGGTCTGTGTGGATGACCATTTCCTTCCCCAAAATGTAATGTTTCCATTGTCAGCAGGCCTGCACAATGGAATACATCTCTTTGTCATAAGTGGGATACTTTCGGACTGTGTCTAAAAGTGTCTCACTATGATATGCCACTAGATGCCCGTGTTGAGTAAGGACTACCCCAATAGCATAGTTAGAGGCATCTATCTCGACCTCAAATGGTTGTTGCAAGTTTGGCAATGCAAGCACTGGTGCCGAGTAGAGGCAGCCTTTCAACTCTGTGAATGCCTTTGGTTGAGATTCAGACCAAAAGAATTTTTCTTTCACTCCTCTCTTGGTGACTTGACTCAAGGGCCAATTGATATGAGAAAATCCCAACATGAACCTGCGGTAGAAGTTGGAAAGACCTAGGAAGCTGTGGAGCTCCGTTAGAGTGGTTGGAGAGGGCCAATCCCGAATGACTTGGATCTTGGCTGGATCCACATGCACCCCCTATTCATCAATAATGTATCCTAGATACTGAACCTGGGTCATGCCAAAAGTGCATTTCTTGAAATTGGCACATAACTTGTGTTGTCGCAGTGTTTGTAGAACCTGTCAGATGTGCTGGAGGTGCTCTCCCCAACTCTGGCTAAAGATTAGGATGTCATCCAAGTATACCACTACAAATGAGTTGGTGAATGGCCACAAGATGTCATCCATTAGCCTCATGAAGGTTACAGGAGCATTCTTCAATCCGAAAGGCATAACCAACCATTCGAAAATGCCCTCCTTGGATTTGAAGGCAGTCTTCCACACATCAGAGGGTTCGATTGGTACCTGGTGACATCCTGACTTCAAATTGATCTTGCTGAAATATTTTTCTCCCTTTAGTTGGTCTAGGAGGTCATCAATCCGTGGGATCGGGTACCTATTATGGACAATGATCTTGTTCAGTGCCCAATAGTCAATACAGATTCTCCAAGTCCCATCCTTCTTCTGTACCAACACGATCAGGCTCCCATAGGGCGATGAACTCAAACGAATGTGACCTTTCTATAGTAGCTCCTGAATTTGCCTCTTGATTTCATTGTTCTCCAGAATGGAGCACCGATAGATTGGTCCATTAGGCTGCAGCACACATGGGGTCAGATCAATGGAGTGCTTGACGTGACACTACAGAGGAACCCCTATGGGGGAGGTGAAGATGTCCTCATACTCCTCCATGACCTTGTCCATCTGTAGTTGTCGTGTGGAGGGGCCCTTTCTAGAGGTCGTGACCACCATCTTCTTCTTTCCTTGAGGGCGTATCATTAGGAAAACAAATTTCCTAGTTTTGGAAATGAGCTTACTACATTGCTTTGTTGTAACTAAAGAGATGGTGGTAGGCAGTGCTACCTCCGGTATCCTGTACAACTTAGTTCCCAAAGTAATAATAACAGCATGGGGCCTTGATTCATACATAGCATGTCACCTCCACAAGTATGGCTGTCCTAATAATACATCACAAACTTCAAAGGGGAGCAATGTCACACAATACCTCATCTGTGAAGGGCTTCATGTTGTATGGAAGGCGACACTGCTAGCTCACGTGAAGATCCCATCCTTGGTGAAGCCACCAGATGGTGTACGGTTGTGGATGTGTTGTGGTCGATAAACCCAACCACTTCACATCTTCTACCGAAATGAGGTTCTTTTGGCTCCTGCTATTGAAAATGAACTATAGTGGGGATCCCTTTACCCACATCTGGGAGTGGAAGATACACTCCTCCTCCTCTAGATCTTCGGGTTCCTCCTTCTGGATCTTCATGGTGGCAACAGTGGTGTTGGGCTCCACATCGATAATCTGCTTCCGTTTGTCATTCCCCTTGTCGGGTTCTGACTCAGAGTTGGAACATGCATCTAATTCTAAAACCTTTAGCTCAGCCACCAGTGATTGCTTGGCCTGACACTCACTTGTGTTGTGAGTGGAGCTCTTATGGAACTCACACCATTTTCTTGTGTCCTTTTTCGGCTTCGCGACACTATTCTTTTCTTGCAGCTTTGGCGGATTGTATTGGGCAACCCCACCTTGGCTTTGTCCTTTGTTCTACAGTTTGAGGGAACCTTTCCCTTACTTGATATTTGCAGATCCAAATTCTCGATTCTTCTGTTCAAACTTTTGCTCGACCTTGACGGCATATCAGTATGCCATGCCGAGCGAGGAGATGCTCAAGAATTCTATTTCTTCTTGGATGTACTTGTGTAGGCATCCATGGTATTTGAGTATCAAATGATGCTCTGCATCCTTGATACCCAACTTTGTGCAAAGGGTATGTAAAATATTGGTAAACTCTGGCACGTCTTGGTCCCTTCCCTGCCGCAGTGTGGTCCACTTTATGTATTAGCTTTCGACAGGGTAGTACTACTCCTTGATGGCATCTCGGAATGAATTCAAGGTGGGTGCAGCTGAAAATAGTGAGCCGGTACTTTCATCCTTCTGCTCGCAAGTAGGTTTCCCACCAGTCCTTGACGTGGGGGGCTGCTTTAAGAAGAGCGAAAATAATCTTTTCCTGATTGGAAAAATCATGAACAGAAAAATAACCCTCTAGCATATTTAACCATTTATCGACAACATTTTCATCTATCTGACACTTAAATATGGGGATTTCAAAATTAACTAGTACCTTAAATGGTGGAATTTCCAGAGTAGCTATGGGAAGTTGATGCATCTCCCTTGGGTAGCTGTTGAAGGATCTGGGCAAAGTTGTCCATCATTGCATTCCTTTGTCACTTGAGGGCTTCTTCAAGCAAGATTTTGATAGGATCTCCTTCTCCCTCATCTTTATTTTCATCCACCATGGGAGGCCATCGAGTTTTGCGAGGCTAGTCTTGCAAAGGTTCGACCAGTTCAAGCCCTAACTCCTTATATCCTGACCTCGTTGGGGACATGCAAAGAAAAACAGAGATAAAGCAGACCACACTGATACCACTGATCCAGATTTAAACATGAACGCAAGAAATTACAGAGATAACCATAAACACAAAGATGCAGCGAAAATAATACTTCATTTCATTAATGTAAAACACTGATATATGCTTACAAACAGAAAATGGAAATAAATAGCTAGGACGATGGTAGCTTATCTATGAGAAGAGATGTGGTGGATACATGCCTCTGAACTGTGTTACAATGTGGCTTGAAGGCCTATTTATTGTTGAGAAACAATGGAAAACTCTAAACATCCAAAATTCTAACCCTAGAAGATGAAACACCAAACTGTGGGCCCCATTTGGGTAAATTGGTACATCAACTTCCCAGGGTCGTAACTTTAGCATACAATCTTCATTTGACACATACAATATCTCATTAGAAATATCTATCTAAGAAATACAACTTTGGGAAGAGAAACATTAGTCCATGGACCCATGTTGCTCCCAGTTTTCCCAAAAATTGTCGTCTAGGGCCTCAAAATAGCTCTGGAAGTTTAGGACCTGAAAAACTGCTAAAAATAGTAAACTGTGCTACAATTAAGGAAACTGAAAAGCTAAAAGGAACAATTGTGGGGGTCCAAATGGACTTGGCAGGTGGTCACCAATATCCACCTGGATCACTTTAGCCCCAGAACTTTTTAACCCCAAAATTGACCCCAGGGGACCCATTCCCAATAGGACCCCAACATAAATATAGTGGCTCACCCTCGAGTCACTCTACTAGCGTGGAGATCTTGTCACGAAGACCTACCATCTCCACTTTTACCACTGTTACTGTGATGGTGCATTGTGTTGCCGCTTGCTTCACTTGCTCGACCAATTGCTCCGTCGTTAGCCCTGCGCTATCTACTTGCATTTTCTGTTGTGTTTCCTGTAGACTAGCCAATTTCCCTTCAATGGAGGCAGTGAGTGCATAGGCTTCCTCCAACTGAGGCCCTAATCTAGCCTTTAGTACTGCCTCATTGTGGTGAGCTGCATCCACCTATTCCTTAAGTGCCTTTGATTCCTACATCTCTCGTGCCTCTGTTTCTAGCCTCTTAACATTGTGATCCTCCTATAGGTTGGTGAATACTTTGAGCGACTGCTCGAAGAGCACAGTGTAATCCTTCACTATGACATCTATAGCTACTACTGCATCTTTGATAGTGGCCGCGCGCTACTCTTTAACCTCTGGGGGAGTCGAAGGCTGCGCCCTCAACTCGAGCTCTAGGATTTTAAGGTTCAGTTCAAACTAAACCTTAGCTAGCTCTGTGCTCACTTCATGCACTCCGGCAGCGAGCTTCCAAATTCTCACATCCATTGGCACATATTCAGGAATATCCATATCTAGAACAATCCTGCATGCCTCAGCCACCACCTTGGTCATGTGCTCATTCTTTTTTGTGACGGCCTTAAGAAGATCAATGGCAGAATTCTTTTGTACAGCCAGCTGAGAATTGTTCACCTTCTGCTCACTGATAACATTCAGTGCGTAATGTTACAGAGCCCGAAGTTCCATGATCACACCATCTTGCAAGGTGTGAAGGGCTTCACTTGGAAGCACGACCAAATTTAGCCCAAGCCTCTTGAGAGCGTTGATAGTGGCCTTGTCATCTTCTGCTTATGCAATCAACGCTCCATCCAGCAGTGCTATGGCCCAGGGATCTAGTGTGTGCACCATTTATGCTACCTCTAAAGTTCCAGGCACCAAACTAGTTGGCGCCACACTGCTTTGCCCCACACTGGTTTGTACCTATGAAGCCTATATCTACAGCTCATGTATACCCATTTGAATGGCATCCAAGGCCTGTTTCTGCTGTTGCTCAAACTGCTACAACAATTTTGCAGTCGCATCCCTCACCATCTCGCCAATGTCATTCAAATCACCTTCTATCAAGGTGATTGGGTCAACAGACATTTTTCTGGCCTTGGACTTATTTCCCGGCCCTACTTTCTCATGCTCCCTATTGCACTTAACCCAGAACAGAGCAGTCTCCAAGTCTGCTCCTCCCTGTTCGAATTGTTGTTCTTCCTCTTCTGTCTCTAGGGAAGGATATTTCTGACTCCTGTTGGAGTCGCACTCCTCATCTTCTTCTTGTCCTTTTGTCTGCTTTGTGGTAGTACACTCTAGTTTGGATTTTTCCTCAGTCTCTTTCTTCCTCTTTTTGGCCAGCTATTCCATATTTAGTCTAGCCTCTTATTTCTTATGCCTCGCTACAAAC
Source organism: Pinus tabuliformis (assembly GCA_031772625.1). Classification (NCBI taxonomy): domain Eukaryota; kingdom Viridiplantae; phylum Streptophyta; class Pinopsida; order Pinales; family Pinaceae; genus Pinus; species Pinus tabuliformis. The sequence continues at coordinate 396,084,656 of CM062804.1, read as the reverse complement.
TTGCTAGACCCAACTGTCAAGTCTGAGGCCGTACACTACTCTGCTGGCCAGTGGTCGAGGACCGCCAAAATTGCATCGTCTGTGGCTAGGTATGGAAGGTCATACCAATTTTGATCAGGGTCCTTCCACTCTTTCATGGATACATAGTGGAATTCTCCCTTGAACTCCACATACGCTGCCAACTGTTCGAAGACAATCGATGATAACCATGGTTTGTGGTTAATGGACATGTTGATACTCATCTCCATCAAGATCCAAAATATGTTGCTATCCTTGACCCCTTGGGGGTCCTTTATGGCCTAGAGCGAAGCGAACTTTGCTACTTTCAGTAAATCTTGTACAACTAGAGGAAATTGACTATCCTCCGGTAACTCCCATGCGACTAGTATTATGGATAGAAGTAGCCATGCATAGTGAAAAGTTTTGCTTTGATCCTATGCCTCTCTTTAGTTTGCGAGGAACTCGCTGTAGAGGTAGCATGCCCAGTTGAATTGTATGCCCTCCGTGCGCTGGGCCACTAATGATATGCCCGGTGCCAGCACTTCATCTGCACAACACTTCCTCATAATTTTCCTAGCTAGGATCTGGGTAGCTACTTTGACCGCAGGGTCAATTATGCTAGAAATAGAGCAACCACGCGGCTTCTCGATGAGTTTAAAATTTCCGTACATTTTCTCGGCAAGGTTGCGCTCACCTGTCTTTCCGCCAAATGCCATGGCCAGATTTAATCCTAAATGTGACAGTCGAGTGATCTTATGGATCAACATGTCAATGATCGGTATTGGTTCTGCTAACCACAAGCACCCATTGTGCACCAAGCATAGTAGTTGTTTGATCACTATCATGGTTATGGGCATGTGGTTGTAATGCGGCACCCATAGCATGTTTAGTAGTCCTGCCTTGTCTTCCCCTTTTATCCATTGCCTTGGCTCCAACGCAATCACACCATATTCCTTACAGAAGACACGATGCATGAATTGATCACTCGCTAAGTGGGGAAAGCAATCTATAGCGGCCAAATCCCAATCCTCTAGCTTTAAATGGGGGACGTGTGCTAGGCGTGGTCCTTCAAATGCAATCTTGTCGGGTAGCAACAATGTATGTAGTGTGACTTTTCTCTCATCAATTTCCTTTGGGACCTTCTTTTCCTTTCCTTGTCGTCGAGGAATGTATTCAGGAAATTTAGAGATAAGGTCAAACCCTTCAACGTCAATGTCCTCTACCCCCATGTCAATTTCTTCCCCACCCATATTGATTTCTTCAATATCTTCTTCAGGTTCTAGGTCAACTACCTTGCCCTTCTCTTACGCAGTGGGCTTTTCCTTCTGCAGGTGTTTTCTGGGTGACGTGTGCACCAATGGTGTCGATTTCTGCTTATCTTTCTTCATTTTCGGACCTTCTTTGGTTGGTGTAGGACACGGCCTAGGTGACCTTGACAATTTTGGTACCTCTACAAGTACTTCAACACTTACTATATCTTGGGCCGCTTCCTCAGCTGTCATTACTACCTTCAGGGCAGCTCCCTTAGCTGCCATTACTTCTCCAGCACTCATGTTTTCTACGGGCGCTGACATGATGCTAGTCAAAAACTCCTGTGTTTCCTTCGACAACCTCTCAAATGCTGAACTCACTATCAAAGCTTCAAATTTCTCATGGTTCATATGCGCCTGAGAGATCAACACCTCAATTCTCAAAATGCCAAGTCTTTTTCGTTGGGAAGACACCTGTAATTTATAGACATTTTTGAATTCAAATCCAACTGTTTCCCCCAAAATTTGTTCACAAATTCTAGATTGGAAACATATTTTCAAAGATATTGCCCTTAAATTCTGACTTAAATGTCACCCCCCACTCCATTTAGCCATTTTTTCATCTTCAAATCATGAACAGTGACCATAATGATCACTTTCCGACTGCCCTGTGCGGTCCCTTCTTTGATAGCATAGCTCCCCGTGCGTTTCTACTGACACTGTGACATTCCTTCATTCCATGCAATTTCCCAATCACGCAGCTCCACAACCCAGGTAGTGTAGTTTATAGTCCCGCACCTCCTTTTAGCTACCTGAAGTGCTAAGACTATGCTTCCATCATGTAATCATCTAGCCAGATTGTTGGTGTATAGCTTCAATCAATAGCCATTCACCTTTCCTGGGAAGGGTTCTCCATTTAATTTTACCAACTGAACTGCTCCACCGTTAGTAATATCCTTGATGACATATGGCCCCAACCAGATGCATCCTAAATTTTCCTAGAAATTTATCAAAATTGTTTTCATATAATAAAACTAAATCATTTACCTTGAAGATGTGCAGTTTGATGTGCTGATCGTGATGTGCCTCTTCTCGCTCATTTTGAACTTGTTGATGTAATCCAGCTAGAAATCTATCCTCTCCAATCTCTGTTAGCTGTGTAAGCCTCTCCTCCAAGGCCTTGTGATCTTCCATTCATGTGAATTCTGCTATGTGCAGACTACGTACAATGTACTCCATCAGCATCACAAGCTTGAGCAGCATTTGTCGAGTCAACTTCTTGCAAGTCGTTCTATAATCCCATATCACCATGGGTACGCACACATCCTAGTCATTTCTTTGAGCATTGCAAACCTTTGTTAGTGTGATCTCCAATATTTTATTAAACATTTCCACCGTCGCATTAGCCTGTGGATGATAAGGCATACTTTTTTTATGGTAAACTTGAAATTCCTCCATCAGCATGTTGATAGTTTCATTAATAAAATACGTACCATGATTGCTCATCAAAATCTTCAAACACCCAAACCTTTTCAGTACATACTCAAAAATAAATTTTGTTGTTGTTGTGCCTGTACAGTCCTTCACAGGATGTGCCTCTTCCCATCTAGTTAAACATTTAGTCACAGTGATGATGTATTTCCCACTCGTCTTCTTTCCTATAGGCTGAATTGGTCCCACAAAGTCATTCGCACACTTTTTGAAGGGTTTTAATGATATTTGTGGATTCAGCAGTAGCTCATCCCTTCGTGAGGGTCTGACAGTCCTTTGGCATGCATTGCATGCCCTACAATATGCTTTTGAATCCTTATGCAAGGTCGACCACCACAACCCAGCATGTAGAATCTTTTGCGTTGTTGCTTTTCCTACATAATGACCTCCCATAACTCTACCATGAGCCTCATCGAGGATGTTTTGTTCAAACTATGGCACATAACATCACAATATTTCATCTAATCCCATTGTTGGGAAAAAGCCCATGTTTGAGTCAAATTTTGTAATAAACTTGTAAAGGCTCTACATTTTGTGGTCGCAGAGCGCGAAGGTGTCATAAGTCATAAAGGGTTTTTCACCCTTAGTTTTGTAAAGTAAAGTCAGTTGTAAGAGATCTACTCGAGCTAAGCTTTAAGTTGTTAGAATCATTATGAATGGAAGAGAGTCATAGATCCAAGATAGAAGTCTAAGTTTTGGGTCATAGTGTAGGTAGAGGCTCTGCAGTTGAGTGCATAGAGGCCTAGAGCAGAAGTCCGTAGCTAAGTGCGCGGACCCCTGTAGCTGTGTGCACAGGGTAGATAGAATCTATAATCACTTGGAAGATATCAATAAAGAGAAGTATTTTTCAATTTCTGTGTCTTTGCTCTGATTAATTCATCTTATCATTTTATGTATGAATTTCCTTTATAATGCTTATGTGATGTGTGAATGTGTATGATGATTTTGGATAACTAAACGCATATAAGAATATCTTTTTACGCGGGGCTAACTGTGAGTATCTAATAAGATAAGTAAGACACTTAGACTAGTTAAGGAATCTGCATGGTATGCTACCTTAGCAGTGTGAAAGTGTCTAGATGGAGGGCTAGGGCTACGCGAAGGACAATCATACCCTTTCATGGAGGTATTGAAGGAGGAAATAGAGGGCTCGTCTATCAAGCCCTAGAGCGAAGTGACCTACATGAAGAGAGGAATAAAGGGAATAAAACAACATCACGACCATCTCAGGGTGCAGAAATTTTCTTCCAACATCCCCCCATACTGCTTCGAGTGAGACTTCAATCCATGCCCCGCGGGATGATGCCGAAAGGGCCATTAGTGTAGGGATTTGTTTGACTAATTAATGCAGAACCTGGGTCAAGCCCCTTTAAGCCAAAAAATGGTTCCATTGCCAGGACTGGAATCTACATAAGAGATGTGTGATGTCGTATCACTGGAATCTAACTAAGAAAGAGATTGGTGATTAGTTGGATAAGAAGATCCACGAATTCATGGTGGAGGAGAACAGAAACCCATGACTAACAAAGGAATAGTGGAAGGATAGGTACCTATACACAAAGATCCATGAAATCGTTTTCTTCTCCTTTCCGATTGAGCTATACGAGTGGATCGTGAAGCTAGCAGATAGCCAAGGAAGGTGGAAACATGACGGTCCTATTGTGTGGACCCCAGAGCGTGTGCGAAGGTTGGAAGCATCAGAGGACAAGATTGCCCGTGTTGTCGATCATTGGCTTGATCATGTCATAGGAAGATTTGTAGCTAAATTTGCGGTCGACACCTCAATTAGCTATAGCGAGGTGGAGCGACGCTTTTTTAAAGGACCGCGAGGTAAGTATGTGAAATCTTTGAATACCTAGATTAAAATTCTATTGTGTAAAAAATGGGTTATGTAGCTACCTTGATGTTCAAAGCTACATGAAGCAGCAAAACTTACAGAAACGATGGAAAAAAGGGTCCTAAATATAGTCCGTTGATTTCACCTCCACGAGGTGATGAAGAGGGAATAGTGTAGGTTTCTCCATGAAGTGATATTCAGTTAATAAGGGAAGGATTCCCACGAATACCACTTCAAACCACACCACCTCCAATTTCTCCACCATCGCCTGTGACTTCACCTATACCACCTGTTGTCCCTTAAGAAACCAATTTACTAGCTGTGTAGAAATTGTACTTAAGACATTAATGTTTATAATTGTTGTCACTTGTTTGTCACTTAATTGTATGTTGTATTCTCAAATGAAGGACCTGAAAGACTTGGTTTTAAACCCTCAATGCTTAGATGACATGAAAATCTCAGAATGCCATTTGATTGCTAAATATAAATGATGAATGAAGAACGCTAGAAGAAGTCATAGACAATATGTTGTTTTACACATAATCTATTATCTGTGACACTTGGAGAAGTTAAAGATAATATGTTGTCTTACACAGAAACTACTATCTGTAACTTAAAATAATTGAAGGGGTGGGAACTTGAAGTATAGGAGTGATCTTTTAAGGATTTTAAATTCATTTACATAAGAAAATAAAGACTTGCAGCTTCATTACCATACTTAAAGGAAGAAAACATTTAATGACACATAACAGAGAAGTCACAAAATCATACCCAAAAATGTGTGGAAAATTTTGATTCTTTCAGTAATCAATAGTTTTATCATGAATACAGTGGCCCAATCTCCAGGTTCTCCAAATTTCGAACCCCTTCTCTATAAATTTTCCTCTTTTTATACATTATGATACATTTGGTAATCACCAAAATTGTCAAACTACTTAAGTATTCTCCTAACTATCTAAGTAAAATAGAATATTACATAGAGGGTAAAAGAAACCTCATTCTCAAGAAAATAAAATAATAGGAAGTAAAAAAAATTAGTAGGTAATTGCTATTCATTGTTCGAATTGGTGGTTGGAGTACGTGGTCTAAGTGTTATTCTACAAGTTGTAACCTTGTAGATGTCCTCATGATAGTTAGACTATTTTAAGATAGCAAAATGCAATTTTACAAGAACTCCGTGCATGAACTTGGGCCCACATATCTATCATAAACGTTTTGATTAGCTAAAACATAAAGAAACCCTTATGGCCCACATATATATTGGGAGTGCTCTGATTGGTGGAAACACTAAGAAACCACAAAACTGAAAAGGATTTAGACTCTAGTTTGTAAACTTACCATGTCCTCCTGAGATATGCGTGATCACCATCCGATACACATTCAATAAACGGTCTGATCCTTCAGAATTCAAAAAAACTTTAAACCTGTTGAACTAAACCTTATCACATCTGCTTTTTCAACGACCCTTTGACTCCCATATGGATCCGATAAGAAATAAAACTGAAAGTTAATGATTTATCAGGTCCGATTTTAAAGATAAAACCCAATTACTTTTCGACCTAATATCTTTCGGATCCCTTCCCTTTTGATGAACGACTGTGATTGGCCCTTACTTCAGCGGATTAAACTATATTTCATACAACATCGCATCCGATCTCCAAAATAAACCCCATTCTATTTAACTACGTGATTGCTATCAGATCTATGGCCTGTTGATCAGACAACCTAGATCTTCTCATGGGTTTCTCACATTTGCTAGGGTAAAGAATGTATGGGAGCTTCAATGAGGTTGAACCCCCGCAGTACTTTCAGGCCACACATTGCAGTCAACCATGCTAACGTCACGATCAACTGCGGGGGTTTAACTTTAATTAATCTTTGTGCTCATTTCCTTCCCGCAACACACCTCAACGTACTTATCAAGCTATCACTTAATCATGCCTCTTCAACCTGCATGACCTTTAGATAATGGGTTGGGCCCATTGTCTTTTGATTTTTTTTTTAAATAATTACATACATAATTTTTTTTTTTTTTCCTTTTTAAATATTATCAAGTAACCTCAAGTGACAATGAATGCTACAACATCTGGCTCCACCCGAGAATAGTGATTCTACCTCAAGAGCACTAAGAACCACAGATTAGTGCCTTCGCCTTGGGCATGGAGTCACATATTACTTAGCCAATTAAACTCCTATGGAATTTGTACAATGATTTCACTCTGGTATCTACGATGATAGGATGCTTATGCTTCAGAACTGGAAGTAATTCTTGAGGTACTGCCAATTGACAGGTAGTTGTAGAGTTTCACCATCAAGATTCTTTGAATTGAACACTTGAGCATTGTCTATTATGACTTTTACAGGGCATCCAAGTCTACTGAACATGCTTTCCTCATATGTCTTAAGATCCTCATAGGACCAAGCCAAAACATCATTGTATTGCCTGAAAATCTTAATATATCTCTCCTTATAATTGAGTGAAACTTTCTTGAACAATTTGACCAGCTTGGGTTCCTTCGGGGTTCCAATATTGTGATCTTGAATCTATTCATCCTGTGAAAGGAAACCATTACCTGTTCCTTCTTTATAATAGGCTCCATCAAATAAGAACTTCCACACCCATTCTATTTGTAGCTCTGTATTTATACAGGCTGGAGTAAGCTACCTCTGGTTATCTTCAACCAATTCTGCATTGTCATGTAGCATGAAGCAAGAAAAGTCATCTTTCTCCTGGCTATATATAGGTGAATTACTTGCTTCGTTATTTATGATTGTTCTAATAAATCTTGTTTCTTAGTACAACCTCTTTTCTTTCCCACCAAAAATTGGTATGACAGCATAAGAAAAGTCTAGTTTCAAAACACCACCCAATTTAGCCCCCCATGACGTAGATAGTAACATTCCAAACCTAGCAGGAATATCTACTACCACCACATCCATTACCAAAATTTTGGCTAGAATCTGGGCTAGTGACACCACCATATCTTTAATGCACCCCAAGAACTTGACTTTATGTGAATCAAAAGAATACAGGTCTCTGTAAGGTTTAATAACTTGTAGGTTTAGTTGTTTCATCTTTGATAGTGGCATAAGGTTATGTGAGGCTCCCGAATCAAACATACAATTGTGCAAGAGTAAATCATGAACCAATAAAGAAATGTAGAAAGGAGGTGTTGAAGAATCTACCTCCTCCACATGTGAACCAAAAACCACTATTGGTTTATCTTCTTGCAAATTCACAATGTCATTTGTATTCACATTTTGAGATATACTGATAAACTCTATAATTTCTCTTTGATAAGCTAGTGTTTTAAACATCTCTATGAGAGATACCTGAATTCTGGTCTTTTCTAACTCTTTGGTGAAACTAAACACATGGCTCTGTTTAGTATTCCTTTCATTCTCATCTTCACTTTTCTTCACGACTGAAATCTCTTGTGGGATGGAAACAAGTTTCTCTAAAGGAATTTTCACTTTTGTCTTGAGAGGACTCACCTTGAAGAATTTGAGTCTTTCTACTTGTATTGTGCTACTTCTTTCCTTTATTCAATTTTTTTGTAGGTTATGGTTCTTGTTCTTGCAGAGTCGCCTTTTGTAAGGGAGCTAGAACTTGTTGCTCACCTTCATCTTCTTGACTTATAGATATTTTACTTGATCTCAAGTCATATTTCTTATGTAGTTCTACCTACATAAAATCAAAAAAACCGCTTCCAATATTCATTAATTTCATTATCATCATAGATGACATCTATTTCACTATATTCTCCTCCCTCAACACCTAGTTCATCTTCATCTACTACATACAATGTGAAAATATGTTCATCGTGATCCTTGGAATCCTCTGGTACTCCATCAGGATCTGCCTCTATATGCAGTGGTGCTTGAATTTGATCTCTATGTTTTCTCTCCCTCTGTAAAATTTGCAGAGGTTGTCTTCTATATTGAGGATTAAAATTTCTATTTTGTTGTACTTGTCTCTGAGAATTCTTACTCTCTAATTCCAATTTAATCAATTTGTTAGACAAATTTCTAATTACATTATTCATATCCTCTAATGTTTGATCTTGAGAGGATTCTACTTTAGCCTTTCCCTTATCTTGGATAGGTTCTGCATCTGGTGTTTTACCTGTAGCCACCATATTTGCCTCTATCTCTAATGCATCTATTTGGATCTGAACAAGGGTTGGTGATCTCCTCTCCCTCAATGTGAATCCAAAATTTGACTCAAAAGACCGTACAAAAGTTATTTTTGCACCAGAATGAGGGGGCTTAATCTTCATTAGAATACTATTATACAATTTATTTAACCTTTTGATGAATTTAGCAACACCTTCATCACATTTCTTCTTGATAACATTAAACTCTGTGAGTGAATACCCATGGTCTCTTTTTTCTCCCCATCTCTGGGTGAACAAGTGCTCAATCTCTCCCCATGTTGTAATTGATATGAAATCACCATAATCTAAATACTAATGTAGAATTAATTAGCCATTTATGAGTTGAATGTTAACTGAAAGCACGGAAATCGAAGAAACTTCTTGAATTGATCACTTTACGATATCTAATAAACCATAATTAAGATGCAAAATAGAAGTGAAAATAGTGAAAACAAAGTTATACCAGACAACAATATTGACTACAGAGTTCGTCCCTGATGGACTACGTCTCCGAGTCCACTTTCAAGATGGGTGACCACTTTTATTAGGAATGATAAGGAAGAAGTAGATTACACAGTGAATTAGATAGACTAAACTTACACACAGGTAATTCTTACCTCTGTCATCAGATAGCTCTCTGAACCAGCTTTCCAACACCGCTTACGGTTTCCAAATCCGACTCTCGATGCTCCTGAAACACTAAAAGAAAAATCACCTCTAACCTCTAGAACATGCATACAAAAACCCAAAACCTCCAATATCCTCTTAATTTGAATAAAGCTTCCTTTTATAGGCTTGCAGATGCATCTAAACCTCCTTGACTACATTTGAGATGAATGAGCTGACTTTAAGGGTTCATTGGCCTTGGTCTGGTCACCTTCTGACACCTAATGAAGAGGCTACATGGTGGAGGAATTAAAATAGCACCAAAATAATAACAAAACCCACTTTAGACTTTGGTATAGGTGCAAACTGCCAATGGTTTTTCTAACTGGGCGGAAAAATGGTGACAGCGCATGTGAACATTGTTTCATAACCTGTGGTTATCGCTCTGGTAGTTCTGCTACCAACTGACGGTTATGGTGACGGTGGTAGTGGCGGTCACATGACATGGTTTGCTCCACAGTCTTCATTGCGGTGAGAATTCTGCAGCTCTGTAAACCCTGATGGTCAACTCCAAACCTAACTACTCACATGCTAATGATATCTGTTGATGGTTTTGATGCAGTTAAGGTGTGCAGTTATGGTTATCCCTGTCTCCATTCACTTGCCAAACCTCCGCCATGGTTTCAACTTGCAATTAACTCCAATGTTAACATTTAACTAATGGTTTGTCACATCTTTTGTCACATGACCATGCGGTCCCGCTGCGGTCTCATGTTGGTGGTTAGGGACTATTATGAATAGTTTTGTATTGTTTTTAATGTTTTACATGGTAGAATAGGCCGAGAGTTATTGGAGCTAGTTTTTTTTGGGGTTAGGCATTGTATTAACACATAGTTTTTGTTTTTTGTGGTAGGTTAGGACTTAGGTGATAGATTTGTAGCATGGTTTTATGCAATAGGACTTAGCTTTAGGATGTAGATTAGGATTTTTTTGTAATACATTTCAATGCATTAAGGTTTAGAACTTAGGATTAGGGTTTTAGCATAGGATTAATACATAGATTAGGGTTTATATGTATTTTTAGAAACCCATATGTAAAATATTGTCACAATGTGACGTTTGCGAGATTCGTCACATGATGTCAATAAACCCATGCCTACCATCGAAAAATGACGATATCGATCCTTTGCCATGACAAAAACCCTGATGACATATAAAACCTCTATGATGGATGACACAACCATGTCGACACCAATCTTGTTTTTCGAACAACAAAAGAACATGTCGTCGACCAAACCCTAGGGAAATATTGATGAAATCAAGTCGACAACCAGGCGCTAAACCATCTCTCTTGAATGCCATGAGAACCGATGAACATTACCTGAACAACCTGATCATAACCAACACTGTCAAAACTGAACTAAAGTGACGATGACACTGAATGATACCCATGAACACTGATGACAACACTTTGAGCACTTGTGCAATTGAATCAACAGATCCTCCTGGATCATTCCTCTCCACTTCAAAGCTTTTGGACCACAAAAGTTTTACTAATTAAATAGTCAATGAGGGTAGAACTCCCTCTCTTTCCACCATGACCTGACGATGTACCAATACATATGATCAATCACTTGCATGTGATGACCCTGATGATGCTGACCATGATATCTTTCGATTTGGTGACCTGTTTCTTCTGTCCGCAGTATGAAAAACTTGTGACAATGAGAAAACAACCTACTATCAACATGGCAATTAAATTCTTTCCATGAAGAATCATGAGTTAGTGATTCAAAAACATCTTTGAAAACAATATTTGTAGAACTTTGTTCAATACATTTGATGGGTATTAACAATCTACTTTCTGGAATAACTAAAATACTCAAAGACTCCTTTGATTTTAAATTCATATCAATTACTTGACTTGATTTACTTTCCTATTGACTAATTACTAAGTGAATTTGCTGCACATAACTCATCCAGCTGTGATGTAAAGAATGTTGCAACTTAGTTTGAGTTTGAAAGTATCTAAGTAATTGTTGATTTACTTGAATCACTACTTCTTTTTCTATTAACTAATATCTCTACTGACTTACACTTTCACTTAATGCATTAATTTTCAAATGAATATAAGGAAACTTTAGATCTACTTTCAAAACTTCTTTGCCATGAAAACTTATAGACTTCCTCTCCACTTGAAAAGAGACTTAATTACTTTTTAAAGAATGAAATGATGATGCAATACCAAAGAAATGAAACAATGATTTTCCCCAATACTGACCTACACCCCTGAAATTGAAAATAAACATACGATCTGGAACAGGTCTCTGATTAAACTCACATGTACCATTCCCTACAATACACTGGTGATGATGATAGCTTCTAGAATTCAGTTGAAAGAATGAATTGAGATTCATTCTGTCTTTAAGAAGATGTTCATAGGACATTAAATGTATCTCATAATGCTTATCCTGTTTATGAACAAGATTTCTTGGAAAAGAATTAACCACCTTGACTTATTGATCTACAGACTGAATCTCGCATCTTGAACAATCATCCTTATATTGTTCCTTAATAAACATGAGGACATATTTACTTGAACTTATTAATTGCTTAACTTGATTTGTAACAATTAAATCCAAGTTTGATTTGAATTTATGCGCCCTAACAATAAATTCAACCCCTTCTTTCTTTAGGTGATATTTATTTTCTCTTCAGTAAAATACTGCATCTCTATCATAAAGACAAAGACTTCCTAAGACAGCTCCACATATGTCTACTGGGACCACATCTAACTCCACTTCATCAATGTACCTAGATGTAATTGCAAATTTTAACCGACACTTCTTTGTGACATGTATCTAAGTTGATTTATTAATCCAACCTAATGGGTATGGTTTTGGATGATTCTGTGTTTCCAATCACAAATGATTAACTATATGTCCAGATATTAAATTTTCTTGCGATCTACTTTCAAACATTATGTCAATCTTTGTATGCTTAGAAGTTATCCTTATGTGGAAGAGTTCAACTCTTTTATCCTTATTTGGAGGATTTATGTTTGATGAAGATACATTAGTTTTCAAACTTGAACCAGTGTCAGAATTTTTACCTGTCATTATCCTCCTTTCATCACTTGAATCTGAACCTAGAGCTTGCTGGATTGCTGTAATGGCCTTATTTTCATCCTTTGCCTTAAGGAACTTTTTCGGCTTAAGTTCTAGATGAAGTTTCCAACACTTTGATTCATCATGAATGATTCTCTGGCAATGAGAACAAGTTGGTCTTTCCTTCTGAACGATCATTGATTTCTTTCTCTTTGAAATGTTCTTCCCCTTACTACCACTGGAATATTTGGTTTCCATCTCTTTGGATGACTGAGATGATAGCTTGAATGGTCTACCACCTGATTCAACATGTATGGCCTGAACACACACCTCATCAAAATCATCAAGATTAAACATCAATAAAGTATGCTGCAAATATGAACGTAAAATACCGATGTATTTTAACAAAGTTTCATGTGTAGCCAATGAAATACAAAGTGCCAATCCTTTCTTCCTGAACTCCTACGTAAACTCCTGAACACTCTACCCTTTACCTTGCCTTAGATGCTACCAATCAATAATAGCTTGCTGCATGTATCCTAAAGGATATAATTGTTTCCTAAGATCTTTCAAAAACTTAGACCATGAAGAGATGACTTTTCCTTTATGCTTTACATCTATCTAAGTCTTACTTTCCCACCAAATTAAAGTTTTTCCCCCCATTCTAAGTGTAGATAACTGAATTTTAGTTTTATCTTTAGAAATGTTCTGAATGCGACAATACACTTCTAACTGCTTTATCCAGTTATCTAGTTTTTTAGGATTCATTTTGCCATCATAAACAGGTAACTCAAATTTAACATCAAGTTTCAAAAGAGATGATTTCTTAGGTTTCTTTTCCATTTCAGATTCTACACTGGAAGAAGAAGAAGAAGAAGAGGATGATGGAGATGATGGAGGTGAAGGTGGTTTATCATTCTTCCCTTTACCTTTGTCCTTCTTTGATGCCTTTGAATAAGAAGCTACATCTCTCGCCTTCTTGTATTCATAGAATTCTCCCAACATCTGCTGCATAGTTAAGAACGCCTACTGAAATTGTTCCTTGCTCATCTTTGTTTCAATGTTTTCACCTGCATCAGATCTCAACATGGTCGATTTCTAAACGACTCGTTGCTTTCCAATCTCTGGATCTATCTACTCAAGGATTCCTTCTCCTCGTTGCAAATTATACCTAGTTAACATTCAATGGCACATTCTACAAACACAATCTACTTTGATACCAAAATATATGATCTAAAATGACCATAAACTAAATATTGATGTAGAATTGATTAGCAATTTATGAGTTGAATGTTAACTGAAAGCACGAAAATTGAGGAAAACTACTTGAATTGATCACTTTACGACAGCTGATAAACCATAATTAAGATGCAAAACAGAAGTGAAAACAACGAAAACATAGTTATACCAGATAGCAAGGTTGATTACAGAGTTCATCCCTGATGGAGTACATCTCCAAGTGCTCTTCCAAGATGGGCGACTGTTTTTATTATGAATGAGAAGGAAGAAGTTGATTACATAGTGAATTAGACAAACTGAACTTGAACACAGGAAATTTTGACCTCTGTCATTAGATATCTCTCTGAACTAGATTTCCAACACCCCTTATGGTTTCCAAATCCAACTACCAATGCTCCTGAAACACTGAAAACAAAATCGCCTCTAACCTCCAGAACTTGCATACATAACCCAAAACCTCCATTATCCTCTTAATTTGAGCAAAACTGCCTTTTATAAGCTTGCAGATGCATGAAAACCTTACTCACTACATTTTAGGTGAATGAGCTGACTTTAAGGGTTTAATGGCCTTGGTTTGGTCACCTTCTGACACCTAATGAAGAGGTTACATGATGGAGGAATTAAAATAGCACCAAAATCATAACAAAACCCACTTTAGACTTTGGTATAGGTGCAAAGTGCAACAGTTTTGCTAACTTGGTGGAAAAATGGTGACATCACATGTGAACATTGTTTCATAACCTGTGGTTATCACTCCAGCAGTTCTACTACCAACTGACGATTATGGTGACGGTGGCAATGGAGGTCACATACCGCGGTTTGCTCCATAGTCTCCGTTGCGGTGAGAACTCTGCATCTTTGTAAACCCCAACGATCAACTCCAAACCTGACTACTCACATGCTGATGGTATCTACTGATGGTTCCAATGTAGTTAAGGTCTGTAGTTATGGTTAGCCCTGTCCCCATTCACATGCCAAACCGTCGCCGCAGTTTCAACTTGCAGTTAGCTCCAATGTTACCATTTAACTGATGGTTTGTCACATCTCTGGTCACATGACCATGCGGTCTCGCTGCGGTCTCACGTTGGTGGTTAGGGACTGTTATGAATAGTTTTGTAATGTTTTACATGGTAGAATAGGCTGAGAGTTATTGGAGCTAGGGTTTTTTAGGCTTAGGCATTGTATTAATACATAGTTTTTGGTGTTTGTGATAGGTTAGGAATTAGGTGATAGGTTTGTAGCATGGTTTTATGCAATAGGACTTAGCTTTAGGATGTAGATTAGGTTTTTTTGCAATACATTTCAATGAATTAAGGTTTATAACTTAGGATTGGGTTTTATCATAGGATTAATACATACATTAGGGTTTATATGTATTTTTAGAAACCCATATGTAAAATATTGTCACAATGTGACATTCGCGACATTTGTCACATGATGTCAATAAACCCATGCCTATCGTCGACAAATGATGATATCGATCCTTTTCCATGATGACAACCCTGATGACATATCAAACCTTTGCGATGTACCACACAACCATGTCGAAACCAATCATGTTTGTCGAATGACAAAAACACATGTCGTCGACCAAACCCTGGGGAATTGTTGATGAACTCAACTCGACAACCAGGCACCAAACCATCTCCGTTGAATAACATGAAAACCTATTCACATTACCTGAACAACCTGATCATAACCAACACTGTCAAAACTGAACTAAAGCGACGATGACACTAAATGATACCCATGAACACTGATGACGAAACTTTGAGCACCTGTGCAACTGAATCAACAGATCCTCCTAGGTCATTAATAGAGTTATTAGGAAGCCCTTTAAACCATTTTCTTGCTTCTCCATCAAAGAATTGGACAAAAAGTCTTAGAAAAACATTTAGGTGTTCAACATTTAGGTTTTCTGCGAAATTACAAAATACTAATATATGATTCTCTGTTGTTTGTTCATCCTCCCCTGTGAAACAAGGAAGAATATTCAAGTATTCTTGTGGCATTTGATTCAACTGTTGTGGCAATTGAATAGGTTCATACCTATTCATAAAAAATGTAGGTGTTGCCATATTTTCTCCTGAATTTACTAAAACTTGATTACCAGAAATGTGGAACTTGACTAAGGAGTAAATGGAGTGTGCAAAGGTGGTAATGTAGTTATAGGTTCAGGCTGAATAACTTTAGCAAATACTGAAAAAGAAACTGACTCTAAAGAATGTTCCTGACATTTTGGTTCTTGGAATGAATTGGATGTCGAAGGTGACTCTTGGTCAATAAAAGATGAATGTGAAAGATGTGATGAACTGCTGCTTGGTGCAAATAGTGTAGAACTTGGTGTAAGTGGGGTTTTAGACCTTCCAACCTTCTTAGAAACTAGACTTTTAGGATCTGAAAGGGCTTGAACTTTCTGCTATGAGGTATCTAATCTTGTATGGGGTCTTCATGGAGCTAGAGTTATTTCTTTTATCCAAAACAACCAAAAATTTCCTCCTCACAGAACAACTAGAGGAAACTATTGAAAACCCAGGGAAAATGTTCTTGTCTTCTCTCCCCTTAAGAAACCAAATTCCTGGATGTGTAGAAATTGTCCTTAAGACATTGATGTTTATAATTATTGTCACTTAATTGTATGTTGTATTCTCAAATGAAGGACCTGAAACACTAGGTTTTAAACCCTCAATACTTAGGTGACATGAAAAACTCAGAATTCCATTTGATTGTTGAATATAAATGATGAATGAAGAAAACTTGAAGAAGTCATAGACAATATGATGTTTTACACAAAATCTACTATCTGTGACACTTAGATAAGTTAAAGATAATATGTTGTCTTACACAGAAACTACTATCTGTAACTTAGAAGAATTTCAGAGGTGGGAACTTCAAGTATAGGAGCACTCTTTTAAGGGATTTTAACTTCATTTACATAAGAAAATAAATACCTGCAACTTCATTACCATACTTGAAGGAAGAAAAAATTTAATAACACATAACTGAGAAGTCACAAAATCATACCCAACAATGTGTGGAAAACTTCTGATTCTTTCATTAATCAACAATTTTATCAATACTATAGTGGCCTAGTCTCTAGGTTCTCCAAAGTTCGAACCTTCTCTGTAAATTTTTCTCTTTTTATACATTATGAGATAGTTTGTAATCACAAAAACTGTCAAACTACTTAACTATTCTCCTAACTGTCTAAAGTAAAATTTATTACACAATATTACATAGAGGGTAAAAGACACCTCATTCTCAAGAAAATAAAATAACAGAAGTAACAAAAATTAGTGGGTAATAGCTATTCGTTGTTCGAATTGGTGGCTAGAGTACATGGTCTAAGTGTTATTCTGCAAGATGTAACCTTGTAGATGTCCTTATGATAGTTAGACTGTTTTAACACAGCAAATTGCAACTTTATAAGAACTCTGTGCGTGACCTTGGGCCCACATATGTATCAGAAATGTTGTGATTGGCTAAAACATAAAGAAACCCTTATGGCCCACATATATATCGAAAGTGATATGATTAGCGGAAACAATAAGAAACCACAGAACGGAAAAGGATTTAGACTCTGGTTTGTAAACTTATCATGTCTGCCTGAGCTATGCGTGATCACCATCCGAGAACACATTCAATAAACGGTCTGATCCTTCAAAACTCAACAAAACTTTAAACCTATTGAACTAAACCTGATTGCATCTGCCTTTTCAATGATCCTTTGACTCCCATATAGATCCAATCAGAAATAAAACTTCCAGTTAATGATTTATTGGGTCTGATTTTAAAGATAAAACCTGACTACTTTTTGACATGATATCTATCGGATTCCATCCCTTTCGATGAACGGCTACGATTGGCCCAGACTTCAGTGGATTAAACTGTATTTCATACAGCATCACATCTGATCTCCGTAATAAACCCCATTCTAGTTAACTACGCGATTGCCATCAAATCTGTGACCTGTTGATCAGACGACCTAGATCTTCACGCTGGTTTCTCACATTCACTGGGGTAAAGAATGTACGGGAGCTTCAATGAGGTTGAACCCCCACAGTAATTTTAGGCCACACATTGTGGTCAACCATGCTAACGTGACGGTAAACTGTAGGGGTTGACCTTTAATTAATCTTCATGCTCATTTCTTCCCCGCAAAATACCTCAACATACTTATCAAGCTATCGCGTGATCGTGCCTCTTGAACCTGCATGACCTTTAGACAATTGGTCGGTCCCATTGTCTTTGATTTTTTTTTTTAAATAATTACATACATAATATTTGATTTTGTGTTTTTATTTATTTCTTTTTCTTTTTATATATTATCAAGTAACCTCAAGTGACAATGAATGTTACAACACCACCTCCGTCTCCACCATAGTTTAGTATGGCAAATTCATTGAAGCTACCATTCTTCAAAGGCTTGGGGAATGAGGACCCGGACCAATTCTGGTTCACTATAAAAGTTTTATGGGAAGCACAGGACATTACAGATGATAACATGAAGAAGGGGACATTGGTTAGTGCTTTGTAGGACCGCACGCCAACCTAGTATATCAAGTATGCTAATGATAACCCAAATGCTGGAGTAGCAGACATCTAGACAACATTGAATAGAGAATTCAATACGCCTAAATCTGAAGCATAGTCGATTGTAGGGTTCAAAGAAATCGCGATCCAACTAGGAAAGAAACCTTGGGAACTCAATTAGAGTTTGAAGTGTACCATCCGCAAAGTTAACATGAACCTAATAGACGAACAACATTGTGAGTGGTTTGTGGCTTCGCTACTGCCACACTTAAGGGTTGCCCTATCACAACAGAAGATAACGACTGAGGCAAAGGCCTTGGATATTTCAATTAGACTACATGAAACCTTGATGCAAGATATGAATCTGGGGGTTCAACAAATCCATGCGCAATTGAAAAATATTTGCCTTAAGATGCAAAGTTTGAAGCAGGATGGAATAGTCTGACCAGAGGTGCACGAAGAGGTATGGTGCCTGAAATACAAGAGTCAGGGGCACACTAAATGCCATTGTTTGATCTTTACAAACTATATTGCAAGAGGAGGACCAATGCCTTTGAGGCTAGAATCTCAAGAAGGACCGAGCATGGGGCTTGCACTATTGTGCGCTATCTGTCAGGTAGTAGGAAAATCTGCCACAAAAACCGTCATTTGATGTAGAAGTTTGTACAGGTACTGCAACAAATTTTCTCCAACATTTTTAGGTCAGTAGGGAATGATGAGCACAACTGTAGAAGCTATGAATTGATGATGGATAGAACTCCCTCCTACATGGTTCAGGCTGAAATGTGGCCCCCTAACCAGAGCGTGGGGATGTCGTGGATGAGTCCGAGGTGGGGGAGGACCTAGCAGAGGTCGAGGACATTTGATCTGCTACAATTGCGAAGGACCAGGGAATTATGCTCGTGATTGCACCAACCCAACATGTCCGTCGGGCAAGTATTGCACACTGTTGGATCATGAAATGGAAGATTGTACTATGTTGATAGCTAGGATACATGACAAAGGGGTGCTACCACCTCCGCCAACTTATAACCTGCAGATGATGAGGTCTAAGCCGTGCAAAGAAGATCCAAATGTAAACATAGGGCTCCGAAGTGGAATCGCAATAGGAGATGACAAGGGGAAACAACTAGAAGACAGTACATTGGTTCGAAAAGCTCCGTAAAGGAGGCTAAGTTTCATCTGGAGCACGCACATTAAACCTTCATGGAAGTTAAGAAGAGCTTCACTGAGGCCTCCACCTCAGGGAGCAAGGTTAAGCCTGATCAAGAGATGGACCCTTCTATGCTCACAACCTTCTTGGAGACTTGTATGAAGTTACTGAACGATAGTAAGGCTACGAAGGGGTTACAAGAGCTAATAAATAGATGTGCTAGAAATGCTCTGGGTGAGCCACTCGTAGTACAAAACATTGGAAAGTAGAAAAGAAGGACAAGGCAGGAGATGAGACTGACCGCACAGATAGGAGAGTATGAAATGGATCAGGTTATTTTGGAATTGGCCTCAGATGCGAACGTCCTACCAAAGCAGACTTGGTAATGGATGGGGAGACCTATGCTACAATGGTCTCTAATTCAGCTAAGGATGGCGAATCAACAAAACATCATCACCATGGGGCGACTGCATGGGGTGATTGTGGATATTGAAGGTGCAAGCACGTTGGCTAATTTTGAAGTAATAAATATAGTGGACGACAACAATCCCTATCTTGCACTCTTGGGAATTGACTGAGCCACTGATATGAACAAGGTAATCAACCTAAATAAGTGAAAGATGATATTTGAGAAGAAATCATTATGCGTAATAGTACCCCTAGATCCTGCTGAAGGATCACGCTATACTAAATCGGTCTGTGATTATGAGAGTGATGACAATCTGGACATTATCTATAAGATAATAGTGCGAGACCAATATTGGGTGAATTCCACTGCAGATGGATGAATTACCTTGGATTGTGATAGTTCATGAACCTCGGACTTTGATGAAGAACTAGAGCGCTGGCAGAATTGGTTATGTAACCACACTGAGTTGTAACATGATGACCCAGTTTCTATGTTGTGTGTCATTAGAGGAAAGAAAACTTCCTACTTATGATGGCTTGAATGATGTAGATATCATTCTGGATGCATTTGAGAGGGAGGTACTAGAAAAGAAATGCTTCTAGGCATTGGATTGGGCACTACCTGCTACGCCCGCAAGGTGGTGGGGTACACACAAGGGAAGCTTTGATGATTGGCGCAAATGTAGAAGAATGATGAGAGCTCACTTTGGGAAGCCGAAGATGCGAATGACAAACAAGTATGATGGGCGGGATGATCCGCGTGCACACTTGGCCAAATGGGGTCAGGCTTATGGAGAGAAGCCCCAACTTGAATGGGTGCACTTATTCTGTCATACCTTGGATATTGTTTCGATGAATTGGTATGTAGAAATAGAGCTCATGATTCATGATGAATGGGATATTCTGTGTGAAGGATTCATGATGACATTCAGTTTCGAAGATGGGTTTGATAGGATTGATGAAGTGCTACAAGAGGTGAAAGTAACAATCTTTAGGATACCGCAGGATCCTTTAGACTTGATTCAGCCAGTATGGGCTACTTAGCAGAGTCATGCGCTAGAATGTTATAACGTAACTGCTAAAGAAGAGGACGAGGATATGTGAAAGATTAGCATCCCTAAAACTGAAGGTCACTGCAAGGTTGAAGGACTGCAGATTGAGAATCCTGATATAACCACACCGTTGAAAATGAAACAGGGAAATATTGGTACTAAGGCAGAACCTAAATTCGTGAAGATTGGAGACTATTGGGACAATGCGATGGTGGATATGGTCACTGAATTAATCCGTGAATACCAAGATTTATTCCCTACCAAGTTTATGGATTTGAAGGGGATAATCTGGGACCTAGGTATGATAAAGATTACATTGAAGCCCGACGTGAAACTGGTTAAGCAAAGGCCTTACCATCTCAATCTAAAGTATAAGGAAAAGGTCCGCTTAGAGCTAGACAATATGCTCATGGCAGGCATTATTGAGCCTGTGGAAGATTCTAACTGGGTAAGCCCAATGGTGGTATGGGAGAAAAATAAGAAGGATGAAATAAGGATATGTGTGGATCTCAGAAAGCTGAATGATGCTTGCGTACATGATCCTTTCCCGACTCTGTTCACTGATGAAGTGTTGGACAATGTAGGTGGCCAGGAAGCATATTCCTTCACTAATGGGTTCTCTGGGTAACATCAGATCAAAATCATTCCAGAGGATAGGAGAAAGACAACCTTCGTGACTGAGTGGGGTTGTTTTCAGTACACTGTAATTCCATTTGGATTGAAGAATGAGCCTACAATCTTCTCGTGCGTAGTTGTTATTGCATTCAAGGAATTTATTCATAAGTTCCTAGAGGTATACTTTGATGATTGGAATGTGTTTGGGCTGGTAAAACTCCATATAGCAAGCTTGCGCTTGATTCTGGATACCTATCAAAGATACCAAATTGCGCTCAACCTAAAGAAGTGTCTGTTTTGTGTTCTTTTTGGGACCCTGTTAGGTCATGTGGTTTGCAGATAGGGACTGATGGTAGACCCCACGAAGATCACAGTGATACTGAACTTGGAGGTGCTAAGGAGTGTAAAGCAGTTGCGCGCTACCTTAGGACATACGGGGTATTATAGAAATTTTATCAAAGGCTATGCCTAGATCACCGTGCCTATGGAAAAATTGTTGAAGAGGGATGTCACATTCTGCAGGAATGAGGACTGTAAGAAGAGCCTGGATGTATTGAAATAAAATATGGTCATAGCATCGATTTTAGTCTTCTCGAATTGGATGAAGGAATTTCATGTCCATGTCGATGTGTCATGTATAGCACTGGGAGAAGTACTAAAACAAGCTAGGGTAGAAGACTTGGACCATCCTATCGTGTTCGCAAGCCGAAGACTATCTAAAGTGGAGAAGAACTATTCCACCACCAAGTGTGATGGGTTGGCCATGGTGTATGCACTCCAGAAGTTTAGACACTACTTGCTGGGAGGCCTTTTTAAGATGTATACAGATCACTCCATGCTAAAGTACCTAGTTAATAACCCTGTGTTGTGGGGCCGAATCGAGAGGTGGCTCTTATTGTTCCAAGAGTATGATTTTGAATTTATTGTAAAGCTTAGACGACTGAACGCATGACCAGACCATTTGTCATTCATCGAAACAGGGGAGGAACCCACTAATTTGGAAGAAGGATTTCCTAGCATGTAGCTATCTACAATGCATGTCACAAATGGTCATTTTGAGGATATAATACACTTCCTAATGATAGGAACTACCCCAAAGGGATACATTGTCCAACAAAAGAAGGAATTAGTCATGCACGTGGCAGATTTTTCTGTCATTGTTGGGCATCTATACAAAATGGGGTTTGATGAGATATTGCAACGGTATGTACCCAAGTTTGAAAGAAGAAGCATCCTTGCAAACGCTCATGGGGGCGTCTTGGGAGAAAATTATGCAGATAAAGCAACCGTGCAAAAGATTCTACGTACAGGGTTTTGGTGGCCAACCCTCGATTAGGACTCAAAATCATATTGCAAGATGTTTGACATGTGTTAGAGGACTGGCATGCCATCCTAGAGGGATGAGATGTCTTGAATCCACAGATGACATTGCAAGCCTTTGAGAAGTGGGCGATAGATTTTGTGGGACCCATTTAGCCACAAGGAAAGACTAGAGAAAGGTACATTATCGTCTCGACAAAGTATTTGACTCGATGGGCAGAGGCACAGCCTGTGAAGGATTGCATAGGTGCGACCACTGCAGAGTGCCTCTTTGAGCACATACTGATGTGATTTGGCTATCCAAAGACCTTAATGAGTGATCGTGGTACGAACTTTCTGAATGAGACAATCAACGCGCTGACGGAGGAATTTCAGGTATATCACCAAAAGAGCACACCTTATCACCTACAGGCTAATGGGATGGAGGAAGCATTCCATAAAGTGCTCAAAAACATGTTGACCAAGGTTTACGATTTTCATCGAAGTGATTGGGACCTACGCATACTTGTAGTACTATCGGCTTATCAAACGACATGCAAGAAGTTAACTGGACAAACCCCCTTTAGGCTTGTCTATGGGGTTGAAGTGGTAATGCCTATGGAATATATTGTGCCTACTCTGCACATAGTAGTGCTCATAGGTATGATGGATCATGGTGCTCACAGGTATGACTCGCACAGCTGGATGAGATTGAGGAAGTGATATTTCTAGCTGGATTTCACTAATAGGTTCAAAAGTAGCGTGAAAAGGCCTGGCATGATCGACATATTAAGTTGTGCACCTTTAAGATAAATGACCTAGTTTTGTTATATGATAGTAAGTTCGATAAATTTCCAAGGAGGTTCAGGATGCACTAGTTAGGGCCCTATGTAATTAAGGAAATTACCGACAGAGGAGCGGTACAGCTAGTCAAATTGAACGGAGAACCCTTCCCAAGAAAGGTGAATGGTAGTTTCTTGAAGCCATACATCGGCGATCCGTTCATGTGACTAGATGATGGTAGCATAGTCTTAGTGCTCTAGGCAGTCGAAAGGAGGTGCAGGACTATAAACTACACTGCCTGGGTTGGGGAGTTGCATGATTGGAGGATGGTGTGAAGCAAGGAAGTGTCACAGGGTTTCCAACAGCATGAAGGGAGCTATGCTACCCAGGGAGAAATCGCACAGGTCGGTCAGAAAGTGACCATTAGAGTCACTGTTCATGATTTGATATCAGAAGTGCGACCAAATGGAGTGGGCGGCTGAAATTTAAGACAAAATTTGTGGCTCAGATCCTTGAAAACATTCTCCCAATTTGACATTAATGAACCAAATTTGGGGGGAACGATCGAATTTGAATTCAAAATGCCTTATAGATTACAAGTGGATTCCTAGTGAAAAACAATTGGCATTTTGAGAATTGAGTTGTTGAGCTCTCAGACACCCATGGACCAAGAATCCTTTGAAGCTTTCAAAGAGACTCCCATATTTGCAAACTTGCTAGAGACATCGCGAGCACTATTAGAAAGTGTTATGTTAGTAGCCGCAGAAATTATAAATACTGAACAAGTAGTAGAGGAGTTGGTACAGGAAATGGAAAGAGAGGAATAAGTAGTTGCTCCAAAAGTGGTCAAAACACTGATAGAGGTCCCTAAATCGCCGAGGATGCTGAGACCAAAGTTGACCCCAACCAAGGAAACTGTGAAGGATAATAATAGCAAGCAGCCTACCATACCGGTGCATGCATCCCCAAGGAGAAACCCACCAAAACCCACCACATAGGAGAAAGGCAAGCCCATAAACTTAGAACTAGAGGAGGAAGAAATTAAAGACATCCTGATTGATGACGAGGATGTGGGAGTTGAAGTTGAGAAGGTTGAAGCCCAAGGTACGGACCTTATTACTCGGTTGTCAGAGTATGTCCCTCCATGAAAGCCTAAGTCAAAGGTAAAAAAGGACATTGATGAGAGTAAGACTCCCCCACAAACCCCTCTGTTGCTAGACGAAATTGTTTTCGATGGTCCACGCTTGGCACACGTGCCGCTACTGAAACTTGAAGACTGGGACTTGGAAGACCACGAGAAGTTCCCACACCTAATGACCAAGTAGCTAAAGCACCACATCATTGATACGAATATGGGAATGACCACATTAGATCCGCAGATATGGATCAAGGGAGTAGAGAAAGTAGGGTTGCTCAACCTGCTCTGGGTGCCGCACTACAACTGCACCTTAGTGATAGTTTTAATCATCAAGCAGCTGTTGTTCTTGGTGCATGATGGGTGTCTATGGTTGGAGGAGCCGATACCCATCAAAGATAGGTTGATTCATCAGATAACGCAACTACCATACATAGGAGAGAATCCAACCATGGCCTTTGGTGGAAAAGGTGGCGAGCAAGCTCTCACAAAGTCGATGAAAGAAAAATTTAAACTGGTGAATAAGCACGCCGATACGCTATATCCAGCATCTTCCACCCTTCTATGAAGGTAGCCACATAAATCTTAGTCGGGAAGGTGATGAGAAATTGTCACGCCAATGAGGTTCAGACACCTGTCGTTGTGCTCACAGCACAATGCGCTGAAGGATTCTAGTTCAACTAGTCAGACTACCTTCACAGAGAGTTCGTAGAGAACTTTCACTAAGCACAAGAGCTCAGCAAGATGTTCCACTATGCGGGGCTCTTGCTGTCAATTGTGCTAGTAGCATGGGAGTTTCTAGAGGACAGTCAGTTCCCTTCCGTCGTGCCAAACCTCCCTGAAGGAGCGAAGTACGCTTCGCTGTGGGCGACCAAGGATGCACACTGAGTCCGGGGCAGCAAGATCTTTTGGATCTTGATGGAAATGAGCATTCGAATGGCCATCAATCGTAAGCCATGATTGTCGCCTACGGTGTATGCCAACCTGCAGGGCTATGCCAAATTCAAATCTAAATTCCATCAAGTATCCATCAGGGCATGAAAGGACCCTGCGTAGAAATGGTATGACTTGCCTTATCTAACAACATATGATGCCATTGATGCGATGCTTTATCAATGGCTGGCACAGTGGCACTTTACAATAGACTTGGTGGTGGGCGAGAGCAAGTCCACTACGTAGAAGAGAAATGACGAGGCCAAGCTTAAGATGACATAGCTGGCAAAAACGAAGAAGAAGGAGCCTACTGATAAGGCTCAGGTGGAGCGTGAGGCCGTTCAGAAGACAGGAAAGCAGATAAGTGGAACAGAACAGGGCTCTGAAAAAGGCGCGATGTCGACTTCACCTGAAATAGAGGAAGAAATGGAACAACATGACGCAGACCCTCAGGAGACGTCCGCTCGCATCAAGCGCTCAAGGGAGATGGAGAAGGGAGGGCCCAAGAAGAAGTCAAAGGAAACTAAGACCTCACTAGACCCCATCACATTAATAGAGGGCAACTTGCATGATACTGGTGACATAGTGAGGGATGTCACCGCGGAGGCCCTATAACAATTTGAATAGTAGCAGCAGATCATCTTGGTGGCTATCCAGATAGGGTTATAGGAGTTGAAGATCCGTGTGTCACAGAGTGGCATGGTATCTACCAGCCTGGCCTTTGGCACATTAGAGGCTGCCGATATGTTGTGTACGAAGGCCTTAAGTGTAATAGTGCTACCTAATGGAGCACTGACCACAGATAATGAGGCTGATAGGCCCACTGTTAGCACCCTAAAGGGAGTAGGGTTGAACTTGGGAGCACTCTTGTGTGAAGCACTCCACCTCTTGTACGATGGAGTAATTGTAGAACTGAGGGCCCAAGAGCACCGTGCCCTCCAGGTGATTAGTGTACAGTGGATCAATAACGAGCAGATGGCCCTACAGAGAAATGCTTCCATCGTTGCTGAGACTGAAGCGACCAATTAGAGCAAGCAGATTATGTAGGTCGTTGAGGAGGCATCCCGAATGGTCCAAGAGTTGGCCATTCTGGAAGAGGAGCTGGTCGACATACGCATCCATTAGTTGGCCACAGGGGTGCGCAACACTCAGACTAAGATGGCACGGGTTCAGCTAGAGTTGAACCTACAAATTACAAAATTAGAGTTGAGGGCCCAGCCTTCAACTCCACCAGAAGTGAAGGAACAATGGGTGACTACTATCACAGAGGTAGTAGCGACGGTGGATAGTTTAGTAGCAGACTACACACAGTTGTTTGAGTAGTTATTTGAGGTCCTAACAAGCTTGCAGGAGGAACCCAATATACAGAGGTTAGAGACAGAAGAATGGGAGTTGCAACTGTGCTATGATGAGGTCAAGGGCGCAATGCAAACCGTCACACTTAAATAAAGACTAGCCAAGCTAAAGGAGGCCAAGCAGCTGAAGGAAAAAGGTGGAAATAGCACTGCACAAGGAAGCAGTGCTCAAGGCAAAACTAAATCCCTGGCAAGATGAGGCTTACAGACTGACAGTAAATATCGAAGGCAATCTTGAAACTCTACAGGAAATGCAACAAAAGCTTCAAGCTGAAAGCGCAGGAGAAGTGACTGAGCAGACAATGGAAGACACGAAGCAGGCAGTCCCACAATGCACGACTAAGGTTGCAGTCATATGAGTCGAGCTAGAAGGGCTTCATGCAAAGATATATGTGCCCATTGAGTGACTCAAGGGTGAGTCACAATTTTTGTGTTGGGGGCCTATTGGGAACGAGATTCCCCAAAGGGTAGTTTTGGGGGTAAAAGCCCATGTTTGAGTCAAATTTTGTAATAAACTTGTAAAGAATCCACATTTTGTGGTCGTAAAGCATGAAGGTGTCATAATTCATAAAGGGTTGTCTACCCTTAGTTTTGTAAAGCAATGTCGGCTATAAGAGATCTACCCATGGTTCACGGACCATGCGATTGTATAAAAAGAGCTAAGCTCTAAGTAGTTATAATCATCAAGAATGGAAGAGAGTCGTAGCTTTGAGATAGAAGTCTAAGTTATGGGTCGTAGCATAGATAGAGGCTCTGCAGCTGAGTGTGCAGAGGCCTAGGGTAGAAGTCCGCAGCTGAGTGCGCGGACCCCTGCAGCTATGTGTGCAAGGTGGATAGAGTCTGAATCGCTTGGAAGATATCAATAAAGAGAAGTATTCTACAATTTCCGTGTCTTCGCTCTAACTAATTCATCTTATCATTTTATGTATGAATTTTCTTTATAATGCTTATGTGATGCGTGAATGTGTATGATTATGTTGGATAACTGAACGCATATAAGAATATCTATCTACGTGGGGCTAACTATGAGTATTTAATATGATAAGTAAGACACTTAGACTAGTTAAGGAATCTTCATGGTACACTGCCTTAGTAGCACAAAAGTATCTAGATCAAGGGCTAGGGCTGCGCGAAGGACAACCGTACCCTTTCACGAAGGTATTGAACGTTGGAATAGAGGGTTTGTCTGCCAAGCCCTAGAGTGAAGTGACTTGCGCGAAGACAAGAATAAAGGGAATAAAACGACATCATGACCATCTCAGGGTGCGGAAACTTGGTTCTAGAATCCCCCCATACTACATTAGGTGAGACTTTGGTCCACACTCTGTGGGTTGATGCCAAAAGGGCCAATAATGTAGGGATTTGTTTGGCTAATTAACGCAGAACCTAGGTTAGGCCCCCTCAAGCCAACATCCATCTTGTACAAGTGCTCTGCAATGACAAAAAAGTCTGCTGCATGCACCACCAGTTCCTTCTTCTGTTGACTTGTATATCCTTTTGGAGCCATTCCTGTTGTTAAGAAGTGTATAATATCTTCAAAGTGATTGTCCACGACATGCACTGCAAAGAGCTATGTGTCAGACAATCCTTCCTCCAAATTAGTAGGCTCTTCTCCAGTGTCAATGTGCGACAGATGATCTAGTCCTGCATTCAATCATCCTAGTTTCACAATGAATTCAAAATCATATTCCTAGAACAACAATAACCACCTGCATATGTTCCCCCCCAACACAGGCTTGTTGTCTAGGTATTTCAATGCAGAATAGTTTGTATACATCTTAAAATGTCTGCCCAACAGATAATGCCTAAACTTCTAGAATGTGTACACCATAGCTAATCCTTCGCGCTCTGTTGTGGAATAATTTTTCTCAGCTTTGGATAGCCTCCTACTTGCAAACACTATAGGATGATCCAAGTCCCATTCATCAACTTGTGTTATTACTTCTCCTAGCGCAATACATGACACGTCCACATGCACATGAAATTCCTTCTTCCAATATGGGAAGACTAAGATCAGCCTAGTGGCCATTTTCTCCTTTAGCACATCCAATCTCTTTTGAAAATATTCATTCCAATAGAATGTAGCATCCTTCTTTAACAGTTTTGCCATCGGCATAGTGATCTGGTCATAGCTCTTGATGAATTTCCTATAGTATTCCATAAGCCCCAACATTGCGCATAGTTGTTTCACACTCCTTAGTTCCTCCAAATTTCTTATTACCACGATCTTCATAGGGTCTACCATTAAGCCTTGTCTGTATACCACATGACCCAGCAAGATCCCAAAAGAGACTCATAACAAACGTTTCTTTAGATTGATTGTGATCTGGTATCGCCAACATGTATCTAGCATCAAGTGCAGACTTTCCACATGGCACTTTACCAATCCAAACACTATCCAATCATGAAAGTATACCTCAAGAAATTTATGAATGAAATCATTGAACATTGCAATGACTACGCGTGAAAAGATCATCAGAGCATTTTTCAGCCCAAAATAAATTATAGTGTACTAAAAGCATCCCCACTCAGTCACAAAGGTTGTCTTACTTCTATCCTCGGGTGCGATTTTGATCTGATGGTACCCAGAGAACCCATTAGTAAACAAATATGCTTCTTGGCTGCCAACATTATCAAGCGCCTCACTGATGAAAGGAGTTGGGAAGGGATCATGCACGTAGGCATCATTTAACTTCCTAAGATCTACGCATATCCGTATTTCATCTTTCTGCTTGTTTTCCTAAACTAATATTGGGTTCACCCAATCAGATTCTTCCACCGATTCAATAATACCTAATGCGAGCATTTTATCCAACTCTAAGCAAACCTTTTCTTTATACTTCAGATTTAGGAAGTAAGGTCTTTACTTCACAGGCTTCACATCTGGTTTTAGAGTGATCTTCATGAAACCCAAGTCCCTTATTATCCCTTTCAGATCTGAAAACTTCGTGGGGAATAGATCTCGATATTCATGGAGTAGTTTGGCAACCTTATCTACTGTCGCATCATCCCAGTAGCCCCCAATATTTGTGAAATTCGGCTCTACCTTCGTTCCAATGTTCACCTTTCTAGTTTTTAGCGGCTCTATTATGTCTGGGTTCTCTAGTTCCAGTCCTTCAACTTCGCAGTGATCTTCAGTCTCTGGGATATTTATCTTCCTCGGGTCTTCGTCTTATTCTTCTGTTGTTACATTGTAGCACTCCAACGCGTGGCTTAGTTGGATAGTCAAATCAAGTTGAATGAAATCTAGAGGATCCTGCTGTATCCTGAAGATTGTTGCCTTAACCTCCTGTAATGCTTCGTTGATACATTCAAACCCATCCTCAAAGCTGAACGTCATCAAAAATCCTTGGCGCAAAACATCCCATTCTTCAATTCCATGGTGGAGTTCTGTCTCCAAGTACTGATTCATCAATATAACATCTAATGTATGACAAAATAGATGTACCCACTATGGCTAAGGCTTTGCTTCATACGCTTTAGCCCATTTGGCCAAATGGTTGCGTAGATCATTCCTCCCATCATATTTCTCTGTTAGCTGCACTTGTGGGTGGCCAAACTGCATTCTCATCATTTTTCTGTATACGTGAAAATCATCAAAATTATCCTTGCGTGTGCCCCACCATCTCATAGGCATAGCGTGCAGTGCCCAGTCCAAGGCCTGGAAGCAATGTTTCTCTGGCACTTCGCTTACAAATGCATCCAAAAAGTTATCAAGATTAGTTAAGCCATCATAGTAAGGCAGATTTCTTACCTCTAATGATACACAATGCAAAAACTTGGTCATCGTATTACAGCACAGTGTAGATACTTCATGCAGTTGATTCTTCCAGTGCTCCAGTTCTTCGTCTAAATTTCATGTGCAGGAACTTTCACGATCCCATGCAATAAGTCCATGTAGGAATATTGTCAGATTCACCCAATCTTGATCTCATGCCATTATCTTGTAAATATGGTCCAAATAGTCATCAATTTCATAATCGTGAACTGGTTCAATATTGCACAGTCCTTCTACAAGGTCTAGTGGCACCACTATGTGAAGTGATTTCTTCTCAAATATCATCTTTTGATTCTTCAGATGGATTACCCCATTCATGTTAGTGGCCCAATCGATCCCAAGGAGCGTCGAGTAGGGATTGTTGTCATCCGCAATCTCTATCACTTCAAAATCAACTAGTGTGCTCACACCTTCAATATCAGTTGTTACCCCTTGCAACCTCCCCATTGGGATGATTTTCTATTGATTCACCATCCTTAACTAAATCGGAGACCACTGTAACACAGGTCTCCCCATTCTCTCCCATGCATGTTTCGGCAAAACGATCGCATCTGACCCCAAATCTAAAATATCCTAATCCATCTCGTATTCGCCTATCTACGTAGTATGCCTCATCTCACATCATGTTCTCATCTTATTCCTACTAATATTTTTGACTATGCATGGTCTATCAGTAGTGCTTTCCTCCCCAGAGAACCTATTGATCAACTCCTGCAGTCCCTTCACAGCCTTGATATCGCATAGCAGTTTCATGCAGGTCTCCAAGAACATGGTGATCATGGATGGGTCCATTTCTTTAGCCGGCTTCTCCTGACTCCCTGAGGTAGAGGCCTCAGTGAAACTTTTCTTTTCTTCCATAAAAGTTTCTTTTGCGCATTCTAGATCAAACCTGGTCTCCTTTTCTGGCGCTTTGTGAACCCACTGACCTTCTTCACGCTGCTTCCCCTTATCTTCACCAGTCTTTGCTCCACTCCATAGCACAATATCTACCTTAGGGTATTCCTCGAGAGTCTTAGCCCTCATCATCTGTAGGTTTTGAGTCAGTTGTGGAGGCTACGCCCCTTCTTGTGTATTTCATCCAGCAATATAGGGCAATCCTGCGTTAGATGGTGAAATTGAGTACAATAGTGGCATGACAGACGTGCCAGATTTTGGAAATATTGCACGTAGTGTCTTATTCCTCCACAATTGTAACAAATAGCCTTCCCTTGACCTCTACCAGGTCCTCCTCCACCTCGGCCTCATCCGCGCCCCTGATACTCGCCTCATGCTCCTCCATTGCCTTGGTCTAGAGGCCGCATTTCTGTGTGCACCCTGTATGCAGGTGTCCTTGATGAGCCTCATAATTGGGTAATTATATGGGCCTTAATTCACCTCCTATCTTAGTCAAACGAACTTTTATCACAACTTATTACATATTTTTTATTATATTTTGTTTATGAGATGAGTTAGAGTTGGATATTATGCCTAGTGGACTAATATGCATTCAATTCAGGATTGAAGGAGAAACTCAAGGAATGTTTTCAAATACTAAGGTTAAAACATGAATGGCACAAGGGAGAGGGATTGTAGGAGGTAAAACCTCCTCATTTACTTATAAACCATTTGAATATTCCCCTGTCCATCGCACCAGCTCGGAGTGTAAGCAACCAAGCCATGAGGATTAGAAGGTAGCCAAGCAAGTGAGAGACAAAGAGATAGTTTATCTCGAGTTTGGGAGCCGAGCCTCCCTGATTTTAAGGAAGTTGTTGGGGACTTCAGTTGTATAAGTAGAGAGGCCTAGAGCCTCATTAGGATTCAACTTTTGGTTGTAAAACTTTAAGCTATTTTTGAGCTCTAGACTTGTGAAAGTTTTATTGATGTAATTTTCTATTTTAGTAATAAGAATGAGTTTTTTTGTGAGCTAGCACTGAGTTAACTCAGAGGGATAAAGCTCTTGGGTTAGGGCCCAACCCTAGTAGCTAAGGCTCCTCTTTCTTGTATATGTATGTTTAGTGTAGTTTCATAGCTTCATTGTTAATTTTCTTTTAGATACATTTCCATTGCAAGTAGTGTAGATTGGATTGGTTGTTTATTAGTTTGCTTCCATTTGTGCCTTACTTCAGTAGCAGGTTAGCATGGATAAAATGAGAACCATAAGGTTTTTAGTAGGTGTCTCGACCTCATTTCCTCCCTCTCGGATCATGACTTGAGGAAGGGACCCTTAAGCAGTCCCAAAAACACAAATTTCTATTTCGTTTATGAGCTTTGGAGTTTGTTGTATTTAAATTAGTATTTTGTTAGTTTTGCAAGGTAGGACTCCATTGTCATCTTTTTCATCTTCATTTTTGCAGTAGATCTCATCCATGCTTTCATTCCTTTCAACAACTTTCCTCATGCATAATGTAGGTAGTTAGTTCATTAATTTTTCTTTTCTAGTTTATGAGAATGTTTCTTGTTTACATAGCTTTTTGGAAGATATACATGTTTTATGTAGAGAAGGTGCTTTAGGAGGAGACTAAGACTTCATAGCCAATAGTAACCTTCCACTCCATCCACCTTAGCGATCCCTTTTTTTCACCATCACCTCACTAGTTTTCATCATTTTTCATAGAAATTCTTTCAAGCACATTGAGTGAATCCAACCATCTCCTATCTTTTTTGTTGACTTTTGAGTTATCCTAGACCTTCTCCCACTCCATTCTACCCATAAAACACCTTTCCCAAGCCTCCCATCACCTCCAACACCTCAAATGTTTCTCTCAGATGTATCCTGTAGGTTTACAAGGAATCATGTAGGTTTCTAGTACATCCTGTAGGTTTTCCTGAAATGGTCTGTGTGAAGCAACGAAGTGTTCCCTCTGCGGACATAGGCAACCCCTCTAGCCCTAGAGTGGGTCTAGTCACAAACAAGGACAAACCAACAACAATTATCCTTAAATAGTTCAAGTTAGAGGCCTACCTCAACCGGTGGTCGATGAAGTTCCGTTGCGCTGCTCCAGCTTCTGCTTCCTTCTCCTAATGAGTAATCAACCTGAAACAAAGCAAGGAAATAAAACAAAGCACATAACCGGATACAACAAAGAACTATTTACCCATAAAGTCAAGAAATCATGAGCTATCTAGTACATTACATACGAGACATAGGAAAACATCGCTGATTGTATTAAATATGAAACAGAGTAAGCTTACAACCCAGGTCTTGACGTCACAAGCCTTCTCAGGAGGGTCCAGCCAGCATGTTCCTCAAGCATTCACCCTTGAAGATGGATCTCCCAATACAAGTCTCTCTCACTCACAAGTTTCACACAAGATCAAAAGCACTTCAAAACCTTCCTCAAGCTCTCAAACAATACCACACTTGTCACACCAACTACCTATCAAGCTCATAATACTATCAGCAACACTCCAAAGACTAAGAATTCCAAACTATCCAAAAACTAGCAGCACATAGCAATGGTGAGAGTTTAAATAGGAGGAGGAGTCTCCATGAATGGTGGGAAGATGAGCTTATCTCCAAGGAGTGTAGCACAAATGGTGGAACAACCATGCCAGAGAAAGGAGGGCGACATAAACAAGGCCAACAACCAGGTCTGGAGTCATCTGGAAGGCGGACTGTTGGAACAAACTCGCCCAAACTGGATCATCGCAGGCACATAACTGGTCTACCGCGCTGACATCGCTATTACATAATGGATCTAGTTATGTCAATGTAGGAAAATACAAGCAACAGTTGCGCTAGCGCATGAAAATCGACCATCGCGGGAATCACGTGTACTTCCGTGATGGCAGCGCATATGGACTGTTTTGGAGTGCTCATCAGCGCGTATGGACTGTTTTGGAGTGCTCATCAGTGTGTTTATTTGGACAACAGATGCGATGAGGCAGAAACTTTGGCAAAGTGGGTCATTTGGCAACATCAGAGAGCATGAGCATAAATGATTTTGGACTCATGACACAGTAGGAAGACTGGGAGGAAGGCAGTGACAAATTATTGTGTAACAGTCTGTTTTGAGGACGAATTGAGGGAAAACCTCTAGGAAGTCACTAAAAGCCTCCCAAAAGTCTCCCGCACCATCCAACCATCTCCTAACCCTTCCATCCATCCTCAAACATCCTTAATTCACCTTCCACATCCCCAAAAGAAATTAATCTTCATACTTGATTTTGCATGAAAAGACAAAAAGGCAAAAATAGATTTAGTTCAGTCTCTTTATTTGCACATTAGTGATTTTTTATGCTTCTTACTTCTATAACTTAGATAGTAGCATTTGGTTCATGTTGATTTAGCATTTCTGCAAAGCATAGTTTCTTAGCAGTTAATTAGGAAATGGTGTGATTTAGCATTGAATTTCGATCTTATCCATTATTGCAGTAGAGTAGCTCTCTCTTAGAGTAGATTTACCTTTCTTCCATCAAGAATTCAAGCTTCTTCTGAATCCATATAAGTCTACCTTGAAAACCCCAATGGTCTCTTTGCCAGCAGAACAGTGACAATAGGAAGAACCATCACTTTTACTTGTGTATATAGCACTATCACCTCCAAGTTTGTATGAACCCCGGGTTGATAAAGTAAAGCTGGTAGCCCAGGAGTTGCAACATTCTTGTTGCAATATTGGTGCTCCTTAGTCCTGTCCATCATTAATTCATAACTCTAAAAATTGTGTTCATCATGACCCACTGATTGACAGAGGTTGCAGAAGAGTTGTTGTGGTGTCTGTACGAATTTCTACAGCAAATGGCAATTATGTGTTGCATGTTTCCCAGCTACCTGACAGATAGCACACCATAGCATGGGCCTTGTACTTGGACCTACTGTAGCTTCTGGCCTCAAAGCCATTGGTCCTCCTATTGCAACATAATTTGTGAAAACCAGACAGTGATATTTGTCATGCCCCTGTATTTTGCACTTTAGGCATGAAACTTCTTCGCGCGCCTCAAGCCGAGCTGTTCTATCTTTCTTGAGACTTTGAATTTCAAGGAAAAGGTTCTACAACTACGCATGAATCTACTAAACCCACAAATTAGCATCTTGCATTGGTGTCTCATGCAATCTTATTTCAATTTCCAGAGCTTCTGCCTGGGTCCCAATCTTCTGTTGTGATAGTGCAACCCTTAGATGAGGCAGGAGTGAGGGCATAAGTCATTCGCGGTGCTTCCCATCAGTTAGATTCATGTTAACCTTGCGCATCATACACTTCAATCTTTGATCCAATTCCCAGGGTGTCTCACTATGCTTCATCATGATCTCTTTGAATCCCACAATTGATTGTGCCTCAGACTTAGGTCTATTGAATTCCTTATTTAGCGCAGTTTGGATATCTACCAATGCAGACATCAGGTTATCAGTGTAGTACTTAATGTACCACGTTAGTGCACGATCCTACTAAGCACTAACCAACATTGCTTTCTTTATTTGATCATCTGTGATACTCTGAGCTTCCCATATAGCCTTCGCGATGAACCAAAACTAGTCTAGATCTTCATTTCCCACGCCCTTGAACACAAGTAGCTTTACAGAGTTCGCCATATTGAATGGTGGTAGAGGTGGCAGTGGTGTAGGCAAAGGCATATGTGGTGGAGGTGAATACGGAAGCGGTGTCGGTGGATGAGGTATTTGCAGGAACCCTTGCTTTATCAACTGAACAACCTTATATGGAGACGCCTGTGTTGCTTCCTCATCATCACTCAGAGGGGGTTCAATTACTGGGCTATATTCAGGGCCTATTCTTCCCTTATTCTTGAATGTCCTTCCACTTCACGTAGCCCCAAACATCAAAGCAGCTGTATAATCCACTTTTCAAATAAGAGCATATTAATCCAAGTATTTAATGATTTTAAATACTTACCTCATAGCCCCTTGAAGAATCAGCAATTTGCTTCACTGTAACTAACCGAGGTATCAACCGTGAACTATGTTGCAAACCCCCCTACAATACAACCGAGCCAATGATCAACCGCACACACAATCTTATCTTCAAAGGTTTCTAATCTCCACACTAGCTCCATGGTCCAAACTATTGGACTGTCAAGCCTCCACCTTCCTTGGTTGTCTACCAATTTCGTGGTCCACTTGTACAACTTGACCGGGAAGGAACAGAAGAAGATCTTGTGTATTTTTGTGTACAGGTATCTATCAAACCACTATGCTTTTGTAAATCGTGGATTCTTGTTTTCTTGCACTGAAAATTCATGGACCTTTCTATCTAACTAATGTTCGATCTCTTTCTTAGTTGGATTCCAATGATGCGACATCACACATCTCGTTATGCAGATCTCAGCCCTGGCAATAGAACCATTTTTTGGCTTGATGGGCCCTGACCCAGGTTCAGTGTTAAGTAACCAAGAAAATCCATATACTAATGGCCCTTTCAACATCAATCCATAGAGCGCAGACCGAAGTCTCACTCGATGCAGTATGGTGGGGATGTAGGAACCAAGTTTCCGCACCATTAGATGGTAGTGATATCACTTTTATACCTTCATTATTCCTTTTTGTAGATCGATAAACCATTTAGGGCTTATCAAAGTACTTCTCTTATTCGTCCTTCGTGGACCCTAAATAGCCAATTCAGATGCTTACGTGCCCCTGTAATTATCCTTACTTCTATGTATACCCGGATTAGCTTAAATATTGGTTAACTTCAACAAGCACTATGATTATCTTTGCGTAAACAAATATTCTTACTTGCATTTATATGACAAAGTAAAATACATAGATTCACGCATCAATATAGCATTAAATCATAAACCTAGTATTCAACATAACATAATTGCAACATTCATAATGGAATTAAAATAACTCATACACATATATCTCCAAAATAATTCTCTTTATTGATGGTTCAAATCTCCAGTACAGACTCTAACAGCCTGAAATATCCTATGCTAATACTCTTCTCTCTTAACTCTCACAAACCCAAAAAATTACTTAGAACTCTACCAAAAATTGCCTTAGACTCTTCTAAGTCTCCCTTTTTATACAATCCCATGGCCCATGGTCCAAGGACGAATCTCATCAAGCTGAAACAAATTATCTAAACTAAGGGTGGACACCCTGTTTGATTGTTTACATATTCGCACTCCTCGACCACAAAATGTGGAGACTTTACATTATTTATACAAAACTTGGGCCTTTAGCCCCAAAAATTGGGCTTTTAACCCAAAATTGACCCGAGGGGACCCGTTCCAAACAATTGATTATATGTGTTCATGCTTGTGTGTGGTCTATTACGCATTTGTTATGCACATTAATGTTTGCATGTGATCAAGTATACAATGGTGTTATAGTCATTATTGTCATGCATGTAGTCAGAGTATGTGTGTAGTTGATATGGCCATGCACGATGACTGGACTCTAGCTAGACTAATGGTTACATGGTTATGTGCTTATGTATCATATGTATATATGTTGTTATGATTATGTTATACATGTATCATGCTCATTTGATGATCTTGCAAATGAGATATCCTCCCTGAACTATGCTAAGGTACGTCGGCTTATTGTGATTTGGTTTAGCTAACAAGTATGCCTTGCAAGAAAGAGATCAAATGGCTAGAAATATTGTAGACTACAAAGAATCTCCCTATGAATCGAATGAGCAGCATGGTGTTGGGATCTCCTCTAATTTAGCAGATACATTGAGAATCTTGAAGGAAGAAATAAGGAGTTGTAAGGAGGATATTGAAAAAATTGTGTCGGCACAAGAGAAACAAGTAGAGGTTAATGCAATACTTCTTCAGAGTTTGTCAAAATTGCAGCGAAAGGGGCCACTTCAAATCAGCCATTAGTAGGAGGATAGAACTAATGGGACATATGGAAGTAGGTATTATGGTGGTCATAGGTCAAATAAATATGACACAATAAAAGATGGTAGGTTGTTGGAGACTTCGGATAGGAGAGGTGATGGAAATATGTACTATTCTAGTTATAGTTCGGACATGCACCATGATCATCATTGCTATCATCCTTATAGGAGGATTGATAGGGGATAATTTCTAGATGAGTTTAAGAAGGAAAAGCCACCTACATTTGATGGAGATATGAAGAAATCACATGATGTAGAGGCATGGTTTCTTGGTATGAAGAAATTCTTCAAATTGAAAGATTATTCAGAAAACATGAAAGCAAAGATAACCACTTTCAGTCTCAAAGGTAAAGAAAATATTTGTTGGGAAGATGTAAATAATGTTAAAGGTACACATGAGGATGATTTGACTTGAAATGAGGTTGAGAGGATCTTCAAGAAGAAGTGTTTGTTGGAAAGATACTTTCATGACGAATCTATGGAGTTTTATGAGTTGTGGATGGGTTCCATGATAGATGATGAGTCTACTAGTAGGTTCTTGGAGTTATTGAGATGTGTTCCTTACCTCAAGGAGGAGAAGGCCAAGGTCCAGAGATTCATCAGTGGACTTCCAGTGGCATATAGAGATCATATTGAGTTCAATGAGCCTAGATCATTGGAGGAGGCCATCCAAAAGTTGAAACATTGCTATGAACAATCGAAGCGCAAAGTTGAGCCTAAGAGTGACTTGAAAGGAAATGAGAAAGATAAAGGAAAATGGCCACCAAAGCGAGGAAGACCTCAAGATGCAAGTGATAAATAAAATATAGTTCCTTACAAGAGGTTCCATACAACTAAGAAAGGACATGGAGATCAGTAGGCTAAAGGTAGTGGTAGGGAACCATTACAGTGTTGGATATGTGGTA
Organism: Pinus tabuliformis; assembly: GCA_031772625.1. Classification (NCBI taxonomy): domain Eukaryota; kingdom Viridiplantae; phylum Streptophyta; class Pinopsida; order Pinales; family Pinaceae; genus Pinus; species Pinus tabuliformis. Next base: position 396,045,233 of record CM062804.1, on the reverse strand, counting down.
AGGATCATCATAAGAGGGATTGTCTGCAGTATTAGAGTTGTGATAGACCCTAGATATACAGTTCTCAGGAGGCGCATACAATTGGTGATGTTAGTCATAACATTACTCGTATCTATGTAGTTGTGGACAATAGATAGGCAGATAATGAGGCATATATCATTGAGATGGATGGTAAGCTTTGTGACCAAGTTGTTTCTATTTTGATTGATTCTAGATCAAACTATAGTTATATTAATCCTGGCCTTGTGGATAATTGTGGTTTGAGAAAATAAGTCCATGCAGAATCTTGGTTTGTCCAATTGGCTACAGGTACAAAGAAGAGAGTTCGCCATTGGGTAAGAGCTTGTGCATTTGATTTAAATGGTATGCCTACAGTAGCACATTTGAGTTTACTACCAATATTGGGTTTGGATATTATTCTTTTGGGTATGGATTGGTTGTACCTTCTACTATAAGATAAAATGCATGGTGTATGGAGAATGGAGATACCCTCAAAGGTATTCTCGGGACCTTTGGCAGACTATAAGATTATCTGCAGCTGTCACAAAGTTACATGCATGTCCATAAACAATAACTAACTATCAAAGCAAGATAGATTGATTACCTCAAGCCTCCATGTAGATTTGCTGGAGAGCACAATGCAGCTAGGTGGAAGTCCCTTAGGCTGGCTCTAGATCAAGTCCTACACATAGAAGAGACAAGCATAATCACAACATACAACCTTGATATCTAATACATGAATACATAAAATACATCTAGTTACACATAACTAAGATACTCATGCTAAAAGGTATTGGACAAACAAGAAAATGAATGATAGTACCAACACCATGGAGTAGACAATACAATTACAGTTCTATATTAATGTTAGAAGAGTGATTACAACCATATGTTGCATCAGCCTTTCGTTACCCCTCCAACTTCTCTCTCTCTCTCTCCCTTCGTACCAACTTCTAATGCTTATATTTGAGACTATGCTCAACAATCAAGTAAGCTATCCTTTCAAATGATCTGACCTCCATCACCATATCCCTAGCTTTACTTATGTAGCAATTGAGTTAGGGTTGCCAAGTTCCTCCATGAGTCTCTTAAGGTAAAAGCAATGATGTTGTCATGCTTTTCAGCTCTTTCCCATTTGCCTCCTTCATTAGGATTTAGAAATCCCACAAATAGGTCAAACTTGAGATGTTTCCTTGCTTTTCTGAGTAGATTTAAGAGGAAATATAGAGATATTTATGAGTCAATTCAATCCTTTGACCTCTAGATTCTCATTAGGATCCACTAACGTTGTTCCTGAACTAACAACTAGAGTTAGTAGGGTCACTAACGCTCCCTTACACTTACAGAGAAGCTTTATAAAGAAAGTAGTCGATGTATAGCCAGTGTTAGTGTGGAAACAAGGAATGTGATCTTGGTCTTTGCTTCAACTATCATGTCTTTCCCCTCTGATTTGATGAGGGGGTCATTTTGCTGTATAACAGATGCCCCCTAAAGTGTTAGATCAAAGGCTACGATAATGGCCGAAATACTTTACTTAACTGTAATTTCCTTCTTCGACAAAAAGAGAGAGAGGATCGGAGCTTTGGGTGGTACAGGAAACCTGATACAACACACACACACACACACACACACACACACACACACACACACACATGTCAAACATGTATGAAATCATCTAATTATTTGTCAATGATGGAGAACGTTAACAGACACGAGGAAGGCCACTAATAATGGTGATGGTCTCCAAGATGCATAGTACAATCTAGTGAGTGTGAAATATGTTTTTGTTGTCGAACACCCGTAGAATATGCTATGGGATAAAATGCACAGTGTATGGAGAATGTAGATACCCTCAAAGGCCTTCCTGGAACCTTTGGTAGACTGTAAGATTATCTGCAACTGCACAAAGTTACATGCATGTTCATAAACAATAACTAACTATCAAATCATTAGAAGTAGATTACCTCAAGTCTCTGTGTATATTTTTTTAGAGATCACAATGCAGCCAAGCGGAACTCCCTCAAAGTTGGCTCCAAATCAAGTCCTGCACATAGAAGAGACAAGTGTAATCACAACATACAACTCTGATCACTAATACATGAATATATAAAAGAACATCTGTTTGCATATAACTAAGCTACTCATTCTAATAGGCATTGAACAAACAACCAAATGAATGATAGTATCAACACCACAAGTAGACAACACAACTGAAGTTCGATATTTGTAATGGAAGAGTGATTACAACCATCTGTTGAATCAGCCTTCCTCTACCCCTTCATCTTCTCTCTCTCTCTCTCCCCCTTCCTGCTCACTTCTAATGATATGAGACAATTCTCAACAGTCAAGTAGGCTATCCTTTCAAATGCTCTAACCCCTTTCACAATGACCCTAACTTTGCTTATGTTGCAATTGAGTTAGGGTTGGCAAGTTCCTCCTTGAGTTCACTAGGGAAAAAGAAATGAACTTACCATGCTTTTTAGCTCTTTCCCATTTGCCTCCTTCTTTCAAATTAGAAATTCTCCAAATAGGTAAATTTTGGATGTTTCCTTGCTTTTCTTAAGTAATTTTAGGAACAAATATCTAGATATTTGTGAGTCAATTCGTTCCTTTGACCCTTGGAACTTCACCAAGTTTCACTAATGCTATCCCTTGACTAGAAACTTGAGTTAGCAGGGTCACTAATGCACCCTTAGGCTTGGTAACAAGCTTTATAAAGCAGGTTGTTAGTGTACAACCAGTGTTAGTGTGGAATCAAAGCCTGTAATTGTGGTATTTTCTTCAATCATCATGTCTTTCCCCTCTAATTTTATGAGGAGGTCCATTTGTTGTATAACAGGTGCCCCCTAAAGTATGAGATCAGAGGCTGTGATGATGACTGAAATACTTTACTTTAACTCTAATTTTCCTTTCAGAAAGAGAGAGAGGATCGAAGCTTTCGGCGGCAATGGAAACCTGATACAACAAATATATATAAAACTGCTAAAATCATGTCCTGAGTCGGGCATTCCCATGCTCAATAGCTATGTCAGAGTGATGTTCTCCAAAGAGATATGACGATACTGGGTGTCGATAAGCACAATGTAGAATTGGTGTCATAATAGAATCATCCTGAAATAGTTGTCTCCAAAAAACAATATCACAGCTTGGGAAAGGAAACAAGGCTGAATGATGCAAGCCTCTACCCAAGGTCTTGATTTCCGCTTCACCGAATAGCATAGATCGATAAATGTGAATATATGCGTTGACGTTGAAAATGCATGAAATCATTAGATTACTAGTCAATAATGGAGACCATTAACAGACACAAGGAAGGCCACCGATAATGGTGATGGTCTCCAACATGCACAGTACAATCTAACGAGTGTGAAAGATGTCTTTGTCACTGAACACCCATAGAATCACTTGACCAGGAGCCAATAATGAGAACCCATGACCAAACACAAGGCAACCTACCACTAATGTCTGCAAGTACTAAGGCACTGAATGTGTTTCTGGGTTATCTTCCTAGATAGAGTGTTGAAGTTGATAGGAAAAAACCTATTGAAAGGTGGGAAATAATGTGTCCTACATTAGTCGACACGAAACGGGACAAGAATGATTTTGTTTTTTGATGAATCTTTTGAGAATTTGGGTCTAAACAACAGAGGGCATGATGGAAGGATATGCTTGATGGGTTAATGGAGGAAACAAAAGGTTAACCATTGAACAATAGAAGGCATGACAACAGTTTTAACCATGCAGCACTAGACTGATGAACACTACAAAGTGTTAGGATACAGAGATGCAATTACATCAGGGTATTTAGGCTAAACTCATAGAATGGTATGGTTCATATTGAGAGGCCATCATAAGGAAGATTTATCTAAGGGAGCCCCATGTACAAGGGAATGACTATTGCCAAACCACACTTTCCAATATGGAACACAGTTGTATTGTCCACTTTCCCCATCTAATTAGTTTAGCAAGTTCATATGGGTAAACTCATCAATATTTTAATATTTAAAGAGTCTGAAAAGGACCACAAAAAGAGTGACTCTCTGCCCTATCTGATTAGTTTAATGAGTCCAGACAAGTAAGCTCGTCGATTTTTTCATGTTTTAAGAGTCTGAAAAGTATCGTAAAAAGAGTGACTCTATATCTTGTCTGTGTAATTTAAAGAGTCCAGACTAGACAACTCAGTGGTCTTTTCATATTTAGAGAGTCTGAAAAGATCGTAAAGGGCAACTCCATGGTGGTCCCTTTGTCATAGTTGTTAACCAGATGTGACAAAAGGTTGATAGTATACCCAGATCAATTACTTTTCTATGAGTTAATCTTTTGAATCCGGATAAAGAGAAACCTATGTTCAATAGATGTCGACCTCATTTTGTTATGAGTACAAGGAGACGAACTAAACTCATTTTTCGTCGTGAATTTTCAATGAGTCACGCGATGACAAACTCAATACCTTCATCAAATTTTAATGAGTCAAACGAAGGAAAATCAAGGTATCTTTTTCAATTTAGTGAGCGAGAAAAAAGACGTAAAAGAACTGCTCATTCCCCCTTCGATGATTTAATGAGCTTGAAGGAGAGAAAAACTTGGGGATTTTTCAATTTAAGAGAGAGAAATGGTCCCAAAAAAGAAAGTGATCTGGTTGTTGCCATATATTTTTAATGAGACCGGTGACAAAAACTTGGGATTTTTCAGTTTAACGAGCGAAAAAAGTACCTAAAATAATGTTCAGGTCATCTTTATAAATTTTTAACAAGCCTAAAGACAAAACTTGGGATTTTTTCAGTTTAATGAATGAGAAAAAAGCGCCTAAAAAGAATTGCTCAAATCGTCTTTTTAAGTTTAATGAGCTAGAAAAAGATCAAAAAAGAGTTGCTTAGACCATCATCATATATGTTTAACGAGCCCAACGATGAAAGGCTCGGAGATGTTTCTATTTTTTAAAGAGCAATAAAACATCCCAAAAAGTTATCTATTGAGAATTGCATAAAACTACACAGCACATGCTTAGTGCAATACTAGGCATAATACTCTTTCAAGTAGAGTCCATTTCTGGGCTCCTTGAGCGGGACTCCTTCCCAGTCCTACAGTTCATATGCCCCTTTTGAGAGGACTTTCTTGACGATATAGGTACCTAGCCATAATGGTTGGAGCGTGCTTGCCCCCAAGAGATAATGTTTCTAATCATAGAGCAAAATGAGGTCGCCCTCTTGGTAAGAACGAAGCTTAACCTTTTTTTCGTATTGGGATTTTACCCGGCGTTTGTGAGCTTCGAGTGCCAGTTCAGCATCTCGATGGGTTTTGTCCAGCTTATCAAAGTATAGTAAGCTTTCTTCTTCAGTAGTAGTGTCGGGAAGTTCACTGGCTAGTTTCACGGAAGGGATCTAACACTCAATGGGTAGAACTGCTTCTAGGCCACACACGAGTTGAAAAGGTGTAAAGCCCATGGTAGTCTTTACTGAAGTTTGGTATGCCCATAGCACCAAATATAACATTCAGTGCAAATTGGTTTTATGGTTTCCTACCAACCTATGGATCATGGTTTTTAAGATTCCATTTACGGCCTCCACTTGACCATTAGCTTGGGGGTAGTAGGAGGATGATTGATCTTGACAAAAACCAAGTAGTGACGTTAAATTAGATATCATATGGTTCTGGAAGTGAGATCCATGGTCTGTTATGATTGTGCCGGGTACATCGAAATGACAGATAAGCTAATTGAACAGGAATAGTGCCACAGTTTCTCCATCAGCATTGTAGGTAGGAAGGGGTTCAACCCATTTCATAAAATAGTCCATAGCTATTATGATATAGTTGTGTCCAGCAAAGGAAACAGGATTACAGGTGATGAAGTCTATCCCCCATTTAGCAAAAGAGCCAATGGAGATGACCGGGTGCAATAGGGTTGGAGGGGTGTGCATTTTCTTTGTGAATACTTGACAAGGATGGCATTTCTAGATGGCATTGACACAATATTTGAACAAGTTCGACCATTAATAGCCTACGCGAAAGATTTTTTGTGTAGTAGATATGCCAGAAAGATGACCACCACATGCCCTAGCATGGAAGTCATTTAAAACATGCTCCGCCTCTTCATTAGTGAGGCAATGTCGAAGAACTGTATCCACACCATGATGATATAATGTATCATTAATCACTAGATAGTGTCGCGCTTGGTGACAGATGCGACGATGGTCACCTATCATGAGTTCGAGGTGGAACTGTTGTGCTTGGAGGTAGACAAGAATGTCCCCATACCAAGGATAAGTGTTGTCGATAAGATAGATAGCCTCATCTGGGAGAGGATCATGGTCTATCTTGTTTATATCGATGATGGGAAGATCCGACAAAAGTTCGGCGAAGAATAAGCATTTCTTTGCCTTGGTAGTGGTGAAAACCAGATCAAATTGTTGGAGGATTATGATCCATTTTGAATATTTTCCTCCAATTACTTGATGAGACAAAATATGTCTCATGGGATTCTCCAGGGCGATGACAGTAGTCTGTCGCAGCATTATGTAGTGTCAGAAATGGTTGACAGCAAATACGACTACCAATGACAACTTTTCCACATGCGAATAACTAAGCTCGGGCCTAGCCAGACCTTTGGACAAATAATAGATCATGTTATCACAAAACCAGACCCTGATAGGCTACTGGTGAGGAAGACTTTGAGTAACTATTTCAAACAAATCTTTTGGCTAAGGCTTAGCCTCCTCAACCTGAGAGGGCTCTCTCACTAGGTTAAAGATTTTAATTTGAATATTAGATGGCTAACTCTATGGAAAAATCAAACAAAAATGTATGAATGGTTGAAATACCAATCAAAAAACATCTATTGGTTTATGGAGTCAAAGTATGTTTTAGTAAAATAGCAAGATCAACTTAACATGGAAGTCAGGGCATAAAGAGTCTTAATATATCAGCAAAATAGAGACATAATGTGAGGAAAGTGGTAAATGAAGAAATCTATGAGAAAATCAAACATTTAAAACCCTCTCTAATTCCTGAGTAGTGAAGCCAATATCTCTGTATTAACATGAAAACATGCAGTCTCATACAATAACACAGTGTGCTTGTTTCTTTTGAAAATTTCCAACCCTTTGAGGAATTCCACCTCTTGTCTTTTATAGAGTTATCATTACAATCTTGGATTCCCTGATCCAACTTGAGGAAATTCAAATTTCCTAGATTGACACCTATTCATACCTAAAAAAGACTATTAATTACGAGTGTTATCACTCAGATTTTCCTTGAAGTTATTGGAATGAGGAAATGGGTCCAAGGTAACCACAAACCAACTTTTAGGTACAGAATCTAGCCAATTTGTACCCAGAGAGGGCTCTCTCTTTAAGTTTTAGCTTTGTTGTGAAAGATATTAGGCTAGTTATGAAGTTTAGGAGTTTTGGTTGAGTTTGGGTGGTGAAATTCAATAGCAGAGGGGTAGGACTGAGTAGCTTAAGCCATTGGGCTAATGGAGTCAAAAAACATGGCTTAACTGGATTTGGTTTCCTAATAAGGGATGGTTTCATAGGGAAAGGTAGCTAAATAGGGAACAAATAGAGACTTAAAATAGATGGAATGGACTAAAAAGGGATGAAGGGCAATTAAGAATCCTTCAACATATTTGAAAGAGGGAACTTGAATGATTACAATAAATAGCAATTAAGAATTCTTTACTAAATAATCAAAGTGAATAAACTAGGAAACATGAGCAATTAAGAACTCACTGTTTATGCTAGTTTAGAGGAAAACATAAGAACAAAAGTGATTGAAAACAGATTGCACTCAAGAACTTTCTGAATTATTCTTTTTCGTTTATCATTCAGATGTGAAACACAATTGATATTATAAACAAGAAAACTTTAAAACATGAGATATAGAAGACTTATTGATCTGGTGTCTGACTCATGAATCCTATGAAAAGTCCTTTGCATCAATTCTTCATCCAGCTAGCCATACAATTTTTTTCCAACAACACTTGATTCCAAAATAATCAGTATTACAACAATGTCTAAGAATCCACCCTCAATACTCCAATTAAGGGAGTATTTATACAAAGAATTTTACAAAAAATATCTCATAATAGAGTGAGATATATTCTAGGATGACTATCAATAGGTTACAAGAAAAATAGAGACAGATGGTCTCGTAGATAGAAGAAAAGGCAAACTGATGTTGTGTTGTTCCTATTCTTATGAATGTGCTAGAGGCAGGCCCTATGATTTGGCTTGTTGTTGTCTTTTTGGTAATTCTGTGCTGACTGCCCTATTTTCACTGACACTCTTTACTTGCTCTGATACTCTTTGACCTGTTTGATCTCTGTTTATCCTCTTTACCATTACTTAAGGTAGTAAATAACTGAAATTTACCCAAGGATAATTTACAAAATTTCTAACATTTCTTCCCACCATTGTCGTTCTATTATTCTGGTTCTTTGAAGTTTTCTCAGGGTCTCATCAGTTTCGGTGTACCTAAAAAAGGTAGGCTGAATTGGAAACAAGTGCTTTATCTCATTTTCGACATAGAATAAGTTCTCTAGACTGTCATAGAGAACTCTGCCTGTAGGCAATGTTTTGATGTTGATGCACTTGATGATGGACGTACCTGGTTGCTTGCATATTGATTCAATTTCTCTACATAGTCTATATGCCTCATTAGTTTATCATTAATAACTAAAGGACTAGGAAACCCCTTACTCTGCAAAATATCAAATCTCTTCATGAAAGAATTAATTTCTTCCTGCATATCATGACACCTTCTTTCTAAATTTTTCATTAGAGTCCTTTTAGTAAAAACCCTTTTGACTTCTAGAATTGTTCCTGTTCTATCCTGAATGCCCAGTTCTTCAAGCTGGTACTTATTCTTGGTATTCAAAAACTGTATGAGTATGGTGGCTTCCTCAGGCATATTTCCTAACTCTGCCCTTGCCTTTTGAAATTCTTCTTGAGCTACCTTTACTAAATCAATTTGGTGAAAAATTATTTGGATTGATGACCAAACATCATTTATTGACTGAGTGATGTTGCCCCAAATAATTTTCGTAATTCCTATCAAAGGTTTCTCAAATGTGAGATACTTTTCTAATGATTTCACTTTGTTTTCTAACCCTTTAATCTCTCTTGTCTTTTCTGCAACATTTGTCTTTGAGAGATCATACCTCTGTTCTAAGTTGGCATACTGTTCTTGTACCTTTTTTAGCTCTGAAACTTGTAGTTTCATGTCCTCCAATGATTTTACTAATTCCTCTGTGCTCAAATTAGCAATATTATCTTGTGTTGTTCATGTTGTTCCTGTTGTTGTTGTGCCTGTGACCACCTCTACTGTGGCTACTGGAATGTTTGGTACCAGAGTTGTTCCAAGAGTTGAAGGGACTGTAGTTGAGACTACTGGTATCACATTGGGAGGCTGAGAGGTCGACTCTCTCTGCTTTTCCTTAATGCTCTTTCTAGTTCTTGCTCAGTCTCATTCAATCGTTCATTAAGTTTTAAGAGCAAATCCATCAGCTCTTCTTCAGATTCTTTATTTATGATCTCAGCAGTCTATGGATGCCTTAAAGGAGGCAACTTTAGTTGCTTCCTTAAGGAAGCAATATCTTCATCTTTCTTTTTGATTAAGGCTTCTGTAGCCTTTACATCTTTTGGATCATGACCCAATCCAATAATTATTTCTTCTAAAGACTTTATTCTATTATATTTGGCTTGGGAGGAAGCTTTCTCCAAATGTAGTTGGGCAGTTGTGTTATCCAAAGATTTTTCCAGCCTTTGGGCCATCATAGCCTTACTAGTCAATGTGGAATAAATCATTTCTCCAGTTTGTTTATGCAATTCAATATGATCCAAAGGATGAATATCCTTTGCCATGACTTCAAAATTGGTTCTAAGATAGTCTGCTACTGATTGAGGCTGTTGCAATTTAGTCTTGAAATAAATCATTATCATTTTACCTTGTTTGATGTCATAGGCTGACATCAATCTGTTTTTATTTGTGGGAGCCATTTTCAAATATTGATTGTAGACCTGAAGCCTTAATGGATCATTTTTGGCTTTTATTTATATAAATTTCCTTTTGATATATGAAGTGTCCTTTCCTAGTGGTCTGAAAGATGATACCTCTGCACTTTGTTGTCTCTCTAGCTCCTTCTCTGTGAGCTAGTAGAAGTCCCACCTACTGGGAAAGTTTGCTCGCTATCTACTCCTTCTCTCCTCTCGCTCTTAGTAGTCTCTTCAACGAATTATTCTTCTGCAAGGGGATTTAGCCTTTGCCTTTTGATACCAGGCTGTCTTGAAGGTCCACTAGCAAGGGTAGTTCTTTCCCTGTCTCTCTTTTTATTTCTTTCCTAATTTAGAGGAGTTTGCAAGATTGGAGGTTCTTCCACATTGCCCTGAGTGGGAGGAGTGTGCATTTGGGCCTGATCCTTGGAAGTTTCAAGTTGCTTAGACATTGCAGATTTCTCTGAGGCTTGAATGTTGGTTTCTAGACCCTTGCCTTTGGATGTTCCTCTAGCTGGTGTGTTGGTTTCTTGTGAATGTTGTTGAGAGGTTCCAGCTATAGAGGGACCAATCCCTGACCTTTGTACCTACCCAAAAGAATCCAGGTTAAGTGTTTTCTCAAGATCTCTCATAACATTTTCAATATTGACTTGTTCACTATCATTTTCTACTAGGGTCCCTTCCCTCCACTCATCCATATTTGCAAATTGTTCAATCTCTAGAATCCTATGGTGAATGTATGGTGATAATCTGTTCTTCATTCTTCTATCATAGATAAAGTTGTTAAGGTCATAAGGTATCAACCCAAAACTCTTCTGGAACTTAAGATGATCTTCTAAAATTATTTATGCTTCTCTCCATGCATCCCTAGTGTTACAGACAAAAGGGCCTAACTGATTCTTGATTTTAAGCTAAGCTTTCTTCTTGGCATTATAAAAATGGACCAAGTCTGAATTTATCATTTGCCTGAAATATTCCAATGCAAAGAGCCTCATTGGAACATACTTTGGTAACTTAAAAGGGCAGAGTACACACATATATATCCTGATTTCTGTATGGTTCTTGTATATGTACCAACACCTATTTTGTACTGCTTGGAGAGCTAAAGGATCTTCCTCATATCACCACTGATCCTAGGAGGGGAAACTCCTGTCAATAAGGTGGTTGCTGGATGAAAAAATTGATCAATTAACTCATTGTATGAGTAAGGGGACTCTAAGGATGCATGGAAAATGGGACTCCAAGAGATGACAGACCTTGGATTTCCTTTGGTATCAAGTTTCATGACAGGGAAAGGGAAGTTCTCTGACTGATAATATAGCATAAGATGATATACGAAAGTGGTGTACTTGAAAACTCCTTCATTGTCGAATCTTAAGAACTAGTCATGAATCTTATTAGCAATATAGGAGGCATAATCATACTTAATAGCAGGGGGTTGTCCAGGAGCAAAAATTGACAACAACACTAGGGTTACCTCATCAACAAACTCACTAGTGTTGAATCCCATAATTAAAGATGTCATGTCAATTATGAGTTGTCCCATATCTGTGAAGAAAGTTTACATGTAAGGAGGGGGTCCATCAAGCTGATGCTTTGGTGACATGAAAGTTTGACAGATGCAGTTCAGTTCTGATTGAGACAATTAAGTGGATTTCTCAAGTAAATATCAGATGGAAATGGGAGTGAGAGCTTGACTAGGGTGGAATTGCAACATTTCATTGATGGATTGAGCAGTTATTGGAAAGAGGACAGTTTAGCTTGGAGACATAACTGCTCTGCGGTTAGGGTCATAATTGGCCTGGAATTAGTGAATTATATTAGGGAAAACATGGACTGAGGGGAGAAAATACATAGAAAGGTTAGATTCTCATAGTCCTAGGATGTCAGAGCCATTCAAATAGTTATCTCTACTTTGGCAAAAGACTTTAAGGTGGTTTTTATCAGTGGATAAGTCTTTATCCGCAAGAGGCAGATATTCTAAATATTTATGAGGGGCATTCATGGGTGCAATAGTCAAAGCCAAAGGGGTTTCCATTTCTAGTTCTTGTGGACTCAGAAAGGAATTTGGGTTTTTGGTGAAGAATGGGCAAATTAACAGGTCTAGGAATTTATATGGTGAAACAAACACTAAATTGCAATGAATTTGGGCTTTTTCTGTCGAATTATAGTGGAAAATGAGAACTTGCAGGGTTTATACGGAAATTGGATAAATACCTATGTTTGGGGAATGGACAGTGAAATCACAAATGCTGGTAGTGGCTAACAAGTTCTGGGCTATGTCGGCTGCAAATTTTTGTGCAAGTTGGTGGTTTAAATCCTTTAGCAGTTGACCTCGATGTTCTTTCCATGGGTGTTAGGATATTCCGACACATAGGAAATAGTTAAGTACAACTTGGTCTAGTATAGAGTTAGGTAAAGTGTGTTTCTTTACCGTTGTACATTTTGTAACTTACAATCCAATGGTCACGATATGTAGTGATCTGATGGTTCATTCTCTCCTCGGTATTACCGACACTTGATCCGTGGCTTGACACCCGATTTGTCCATGATTTCTATTTAAAGCGCATGGAGGGTCATTTGTAGGGTGATCCGTGCATGAGAGAAACATATGTAAATTTTCATTCTTTATTAATAAATTGCATGAAGTGGCCGCGTTGGCTCAGGCCGAGGACTGTTTCCCTCGTTGAGGGTTTTAACCACGTCAAAAATACTGGTGTATTGATCTGCGATCTGGTTGTGAGCGGTTTCCTTTGGTGTTCTTTCTGAGGAACTTACCCTGTAAATTCCTACATGGTATCAGAGCTATTTGAGGGCTGCGTCCATTGGTGATCCAAATCTGAAGCCGGTAGAACTGCATCCGACTGTTGTTTCCTAGATCTGCTGTTTTTGACTGCTTTCGAGCCGAGAGGACTACTCTGTTATGTTGGGAGCATCTATTCTAGTGAGGAACCCCTTTCGTTTCACGCGAAAAGGTTTCCGGTAGCCCTAGCTGTGTCATTTTTAAGATCTGGAGGTATACAATGTTTATTTGCAGTTTACTGTTATTTTCTCTCTGTTTATTTCGGTTTCGGTTTATTTAGCTTTTTTATTACCGGATCTATACCTTTCATTTCTGCATATGCTCTTTGCCCTGCGACTCTGTGCGATCTAGGCAAATCAAAAACAGAAAGGAAGGATTTTTTTCATGCGTATGCTCTTTTCCCTGCGCCTTAGGGTGATCTCGGAAAATCAGAAACATTGAGGAAAATATTTAGTTTCCGGCCAAAGCTAACTTTGAGCCACAAGGTTCATTTTTGAAAATATTTAGTTTTTCGGCTAAAGCTAACTTCGAGCCGTAAGGTTCTTTTTATTTGCATGTCCGTGTTGGGTTTTGTGTTTTTTGTTTTGTAGGGAAAAAGAGCCTTCTCAAAGCAAGCACACAACCCAAAGCATCAACCCCCTCCCCCCCCCCCCCTCTCTCTCTCTCTCTCTAAAATTTTTTTGTATAGCTCAATTGGTTCAAAGCTATTCTAAGAGAGTAAAGGTCTTGGGTTCAAGTCTCCATTTTGTGGGGGCGGACTTTTTCATTTCCACACATTCCCGCACCTCGTCGGCAACTTCAACAACTTTTTTTCAAAAAGCCATAACTTCTTCATCCCGAAGCCGTTTTCAGAGCCGTTTTTTTTAAACCAACCTAATTTTTCGAGATCTATCCATTGGAACACTTAGTTTTAGCATCTTTAGCTTCAGTTTCTGTTGAAATGGAAAGTCAATACCAAGTTACCCTTGACAGCACCAACTACTTCCAATGGTTGGCCTACATTGAGGATTTACTTAGAAGTAAAGGTCTCTACAGAATAGCCTCAGGCCAAGAAAAGAAAGCGAAGGATGAAGATAAGGCTGCTAAATGGGAAAATAGGCAAGATCAAGCACGTGGATTGATAGGGATGACTATTTCTCTAGATCTTAGATTCCATATTGCAGAACTTGGTACTCCTGATGAAGCAATGAAACAAATCAATAAAGTTTTTGGGATTAAAAATGAACTTAGAGCCCATCAACTTGAAAATGAGTTGCTTACATTGGACCCTAATAATTTTTCTTGCATTGAAGATTTCTTGTCCAAGTTCAAGACCCTTAGATATCTCTTGGAAGGTTTTAAAGTTAAGAAAGAAGATAGTAACCTTATCTATTCCATTCTTACAAAGTTGGGACCAACCTACTCTGTGTTTGTTTCCACCTTCCATTCTACAAGAGAAGCCTTCATTTCTCAAGGAACAGACTACAAGTCCCCTTCCTTTGACTCTTTTTGTGATTCTTTAATAAGAGAACAAGAAAAACTCTTACACCTTGGTCTTCTTAATCTTGGAAACTCTTCCAAGAAAGCGTTAGCCACCCAGCGGCAACCAAATTCAAAGACTCCTAAGAAGTCATATCCTAAAAAGAATGGTCCTAAACCAAACAAGGGTCCTAAGCAATTTCAACCCCAAAATGAAAAATCATTTCAACAAAATGATAAGACAAATAAAAACAAAGGGAAGAAGACTGATAGACATTGCAATTTTTGTAATCGAGATGGCCACTTAGAATCAAAATGCTTTAAGGAGATAGAAGCCTTGGAAGCAGCAATCAAGAAGCATAACATCCATTTGGGGCAATCTTCAACTTCAACTTCAGGAATGGCACTTTCTGCATGTGGTTGTCAAGCATCTCGGTCTATCTATGCATTAAATGTATCTTCTTCTTCTCATTCTCATGAGTGGCTCATTGATTCTGGAGCTTCTTATCACCTGGCCAAAAACAAAGCCATGTTTTCTTCTTTAAATGATTGTAACACCAAAAATATATATGTTGGTGATGATAGATCTCTTAATGTTGTAGGGACTGGAACTGTTCATCTAGACAATGGTCAGTTTAATGATGTGTTATGTGTCCCAACCTTATCCTGCAACCTTCTATCTGTATATCAGATAACTCATTTAGGTGAAGGTAAAATCGTTGAATTTTCACCTCATGATGTTGTAATCAAGGATTTAAGAGATCCTAAACAGATTTTGGCTACTGGCATTGCTGATGATTCTACAAGGTTGTATAAGTTTCACAACTTTGGGTCATCAAATCTTCCCTCAGTATTTGTTGCTCATAACGATGAAGTGAGCAAACTTTGGCATGAGCGATTTGGTCACTTAAACTATCGCTCCCTTCAGCATCTATGTAAAGAAAATATGGTGACAGGTCTTCCTATGGTATCTTGTAGAGATGGTGTTTGTTCCGGATGTGTACTCGGAAAACATCATCGGGACAGTTTTGAAAAACGTGCCTCTTGGCACGCCTCAGCCCCGTTACAGCTTGTGCATAGTGATTTATGTGGTCCACTTCCAGTTGTGTTATTCTCTGGCTGCAAGTATTTCTTAACTTTCATTGATGATTTCTCCAGACGCACTTGGGTATACTTCTTAAAACTCAAGAGTGAAGTATTTAACACTTTTTTGGCCTTCAAGGCCTTTGTTGAAAAACAATATGGACATCAAATTCTTAAGTTAAGATCTGATAATGGCGGAGAATATGTTAAAAACACATTCATCAACTATTGCACTAAGAATGGAATTCAAATGCAACATACTGTTCCATATACTCCACAACAAAATGGTGTAGCTGAAAGGAAGAATCGCACCTTAAAGGAAATGGCTAATTGTATGCTACAATCTAAAGGACTTGGTCTTAGTTTTTGGGCAGAAGCAATTAACTGTGCAAATTACATAATAAATCACACTCCTACTAAGGCTTTAAAGAATATCACTCCAGAAGAAGCATGTAGCTCAATCAAACGAGATGTAAGTCACTTTCGTGTTTTTGGAAGTGAAGCGTGGGCCCATATTCCAGATGAAAAGCATAAAGCTTTAGAACCTAAGAGTGAAAAATGTACTTTTGTTGGATATTCTGAAGATGTCAAAGGCTATAGACTTATTCCATTTAAGTCCAAAAATGTTATCATTAGAAGAGATGTAAAATTTGATGAAAATATATCGGCCTGCGAGCCTAGTCCAGCGGATGTGCCACCTCTCCCTATCTCTTCTACCTTTGAAAACATTTCTTCTTTAGATGATGAAAGTGAGGATGACAATCCTCCCCCACCATCTCAGGATCCTCCTTCAGCTCCTGAGCTTCCAAAATGGGTTCGTGCTACTTGAGATGCAGCAGGTGATCTTGCTGGTGATCCTACAAATCAGCGACGCACACGTTCTCAGTTCGAGAGAGCCTCTTCTTTACTGGCTCAAGCTCCAGTAAATTATGATCCTGACACCTTTGAAGAAGCTTCAGGCCATCCAGATTGGGAAGTAGCTATGAATGAAGAATATCATTCATTATTGGCAAATGATACATGGGATCTTGTTCCTCTACCAAAGGGACGAAAACTTGTTAGATGCAAATGGGTTTACAGAATCAAGTATGGACCAGATGGGAAAGTTGATAAACATAAAGCTCGTCTTGTTGCTAAAGGTTTTTCACAGGTTGAAGGCATTGACTACACTGAAACCTTCTCCCCTGTTGCCAAAATAAACTCTATCCGCCTTGTTCTTTCCCTTGCTGCCTCTTTCAAATGGGAAGTCCATCAGATGGATGTTAAATCTGCCTTCTTGCATGGGGACTCGCATGAAGAAATCTATATGGAACAACCCATTGGCTTCATATAAACAGACTCCAGCCTTGTATGTCGACTTAAGAAATCCCTTTATGGTCTCAAGCAAGCTCCTCGGGCTTGGTATTCCAAAATGGATAGCTTTCTTTTAGAATCTCAATTTTCTAGGTCTCATTCTGACAATACTGTCTACACCAAGAAAGTGGGCAACTCTCTTATCATCATTGTTCTTTATGTTGATGATCTTATCCTTACTGGTAGTGATCCCAACCTTATAAACCATGTGAAGTCTAGCCTTAAAAGGAAATTTGAAATGACAGACTTAGGACACTTACACTATTTTCTCGGTCTTCAAGTCTTGCAATCCAAGGAGGGTATTTCTCTTTCCCAGTCCAAGTATGCCTGTGATATTCTTCGTCATTTTCACATGGAAGACTGAAAGCCAGCCCCTTCTCCCTTTCAGTCTGGAGTCAAACTTTCAGTCACTTGTACTTCTCCTGAAGTTGATGCTACCTTATACCATCAACTTGTAGGAAAACTTTTGTATCTAACCCATATTCGTCCTGACCTTTCCTTTGTTGTTAGCCTTGTTGCTCGGTTCATGCAAAACCCCCGTGAAAGTCATTGGAAAGCAGCTACAAGAATACTTCGTTATGTTCGAGGTACAGTTCAGTTTGGGATTCATTACAGTGCCGAAGCATCTCCTCTATTGGTTGGTTTCACTGATTCCGATTGGGCTGGTGACCCTGATGATCGGAAGTCTACTACCGGTTATGTGTTCACTCTTGGTTTAGGACCTATTACATGGGCTTGCAAGAAACAAGGTGCCATTTCTCTTTCATCAGTAGAAGCAGAGTATCGTGGTGCCGTAGAAGCTCGTAAGAAGCCTTGTGGCTTCGTCAGATCCTGTCAGAGTTTGGCTTTGAGCAGTAGCATTCGACTACACTTTGGTGTGATAATCAAAGTGCCATTCAGCTATGCAAAGATCCAGTCCAACATCAGCGCAACAAACACATTGAACTGCACATGCACTTCATCAGAAAGCTCATTCACGACCATGTCCTTGAAGTGCAATATTGTTCAACAGATGATCAAGTTGCAGACATCTTCAAAAAGGCTCTCACAGAGGCGAAGTTCACTAAACTTCGATTTATGGTTGGAGTTCAGGAAGTTGTCACTAAGGGGGGATAGGCTCTAGTGCCTCCTTCCTTCTCCTATTGTGTCATATTTGTAAATCCTTCAATCCTATCCCAAGTTGTTCTTAAGGGGGGATGTTAGGATATTCCGACACATAGGAAATAGTTAAGTACAACTTGGTCTAGTATAGAGTTAGGTATAGAGTTAGGTAAAGTGTGTTTCTTTACCGTTGTACATTTTGTAACTTACAATCCGACGGTCACGATATGTAGTGATCCGACGGTTCATTCTCTCCTCGGTATTACCGACACTTGATCCGTGGCTTGACACCCGATTGGTCCATGATTTCTATTTAAAGCGCATGGAGGGTCATTTGTAGGGTGATCCGTGCATGAGAGAAACATATGTAAATTTTCATTATTTTATTAATAAATCGCCTAAAGTGGCCGCGTTGACTCAGGCCGTGGACTGTTTCCCTCTTTGAGGGTTTTAACCACGTCAAAAATACTGGTGTATTGATCTGCGATCTGGTTGTGAGCGGTGTCCTTTGGTGTTCTTTCTGAGGAACTTACCCTGTAAATTCCTACAATGGGAACACAGGTATACGGTAAAAAACAACGAAAATGACATTCATTAGTTTTATTAACAAATTCAAGGTTGGTGAGGGATTTTTGGTTTTTGAGCGGATGACGTGTGCAAGGAATGAAATGATGTTTTGTCATATATGGAAGAGTGATAAGTAGTTTCGTATCGCATCGCTTTTGGAGACGGGTGGTATTTAGCCAGGAGCCAGTGATTCCATAGATCGCTTGACGCGTGGAGGAAGCATTGTGCAGAAATCGCTTGGTGATCACATGTTAACGTAGGATCACCAAGGGTCTCGCAATATCGTTATTAACCGTCGGATGTGGAGAGCGGGATTGGATGGTTGATGGGTGGCGGGATGCGACAGGGTTTAACAGCGGTAGGCCTGATATAAGTTAAAGGTTTTAATCATATCGGGGGTGATGCGATTGGCTGGGTGAGTTATTAATTAGTCCGGATGACTAAATTAATCCTCATTAAAGGTGGTGGGGTCAAGTTCTTAATCAACTATAGGTTAGTTAATTAATCCCATTTATTATTAGTTTTATGGTTATATTTAACGATCGGGAGGGATATGTAATAATTTGGGGTTTTACATAGTATAATAATACGGGCGTGGGTAATTTTATTTTATTTTTGGAATTATATAATAAAACATTAATAGTTAATATGACCGAATGAATGGGAAAGCACTAAGTGAAATTTTTTCCGAATATATTTCATCATATAACATATTGACTTAGGCTAAAGTGTATAAAGGGTTTTTATGAATATTTATTTAAATTTTCCTAAGTAAAATAGGATTTTACTTAGGAAAAGACTTATGAAATTAAATGAATGACTTATGGATGGTTTTTAACTGCTTAGGCTTTTAAATTATTGGGCCGAGGGTCTGGTCCCTCCAGAAGTCATAGAAATGCTCTGATCCCCTCTAATTTTCAAATGCCTTAGTACTTAGGGGGAATTAGTGAAAATTTAGGGAAAGATGAGAAGGGGAGTTAATTATTTGACCTTGCCTTGCTTGAAATGCTTCCAATGTAATGTTTTCCTTGCACTTGTGATGAAAGTAAAAATTAACACATTTAGAGTCCTTATCCATCACATGTAATTCTGCAACATCATCTACCTACCCTACCTACTTTAACCTAACATTTTTTCTTCTTTATTTGGGTGCAATTAAACTGGAAAACCATTATCACATTTTCTTTTCTTTCACATGTAGATATCTATCTAAGTCTAACCTTATTCCATCCAAGGGCTCAAATTAAACTGTTGAGCTCCTTTTATTCAATCTACCTATCTACATATCTGCCAAGATTAAACAGTTTGGTCAAATTTTATTCTCTATCTCTAAAACATAAAATTCAAATATGAACTAGCCAAGCTTAAGTTGTTTGACTGTTCATCAATTGTGGCATAAATTAACAAGCTGCACACAATTGTTTATTACACAAGAGTAAAAAGTAGTGGCATTTAGACTTGCACACTTTCCTTGGTCTTTCTTTTGGTGGGGTTCATTTTCTTTCACTTTTTTGACCATCTTATTCTTTTCACCCTTTGATTTTTCTTTTAGGGTATACCCTCTTTACATTTTTTTAAATTTTTTGATCTATTGAAAATATGGAAAACCTTTGCAACAAGGAAAGCTATGAACATATTCATAGCTCATCAAGTCAATCATGAAATATGAAACCTATTGGTATAGGAGCATAACACTGGCTCCACTTGGGGATGGCTTTTCCTGGTCAAACGTCAAGAACAACAGGTCAGATGGCCTCCAAATGATTTTGACTGAACTATGGAATCTTCTTCTGCTTGTTGCTTTATTGTATGTATGACAATGATACTTCTAAAGCTTAGAGCCTTCTCTTCGGCCTTCAACTCCAACAAGTTACCGTCCAATCCAAACCATGAAAATACAAAGGATATAGTATGTATATGTTAAAAATCAAGATACATTAATAAGTAGGATCAAAGTAATGTTTCAACATCTGACCATTAACTGGCCCTTCTTTTGTTTCTGTGTCATCCAAGTTTTTTAGATAATATGTATTATTTCCTTGTAAAGCATAGATAATATAAGGTCCTTTCCATAGGAAGTCAAACTTCCCATGTTTTCCCTTATCCTCTCTCCTGGAATCCCATCTTAACACTTTGTCTCCAAGGTAGAAATCATCTGCCTTGGTTCTTTTATCAAATATCTTCTTAAGCTTCTCCTGCAACACTTTGGATCTTTGATACACTTCCTCTCTGGTCTGCTACAGATTGATGGTCTAGTTTATCCTCCTTTAAATATCATTAGGTTCCACCTGAGCTTCTTGAAGTAAATGCATTACAGGAACTCCTAACGATGAAGGGAATACAACCTCCATGCCATAGACTAACTCATAAGGACTAGTTCCAATAGATTTTTTGCTGGTGAGTCTATTTGCCCATTGTGCATTTGTGAGTTTCTTGTGCCATTTTTTCTTGTTCTCCTCCAATAATTTTTTAATAATATTAATGAGGCTCTTGTTGGAAGACTCAACCAATCCATTGCCTTGATGGTAATAGGCTATGGAATGGCCTAAGGTGATACGGTACTTGTTGCAGAAACTTATCATCTTCTTGGATTTGAAGGCAGCAACATTGTCAGTTATGATTTTATCAGGACAGCCAAATCTAGACAAGATGTTGGTTTCTAGGAGTCCTATGATCACTGTGTCATTCGCTTGTCTGGAAGGAATTGCTTCTATCCATTTGGTGAAATAGTTTGTGGCAGTGAGAATCCATTTGTGTTGATCGGAAGAGGGAGGATGGATTTCTCCAATGAAGTCGAGGCCCCATTATTGGAAGGGTTTTTCAGTGGAAATTAGTCTTAGGGGTAAAGGTAACAATTTTCTCTTGCCTTAAAAAATTTTACATTTATGGCAAGCAGTAACAAATTTCTTTACATCAGCAAACAAGGCTGGCCAATAAAATCCAGCCCTTAGGTTCTTGTCTGCAATTGATTTCCAGTAAAGGTGTCCACCTGTTGAGGGCCCTGAAATCGGGTCAACAACAAGGGGGATACCCACCCGGTCGGGAACCTGGTTGGCGGCTCCGTGTCCGTTTAGTATAGCGGGTCCGGCTGGGGATAACGAGACCAACTTCCCGTTCTATGGGGGGTGTGTGTGTATAGAGTTTGGTGATGTGTGTGTGTGTAAGATCAGATAATGAAAATATGGAATTATTTCTAAGCTAATCTAGTTCTAAACTCTGAGACTAAACTTTATATTACTTTAATCTATCAAGAACAACACATCTAATCTACGCTAACCCGGGATAGAACTTTTTCCATTATGCGATCTAGAAAGATTTCACACAATAACTGGTAATGAAGATTACTCAGCTATTATGAGAATATAAATCAATTAAGATGAACCATCCTGCATAAAAAGTAAAAAAAAACGGTTGTGAACAGCATATCGCATAATCAGTTATTCATGTATTAAGCATAAATCAATGACTCCACCGTACAGAAGTGCCAAATGGTAGTCTACTTATTCATACGTTAACATATAAACAACATCAGCTGTATATTACTCTAAGAATGCAAGCAGAAACTCGTCAAGAGATAAAAGTACCATTTATGACTGACTTTATACTCACAGACCTGAAGCAATAATGATCTATTTCTACTTACTTCTAATGCCTACTAAGAGTACAGAAGTGAAACATCAGTAGCAGGTATTAAAATGCAAACATAAATAAATCTTGATCCGTCCATTCATCAAAAACCCCCTCCGAGGGTGTAGAAGTGCATGTTCTGAGGACAAGTTTTTTTGACAAATTTCCGGACCCTTCTCCAATGCAACGAGAAGGGTTAAATACTACTAACCAGCTAATTTTAATTACACAAATTTAGGGAACGGCTTCAAATGACCGCCCTTTTACTAAAACAAATTTATTTCTAAAAACTGAATCTAATTTCTAACCATTTCTATATCTTCTCCTTAGTGCTGTAAGCGATGCACTGTTTGCCGTGAAAGAGTCGGTTGCTTGTCCTTTCCTTTTGTTCAAGCTTGAAAATTAGAAATAACAAGAGCTGGCACCTCTTTCTGACAAACTAGAAGATATTTTTTTTTGAAAGTGTTCTTCTGGAGGAGTGTCTTCACGGCGTGTACTCTTAGTACAACTCAGATTTCTTTCAAACCGATTGTGCTGTTGCTATTTCAGTTTCCGGCCGTGCGAATGACTCAATGAGCTGGGGATTTTGTTGCCTGAACGATTTTCTCAATTGAAACTTGTTTCCATTCTTTGTTCCAGGCTTTTCTGAGACGTCTTTCCCCTTAAGCGTTTTTCTTTTTGCTTTACCCAATTTGGGACTCAGGATCTTTCATAAACGCTTTGCTTTTGTGCGCCTTTGACTCTGAGTCCGAGATAGCCCATTTCCATTAGCATTTGTTGAGTGATACTCTGGGATCCGCGGTCCTGCTGTATGCGGTATCCATCTGCGACGTCATCTCCTCTCTTTTCTTCTAGTTCTGGCGCTTTTCCTTGGATGTTTCCTGCATATAGATTTATATCAGTTGCTGACTTACAATTCACGTAAATGAAAAGAGACAGAAGAAAAGATTGACATGAAAGCAATTAAGTTCTAATGAATGCATAATCATGTCACCCATTATGACTTGACTCTTCAAAAAACGCAACATAATCATCCTTGGATACACAGGCGTAGTATCATTAATTTCCCGTAAGGTGCGCGCCTAACTTTATGCTCCTAGATCATGCCGAGGAATGCCTACAACGATTGGCTTCTACGATTTGCATCGCAGCATCGAAGATTGCGAGGTAAATAGGTGGCATCGCAGCGATTGATAGTCTCATTTGTCGCACACCATAGATCGTAGGTCGTAGCTTTGCATGGTCGCAGATCGCATATCGCAATATCGCAAGGTCGCAAGGTTTTTCGCTTTGTCACTTTGTGCTGCTCATGCGACATTGCGACGTGCAACGTCGCATATCGGTCGTCGGCTGCTCTTTAGGTTCTCCTCTTTTGAGCGCCTTTAATGCACGCGATGCGATGAGTTCTCGTGTCGCTCTTCCTTGGTGTGTTTGTGTGCTTTGGGAAAGCGCTCCTTTTTCCTTTGCGACGCAATATAGCTCTTAGGGAGTTGATACAAAAGATTTTTTTCAAACAAAAATATTTTTTGGATTTTTTGGTTAAGGGTCCCCCTTTGCTTGATGTTATTACTAATATCAAACAAAGAAGGGGGTTGTTGGTGACCACAACACCACCACAGTCTCCTGCATGAAATTCTTGGAGAGCCTTGTTAGCTTCTTCTTTTAATAAACAATTCAATAGAATTCCTTCATGATTTTTCCTAAAAAGAGAATTATATAAAATACAAAACTTTGAAGCTTTCATCTTTAAAAACCTTTTATTTGTTCTGGATCACCCTAGAGGAGCTTGCACGTTTAATAGTACATAAATTACATCAGCATACCAAGGTGAATCTAAGAAGGCCTGGTTTATTTGTGGAATTTCCATCTCTTGTTCGTTATCTAGTTCATTAATGTCCAGGGCTTGACAATTTGTTTTTGTCATGAGCTTGGCCAATCCCTATCCTTTTATTAGCTTTGTAGGTTTTATTTCAATATCATACTCTAATATGGTAGCAATCCATTTACCTCTTTTTCCCTCAATTCCATCCCGAGTTAAGATGTCTTTGACAACAACATTTGGTACATAGGCTATCACATGAGAGTACAATATATAGATTCTGAAGTCTTTAATGGCTTTTACAAGTGCAAAAACTTGTTTTTCCATGATTTTGTATTTTAATGATGCATCCCTAAGTGCTTTACTAGAAAAGGCTATAGGTTTCTCACATCCTTGATCATCCTTTTGTAATAAAATAGCTGCTATAGTGTGTTCTGATGCAAATGAAAATATTATGAAGTCTATATCAAATTGTGGACTGGTAAGGACCGGTGTTCTAGTTAAAGCCATTTTAATTTCTTCAAATGCTTGGTTGCCTTCTACTGTCCATTTAATACTTGAATCCTTTTTTAACATATCATTAAGCAATCTAATCAATTCAGCTAAGTTATATATGAATCTTCTCAAGAAATTTATCTTTCCTAAGAAAGCTTGAAGTTCTTTGATATTTCTTGGGTGAGGTATCTGCAGAATAGCTTCTATTCTAGCAGGATCAATTCTAATGCCATCTTTGGAAATGATATGGCCCAAGAGTTTACCTTCCTCTAGACCAAACAAGGACTTCTTTGAATTCAAAGAGATACCATATTTTATGCATTTTAGGAATACTTGTCTAAGATGGTCCAAATGCTACTGATCTGATTTAGAAAAAACAGTTAAGTCATCCAGATATATAACAAGAAAATCACGAATTTCTTTTGCAAATGCTATGTCCATTTCTGTTTGGAAGGTCGCTCCTACATTTTCAAGTCTAAATGGCATTTTGATGTACATGAATGTGCCCCATGGTGTCGTAAAAGCATTTTTTTCTTGGTCGTCAGGACGAACCAGAATCTAGTTATACCCTGAGAACCCATCTAAAAGTGAAATCCTAGAAGCACCTACTACCCTTTGCAAAATATGATCCATCTTAGGTAAAGGGTAATTATCCTTCAAAGAAACCTTATTCACATTTTTTAAATCAACACATAACCTAATTTCCCCAGTTTTCTTCCTAGTAAGTACTTGATTAGACACCCACTCTTAAAACCTAATAGGAGCATTTATCCCTGCTTCATACATACGTTTGATTTCTTTTTCAATCAATGGTAGCAGTACAGGGTTAATTCTTCTGAGTTTTTTTTGAATGGTTTTTTATTTTCTTTTAAAGGTATTTGATGCTGAATTATAGAGGTGTCATATGATTTTAAGTCCTCATAGCTCTAGGCAAAGACAACCTGGAATTCTTTCATTAGTTCAACATATTTTAGTTTTTGGTCAAGGGGCAAAGATTTAGATAACCTTATCATTTTTGGATTTTCTTTAGTCCACAAGTTATATTCCTCAATATTTGCTTTTAGTGGTTCCATCTTAGGTTTCTTTGGAATGTCCTTATAATCAAAGAGGTCTTCTAGAGGAGTTAATCCTTTAGGCAAATGATTGTCTTTTAAATTAATGACTTCAGATTTTCCTTCAATAATCTCATCAATATCCATTTGTTTAAGGTCCTACATTTCTTTGTTGGTGAACTTTGTGGGATGAAGCATTTGAATTGTATTCTCTTCTTAAATGTCTGTTTCTACCTCATTTGTTTGATCAAATTCAAAAACTTTATCTACATCTATGTCACTGTTAGAAAATTCTTCATCCGAATTCAAGAAATTATTAATCTGATCATCACTATCAAACACTTTCCAGTTCTTTAAATTGTCAGGTATGGCTGGTTTGTGTCTAATCTCAGTTGTGAACTGATGATTATGTTCAAACGGTAATTTGCAGGTGCTGGCAAACATTGCCAGACTATGGGCTTGCAAGTTTTGTTTTCTTGGGATTTTAGCAAGTTGAGTTTCCAAAAAAGTATTGAGAATCTCTATAACTATTCCTCTGTAGTATCTTAATCTGGGATCGTTTGTTAGATACTTTCCTTTGATCTAGTTGAATGATTAAATCAGAATCTCCTATGAAAGATACTATAATTGCCCCTAATCTTTTGACAAGTTTAAGACCTATCAAGAGAGCTTCATATTCTGCCATATTATTGGTGCACTTAAAGTTTAATTTGTAGGCATGGCCTTTAGCATGGTCATTTTCAAGATTGTACACCCAAATTCCTGCTCCTGCTCCTAATTTGTTGACTGAACCATAAAATTCTAAGTGCCAAAAATTTCATGTTCATAATTGGTATCAGGAGTATCAAGAATTTGTTTAACAATGAGATCTGGTTTTTTACTTTCTTCTGGTCTCTCTTGGGCGTCTAATATTTCATTGTTCTTAGAGATTTCCTAGATTTGAACACTAGACCTTTATTTTATAATTTATTTTGGTTCTGCTAGTAAAACTTCTAATTCATTGGATGGATCAATTTCAGCATTGTAAAGAATGAAAGAATCCATATCAGAGTGTACTGAGTAGATGGGGAAATTTTGGGGTTTCTCCTGACTACTTACTACATATTTCATTAAACTTTCTCTATATAGTTTCTTAGGTTGGCTGAAAACTGAAATAGTAGCATACGACATGTCCAATTGAAGAGATCCTTGAAGCTTTGCACCCCAAGATCTAGATAATAACATGCCATACTTTGGTGGAATATCTACTACTACTATGTCCATTAAGATTGTCTTTCCAGGGTATTGAACTAGTGAAAAACACAAGTATTTTATTAATCCTAAACATCTCACCTGACTCGAATTGAAAGAAAAGAGGTCTTTGTATGGCCTAGTGATGTCTAGGTCTAATTTTTCCATTACAGACTTGGGCATTAGGTTATGAGATGCCACAGAATCAAACATGGAATTATGAAGTACTTTGTCATGTATGTTTAAACTTGCATAGAAAGGAGGAATTACTCAATCTAAGGGTTTTCCATTTACTTTAGGGCCAAAGATTAATTCAGGTTGGTCATCAAAAACATTTACTGATTCTTCATTTCCAATGATTTTGAGTGATCTATTGATTTGGCTTTGGTATACATCATGTTTAGCTAACTCAGACAAAGGAACACCTATTTTTAATTTTCCTACTTCATTCTCCAAATTAAAAAAAAAATCAGTCTGAGTTCTTGTATTTCAGATTGTTGGATTCTCTTTATCTTCTGTATTTTCTATGTTTTTCTCCTTCTTGGGAGTGGGGTTATGAGTTGAAGTTGTTTCCAAATCAACTTCTGGAGGTTCTTCTACATTTCCTTTGGGAGGAAGAGAAGTGGAGAGTTGTCTGTTACTAGGTTGATTATCGGATACATCTTCAATAATTGGATTAGCAAGATTAGGATATGATCTAGAAAGAATATGTACAAGTATAGAATTGGTATTACCTTTGATGGGATGTTTTGTAGCTTTCTATTTTTTGGTTTCAGGGACATCAATTCTTCTGCTCCTCAGATTGTATTGCTTGTGCACTTCATAAATGGTTGTATGATATCCCTCCCTGAAGTCAAATGATTCACCTGACTGAGTTTGGAATTGTTTGAGAATGTGAGCTTCTTGATCCTCTTGTGTCAAGAAAACTTGTTGTTCATTATTGAGTCCCATCAAGTTTATTTGAGTATCTTTTTTTGGTTCATCAGAATTTGAGGCTTCAGTATAACTTTCCTAGAATGGTGGCCTAATGTTTTGGTCAGGACTAGTCTTTCCAGTGTTCTGGTTTTGATTTTTCCTAAAATTTGGATTTCTTCCAGTATTGGTCGGATGCCCATCCCAAGGGGATTTCCTTTCAATTGTTTCTACTCTATCTCCTAGCCTATCCACCCCTTTAATAATAGCATCCAATTTCTATTCAATGGTTGAGGGTTCTTCTTTCAATGGTATCCTCCTTTCACTTCTGGCCTTGGCTTGTTTAGACATCAGGTTAGCTTCAACACTGATAGCTATACTTTGCATATCTTCTAAAGTTTGAGGAGCTCTTTCCCTAAGCTAGTATGCCATATCAGAATCAAATCCATCAGGTAATTTGATTAATGCTAAATCTATAGGAGGTCTGAGGTTTTAAGAGATAGCATTGTAAACATTATTGAACCTAGTGCAGTTATCTTGTACAGTTTCTTGTGTTCCTCTCTTGAGGTTTTCATATTCTGATAAGATTTGGAGAGGATCTTTCTTCTTTTCCCATCTGTTCAAGAATTGTCTATAAAGAGCTTCTAGGTCATTGATACTGTTTGCAGGAAGGGCTTTAAGCCAGGTTCTAACTTCTCCAATTATACTTTGAACAAATATTATCATTCTTACATCATCTGCATCTATTTCATATATTTCAAAGTAATCAGTCAGTTTTTTGGTATGTTGTTGTGCAGTGTAGGTACTAGAACCATCAAACGGAGTGATTTTACTTTGATAGTCTTGGGGCATAGCCCTTGGATTGGATAGTAATACCAAGGGAGTATATATGTTTGCCATTGCAGTAGGTAGTGATGAAACAACAACTGGAGTTGGTGTTGGAATGGTGGATAGAGGGGTAGAAGGGGTGATTTGAGGTTGAGATGTCTAAGGAAATGGTGGTGAACTTGGAGAGGCAGTAGTGATCACAGAAAGGTTGGATGTTCCTTCAGAGATAAGATCAAATTCTATGGAGTTTTGCAAATGTCTATCAAGATGTGAAGTAACCACTTCATGTTGTAAATCTTCGATAAATACTGGGTCTTGAACCAAGCGGACCAAATCAAAGTCAGAAAAGGTTACAAATAAAGAGGTCTCAAATTGCTCATCAAAGGGTCCATCCTCAAGGTAGACCCACTTTACAGGGTTGGATCTTGATCTATAGATGGGCCGAGAACTAGCAGAACTTTCTTGGCTTTCCTGTCTCTTAAGAATTCTGGGGATTAGATTAGGATTTTCAAACACAAGTGGTGGATTTGGATCAGGATTAGGTTTGGTGTAATGAGTCCTTTCTGAAGCTAGGTTTCTAGGTGCATTTTTGGTTTTTCTCTAAATGGGATTAATAACACAACTTCGACAATTTCTTTAAGAGGTTTTAGATATGTGTTTTGAACTTTCTTAAAGATTTATTTGACAAGAGGAACTGGTCGAGTGTTTGAAACTAGATGTTCAATCCATAAACTAGAATGGAGATAGACTGAAGTAGCATTCATTTATCGTGCAATTGCAAAGAAAGAACAGTTCAAAGGCTACCTGGCTAACTTTAGGCTCCATTTGTAGTTTATAAAGTAAACAATGGTAACAAACAAACTATTCGTTCCCCAGCGGAGTCACCACTATGTTATCACTCAGATTTTCCTTGAAGTTGTTGGGAAGAGGAAAGGGGTCCGAGGTAACCACAAACCAATTTTTAGGTACAAAATATAGCCAATCTGTACCCAGAGAGGGCTCTCTCTTTAAGTTTTAGCTTTATTTTGAAAGATATTAGGCTAGCTATGAATTTTAGGAGTTTTGATTGAGTTTGGGTGGTGAAATTAAATAGAAGAGGGGTAGGACTAAGTAGCTTAAGCCATTGGGCTAATGGAGTCAAAAAAGATGGCTTAACTGGATTTGGTTTCTTAACAAGGGATGGTTTCACAGGGAAAGGTAGCTAAACAGGGAACAAATAGAGACTTAAAATAGATGGAATGGAATTAAAAGGGATGAAGGGTAATTAAGAATCCTTCAACATATTTGAAAAAGGGAACTTGAATGATTACCAATAAAGAGAAATTAAGAATTGTTTACTAAATAATCAAAGTGAATAAACTAGGAAACAAGAGCAATTAAGAATTCACTATTTATGCTAGTTTAGAGGAAATAACTAAGAACAAAATTGATTGAAAATAGATTGCAATCAAGCACTTTCTAAATTATTCTTGTTTTTTTATCATTCAGATATGAAACACAGTTGATATTATAAACAAGAAAACTTTAAAACATGAGATATATAAGACTTATTGATCCGGTGTCTGACTCATGAATCCTGTGAAAAGTCCTTTGCATCAATTCTTCATCCAGATAGCCATACAAAATTTTGTCCAACAACACTTTATTCCAAAATAATTAGTATTACAGCAATGTCTAAGAATCCACCCTCAATACTCCAATTGAGGGAGTATTTATACAAAGAATTTTACAAAAAATATCTCATAATAGAGTGAGATATATTCTAGGATGACGATCAATAGGTTATAAGAAAAATAGAGATAGATGGTTTCGTAGATAGAAGAAAAGGCAAACTGATGTTGTGTTGTTACTATTCTTATGAATGTGCAGGAGGCAGGCCCTATGATTTGGCTTGCTATTGTCTTTTTGGTAATTCTGTGCTGGCTTCCCTGTCTTCACTGATACTCTTTACCTACTCTAATACTCTTTGACCTGTTTGATCTATGTTTATCCTCTTTACCATTACTTACGGTAGTAAATAACTGAAACTTACCTAAGGATAATTTACAAAATTTCTAACATTTCTTCCCACCATTAGGGTTCTGGTATTCTGGTTCTTTGAAGTTTTCTCAAGGTCTCATCAGTTTCGGTGCACCTGAAAAAGGTAGGCTGAATTGGAAACAAGTGCTTTATCTCATGCTTGATGTTGATGGACCTACCTGGCAGTGCTTTTGATGCATCAACATCAAAAGCATTGCCTTTTGATGCACTTGTTGATGGACCTACCTGGTTTCTTGCATATTGATTCAATTTCTCTATATAGTCTATATGTCTCATTAGTTTATCATTAATAACTAGAGGACCAGGCAACCCCTTACTTTGCAAAATATCAAATCTCTTCATGAAATCATTAAATTCTTGCTACATGTCATGACACCTTCTTTATAAATTTTGCATCAAAGTCCTTTTAGTAAAACCCTTTTGACTTCTAGAAGTGTTTCTATTCTGTCCTGAATGCCCAATTCTTCAAGCTGGTACTTATTCTTGGTATTCAAAAACTGTATGGGTCTGGTGGCTTCCTCAGGCATATTTCCTAAATCTGTCCTTTCCTTTTGAACTTCTTCTTGAGTTGCCTTTACTAAATCAATTTGCTCAAAAATTATTTGGATTGATGGCCAAACATCATTTATTGACTCAGTGATGTTGGCCCAAAGAATTTTCCTAATTTCTGTCAAAGGTTTCTCAAATGTGAGATCATTTTCTAATGATTTCACCTTTTTTTCTAACCCTTTAATCTCTCTTATCTTTTCTGCAACATTTATCTTTGAGAGATCATACCTCTATTCTAAGTTGGCATACTATTCTTGTACCTTTTTTAGCTCTAAAGCTTGCAGTTCCATGTCCTCCATTGATTTTACTAATTCCTCTGTGCTCAAATTGGTATTACTATCTTGTGTTGTTCCTACCGTTCCTGTTGTTGGTGTACCTATGACCACCTCTGCTATGGTTGATGGAATGTTTGGTGCCAGAGCTGTTCCAAGAGTTGAAGGGACTACAGTTGAGACTACTGGTATCACATTGGGAGACTGGAGGTTGACTCTCCCTGCTTGTCCTTCAATGCTTTTTCTAGTTCTTTCTTAGTCTCATTCAATCATTCATTAAGTTTTAAGAGCAAATCCATCAGCTCTTCTTCAAATTTTTTCTTTATGATCTCAGCAGTCTGTGGATCCCTTGAAGGAGGCAGATTTAGTTGCTTCCTTAAGGCAGAAATATCTTCATCTTTCTTTTTGATTAAGGCTTCTGTAGCCTTTACATCTTTTGGATCATGACCCAATCCAATAATTATTTCTTCTAAAGACTTTAGTATATTATCTTTGGCCTGGGAGGAAGCTTTCTCTAAATGTAGTTGGGCAGTTGTGTTATCCAAAGAATTTTCCAGCCTTTGGGCCATCATAGCCTTACAAGTCAATGTGGAATAAATCATTTCTCCAGTTTGTTTGTGCAATTCAATCTGATCCAAAGGATGAATATCATTTTCCATGACTTCAAAATTGGTTCTAAGATAGTCTGCTGCTAATTGAGGCTGTTGTTCTTTAGGCTTGAAATAACTCATTATCATTTTACCTTGTTTGATGTCATAGGCTGACAATCAATCTGTTTTGATTTGTGGGAGCCATTTTCAAATATTGATTGTAGACCTGAAGCTTTAATGGATCATTTCTGGCTTTTATTTCTATAAATGTCTTTTTGATATCTGAAGTGTCCTTTCCTGGTGGTCTGAAAGAAGATACCTCTGCACTTTGTTTTCTCTCTAGCTCCTTTCTCTGTGAGCTAGCAGATGTCCCACCTACTGGGAAAGTTTGATAGCTATCTACTCCTTCTCTCCTCTGGCTATCAGTGGTCTCTTCAACAAATTCTTCTTCTAAAAGGGGATTTAGCCTTTGCCTTTTGGTACCAAACTGTCCCGAAGGTCCACTCGCAGGGGTAGTTGTTTCCCTGTCTCTCTTTTTATTTCTTTCTTCATTTAGAGGAGTTTGCAAGATTGGAGGTTCTCCCACATTGCCCTGAGTGGGAGGAGTGTGCATTTGAACCTGCTCCTTGGAAGTTTCAGGCTACTTAGACATTGCAGATTGCTTTGAGGCTTGAATTCTGGTTTCTAGACCCTTGCCTTTGGATGTTCCTCTGGCTGGTGTGCTAGTTTCCTGTGAATGTTGCTGAGAGGTTCCAGCTATGGAGGGACCAATACCTAACCTTTATACCTACCCAAAAGAATCCAGGTCAAGTGTTTTTTCAAGATCTCTCATAACATTTTCAATATTGACTTGTTCACTATCATTTCTTACTAGGGTCCCTTCCCTCCATTCATCCATTTTTGCAAATTGTTCAATCTCTAGAATCCTATGGTGAATATATGGTGACAATCTGTTCTTCATTCTTCTATCACATATAAAGTTGTTAGGGTCATATGGTATCCACCCAAAACTCTTTTGTAACTTAAGATGATCTTCTAAAACTATTCCTGCTTCTCTCCATGCATCCCTCGTGTTACAGGCAAAAGGGCCTAATTGATTCTTGATTCTAAGCTGAGCTTTCTTCTTGGCATTATAAAAATGGACCAGGTCTAAATTTATCATTTTCTTGAAATATTCCAATGAAAAGAGCCTCATTGGAACATACTTTGGTAGCTTAAAAGGGCAGAGATCACACCCATATATCTTGATTTCTATATGGTTCTTGTATAGGTACCAATCACCTATTCTGTAATGCTTGGAGAGCTAAAGGATATTCTTCATATCACCACTGATCCTAGGAGGGGAAAATCCTGTGAATAAGGTGGTTGTTGGATGAACAAATTGATCAATGAACTCATTGTCTGAGTAAGGGGACTCTAAGGATGCATGGAAAATGGGACTCCAAAAGATGACAAACCTTGGATTTCCATTGGTATCAAGTTTCATGACAGGGAAAGGAAAGTTCTTTGACTGATACTACAGCATAAGTTGATATACGAAAGCGGTGTACTTGAAAACTCCTTCATTGTCCAGTCTTAAGAACTGGTCATGAATTTTATTAGCAATATAGGAGGCATAATCATACTTAATAGTAGGGGGTTGTCCAGGAGTAAAAATTGACAACAACACTAGGGTTACCTCATCAACAAAATCGCTAGTGTTGAATCCCATAATTAAAGATATCATGTCAATTATGAGTTGTCCCATATCTGTGAAGAAAGTTTGCATGTAAGGAGGGGGGCCATCAGGCTGATGCTTTGGTGACATGAAAGTCTGACAGATACGGTTCAGTTCTGACTGAGTCAATTGAGTGGATTTCTCAAGTAAATATCCCATGGAAATGGGAGTGAGAGCTTGATTGGAGTGGAATTGTAACATTTCGTTGATGGATTTAGCAGTTATTAGAAAGAGGGTTGTTTGGCTTAGAGACATAACTGCTCTGCGGTTAGGGTCATAATTGGGCTGGCATTGGTGAATTATATCAAGGAAAACATGGACTGAGGGGATAAAATACATGGGAAGGTTAGATTCCCACAGTCCTAGGATGTTAGAGCCATTCAGATAGTTATCTCTACTTTGGCAAAAGACTTTAAGGTGGTTTTTATTAGTGGATAAGTCTTTTATCTGAAAGTCTTTATCCGCAAGAGGCAGATAGTCTAAATCTTTATTCGGGACATTCATGGGTGCAACAGTCAAAGCCACAGGGGTTTCCATTTCTAGTTCTTGTGGATTTAGAAAGGAATTTGGGTTTTCGGTGAAGAATGGGAAAATTAACAGGTCTGGGAACTTATATGGTGAAACAAACACTAAATTTCAATGAATTTGGGCTTTTTCTGTCAAATTACAATGGAAAACGAGAACTTGCAGGGTTTATACGGAAATTGGATAAATACTTGTGTTTTGGGAATGGGAAGTGAAATCACAGGTGCTGGTACTGGCTAACAGGTTCTGGGCTGCGTCAGCTGCAAATTTTTGTGCAAGTTGGCGGTTGAAATCCTTTGGCAGTTGACTTTGATGTTCTTTGCATGGGAACATAGGTATAAGGTAAAAAACAAAGAAAACGACATTCATTAGTTTTATTAAAAAAGTCAAGGTTGGTGGGGGTTTTTTGGTTTTTGGGTGGATGATGTGCGTGAGGAATGAAATGATGTTTTGTCGTATATGGAACAGTGGTAAGCAGTTTCGTATCACACCACTTTTGGAGACTGGCAGTATTTAGCGAGGAGCTAGTGATTCCACAGATCGCTTCACGCGTGGCAGAGGTACTGTGTGGAAACTGCTTGGTGATCACACGTTAATGCATGGTCACCAAGTGTCTCGCGATATCGTTAATAACCGTCAGATGTGGAGAGAGGGATCGGATGGCTGATGGGAGGCACGATGCGGCAAGGTTTAATAGTGGCAGACCCGATATAAATTAAAGGTTTTAATCACATCAGCTGTGATGCGATTGGCTGGGTGAGTTATTAATTAGTCCGGATGACTAAATTAATCCTCATTAAAGGTGGCAGTGTCGGGTTCTTAGTCAAATACAGTTTAGTTAATTAATCCCATTTATTATTCGTTTTATGGTTATATTTAACCATCGGGATGGGATATGTAATAATTTGGGGTTTTACATAGTATAATAATATGGGCGTGGGTAATTTTCTTTTATTTTGGGAATTATATAATAAAACATTAATATTTAATATGCCTGAATGAATGGGAAAGTGCTAAGTGCAATGTTTTCTGAATATATTTCATCATATAACATATTGACTTAGGCTAAAGTGTATAAAATGGTTTTTATGAAGATTTATTTAAATTTTCCTAAGTAAAATAGGATTTTACTTAGGAAAGGACTTATGAAAGTAAATGAATGACTTATGGATGGTTTTTAAGTGCTTAAGATTTTAAATTATTGGGCCGAGGGTCCAGTCCCTCCAGAAGTCAGAGAAATACTTTGACCCCTCTAATTTTCAAATGCCTTAGTACTGAGGGGGAATTAGTGAAAATTTAGGGAAATATGAGAAGGGGAGTTCATTATTTGACCTTGCGTTGCTTGAAATGCTTCCAATGTAATGTCTACCTTGCACTTGTGATGAAAGCAAAAATTAACACATTTAGAGTCCTTATCCATCACATGTAATTCTGCAACATCATCTACCTACCCTACCTAATTTAACCTAGCATTTTTTATTCTTTATTTGAGTGCAATTAAACTGACAAACCCTTGTCACACTTTCTCTTCTTTTACATGTAGATATCTATCTAAATCTAACCTTATTACATCCAAGGGCTTAGATTAAACTGTTGAGATCCTTCTATTCACTCTACCTATCTACTTATCTACCAAGATTAAATAGTTTGGTCAGATTTTATTCTCTATCTCTAAAACATAGAATTCAAATATGAACTAGCCAATCTTAAGCTATTTGACTATTCATCAATTCTGGCATAAATTAACTAGCTGCACATAATTGTTTATTATACAAGAGTAAAAAGTAGTGGCATTTAGACTTGCACACTTTCCTTGGTCTTTCTTTTGGTGGGGTTCATTTTCTTTCACTTTTTTGACCATCTTATTCTTTTCACCCTTTGATTTTTCTTTTTGTGTATACCCTCTTTACATTTTTTAAATTTTTTGATTTTTTAAAAATATGGAAAACCTTTGTAACAAGGAAAGGTATGAACATATTCATAGCTCATCAAGTCAATCATGAAATATGACACCTATTGGTATAGGAGCATAACACTATTAGCCCAATGGCTTAAGCTACTCAGTCCTACCCCTCTTCTATTGAATTTCACCACCCAAACTCAATCAAAACTCCTAAAATTCATAACTAGCCTAATATATTTCAAAACAAAGCTAAAATTTAAAGAGAGAGCCCTCTCTAGGTATATATTGGCTGGATTTTGTGCCTAAAAGTGTTGGAAATAATACTGAGAGGGGGGGTGAATCAGTATTATCAGATCAGTAAAACTTTTTTTTTAATGCTCAGAAACATATACGCTACTTCAGTTAAGTGAACCAGCGTGTACACGCTACTGTGTCTAAAGAAACCAGCGTATAACCATAAATCTTATAATTCAGTTAGTTTATCTTCAGTTAAATGCATCAGGACATTATTCATCATATTAAGAGTAAACAGATGCAGTATAGCAGAACAGATCATCACACAAAAGCCACACACATGAACACCATGATATAAGGTGGAAACCCAATGTGGGTGAAAACCACCTGCTGCAAGTCGTCTCTATCTTACTTTAATAAGAACTTCAGTTTACAATCTTTTGTACTGGTGCATCCTTATACCAGTACGCAGGCTACAACCTGCAGAAGGCTTCAACCTTCTCTCGTTCTCCAAACTTCCTTGGAAGGGAGCTCCAAACCCCTTTGCTCTTGTACTAGCTAAGATACTAGTACGTAGGTGCTGGCCTACAATCTTCTTTCCTTCAGGTACCACTTTTCATCAATTTTCAGACTGGATACTCCTGAAGCACAACATTATAATCTGAAGACCATGATTCATTCACAAATCATTGAAGCATAAAACAACCAATACTAGCATCATCAATCTTTGAATCACTGAACCACTGAAACCCTGTCAAACCCAGTCACCAGAACACAGAGCAGACTACAGAACTCTGCAATAACAGTCAGATCTAGCTGCAACCCAAAAATCAAGCTCCAAAAGATATACGCTACTACAATGAAGGCAACCCACGTATACATGCGGTTTTACCTAAGACAACCTGCATACAGATCTAAAATAATTTTTCATAACTTGCAGCTGTACCAGATTTCAGTTATACCCAGAACATAACATTGCGTCAGTATGCAGATCTAGAAATACGCATAATCAACCATATAAAGATAGTTCATTTCAAACCATTTGATCCCGATCTCTCCTTAGATCTTGTTCTCCATCAACCGATGAGATCTCTCCTTAGCCCAGATCAAGCAATACATCATCAACCAATAACCTGCATACTGGATCTAATACTTCGTCAGATATTCAAGACTTTTTCAGATACACTTGCCTAATGATTTCCTTCTCCTTATATAGCCTTAGGCCTTGTTCAATACCAAGAGCCAAAACCATAGAAATCCAATACCATCAGCTTCAAAACTAGAGATCAACACATCCGTCGAGACACCAAGGTCCAAAACCATAGGCACAACTTCCAAGAAATAACCGTCGTGGACCAAAGATAAGTTTTCCACATACACGCGCTTTTAATGAAGCCAACCAGCGTGTACACACGACTTGGTATATAGCGAACCTGCGTATACGCGACTTGGTATATAGTGAACCTGCTTGTATACGCGACTTGGTATATAGTGAACCAGCGTGTATATATTTTTCTTCATACTTGTAGACTGATCATCAATTCCTTGCTGCTATCCTTCTGCACTATGATTTGTTATCAGTGTGATTTGCCATCAAGGACAATACTTGTCTCATAATGCCAACAAAAAGTTGGTTTGTGGTTACCTCGGACACCTTTCCTCTTCCCAACAACTTGAAGGAAAATCTGAGTGATAACAACAAGTAACAGTTAACTAACTGTCTTAGAGTCCTAATACAATTAAGAGTACAACTCTTTATTATGATAACAACAACCTAATCTAGGAATTAAATGCGATGCTTGACAGTTGCTCCTCCTTAACTTCGACCTTGGTAATGTCTATAGCCCTCCTGCTGCCCTTTAATAACTTCTCCTTTATTTGCCCTGAAAACTAGGAATATGTCCCCTGCACTATAGCCTTGGTCTTCAATGATATTCCTCGAATCTTCTGATGACAAAACTAGCCCCTTTAATCATGTAACAGATGTTAAGTTAGCCATAGAACCCTACTCTTTCACTTGTGCAAAAATTAAACTCCTTGAAGGTGCATGAAGAAGATCAATCTGGATGTGGTAATTGTTGTTTTTGTAGCACAGAACTTTGCTTTTACATATATCCTTTATCCTTTGAGTTTTTTCCTTGCTTGAGCTTCAAACTTTCATAAGTGACCTCCTCACATTCTCCAGAAGCATCATTCTCCAAAAAATAACTACTTCTTTCATTTGAGAATCAATCAAAACATCAAAACTGCACCTACAACAGTTTCGTAGTGTGCTGCGAATCTGTTATGTATGTCACCTATAGCAGATGAAAAACTACCTCGCTTGAACCCTGCAAAAGAACTCTGGTTTCTGCTCACCCTGGGCTTGTTTACTCAAACTAAGAACAACACCAAGTGTCTCTTGCATGAAATTGACCAAGATCAACTAACCTTTTTTTGAAATTTAAAATAACTAATGCCAAATGACCCCTAACAAATCTAATGATGGATATGAATGGTTGCATGTGAGAGGAAAGGTTCATGGACTGACACCTGATGATGAAAATTTAACAGTTTCTGGTGGATTTGACAGCTAGATAGGATTTATCACGAATCCCTAATTTCATAGCGCATCTAGTGTAATTTCAGAGCTTTGCACTATGAAAATGACTAGACAGTTTTGTAGCGCGTTCAAATTTTTGAAATGACTAGACACATGAAACTTAAAACATGATATGGGATCCATAAGGGGCTAGACAATGCTGATGGACTTTATTTAATGATGGAAATGAGACTCTAATGATATAACTGAAACTCTTAAAAACATAAAAAAATGACTTGACCATGTCTAACCAAAAAACTTAGGTACCATGTGGGTTTTCCAAAATCTTAAAAACTTTTAAAGTGATAACAGTGGCTCCACTTGGGATAGTTTTCCCTTGTGGTACACTAAGAACCTGCAATTCTAGTGTTGCTATCAATACTTTAGAATAAAACACTGAAATTTTTCCAAACTTCTCCTCAAGCTTTAATGGCCTTCACCTCGGACTCAAGCTTGATGATCACT
Source organism: Pinus tabuliformis (assembly GCA_031772625.1). NCBI lineage: Eukaryota > Viridiplantae > Streptophyta > Pinopsida > Pinales > Pinaceae > Pinus > Pinus tabuliformis. The sequence continues at coordinate 396,006,040 of CM062804.1, read as the reverse complement.
ACAGAAGAAACAAATATGTATCTACTGAAAAGATGCTCAGCCAACTTTGAGCTTATTCACACACTCCTACCTACCCTATCAGCTGCAATCTCCATTTGTAGCTCAAGGAACATGAAACTTCCAATGAAGCCAGTGATTGATATGATCTGACACTTGAATCTCCCGACTGTGCTTGAAGCAAAAATAAACATGATACTGAAATAACTGAGGCAGCATGAGATGTAACTGATCTTCAAGATGAAAACATAACTGGAAATTTGAACACTAAATATTTTCCATGTAATTAGCTATAGGGTCAAAAAAGACATGATTAGTTTGATGATCATCATAACATTCTATATCTTCAGACAACTGATTCTTAGCCACACAAAATTCCTTTGATATGCTATCCAACTACATTTCTGAATGAGTCCCACAAACAATGTAATTTTACTCATTATTATGATCATTCTTTGATGTAAGCTGCTGCAAAGTATGACATAAAAAGTCAACCTTTTCCTCTGCTCAAGGGTTATAAAAGCTATCTTCCAGTACTTCTTCTTGGTGTTTGCAATGATTTTCATATTCTTTATGATCAAAAGACTGGCAAGTTTGCAGCATCTTTACATTTATCTCAGAGGATGTAACATGGTCTTCATAAGTAAACCCTTGCTGATTTTCATGTTGCATTTTATGGGATGTTATCCTTTCTTCTTGGTGTTGAAATGTATTGTTATGAAAAGCCTCTAAAATTTCTTCATCCATGAATTCATTATCATCATAAAAATCCTCCAAATATTGAATAAAACTCACAGAATGTTTACAGCAATCTTTGACCAGCAATAAGGAGGGATTGCACTCTTTATACATCTCATAGAATACATCATGGAAATTAGCAAGCGAATATAATGAACCATTTTCCAAGCCTTCATACCAAGACCATGATTTTCCTTCTAAAGTGGTCATAAACATCTTCATGAGACAATCTTTAGGGAACTGAACCTTAAGACTGCGTAAATGCATATGGAACCTAACCAAATTAAGGGCAGCATTGTCTTTCTTTTCATCTTTGAATATTGGAAGATCATCTAACCATTCGACCTTTGGAATAGGATTTGGAAAACCGGGGATATGAGACTGATTCATAGCGCCATACTTGGCATTCATTCTTGCAATGGCACTCATATTGAAACTTCATCAAGCTACTGATCTTCTAGCAGTGGAGTCACCTTCCAATTTTTTATTTGATGTGTGGAATCGCCAAGGTAGATGCAGCTTAGAACAACTTCCTGAGCTCCTACTACCTTTAGAAGTTCAGCTTCTTGATTTCAAGAATGAGTAATCTTCAAGCTCCTGGCAGACGCACCAAAATGTTATCACAAAACAAACCCTGATAGGTTGCTGATTAAGAAGACTTTGAGTAACTATTTCAAACCAATCTTTTGGCTGAGGCTTAGCCTCCTCAACCTGAGAGGGCTCTCTCACTGGGTTAAATATTTTAATTTGAAGATTAGATGGCTAACTCTATGGAAAAATCAAACAAAAATGTATAAATGGTTGAAATACCAATCAACAAACATCTATTGGGCTATGGAGTCAAAGTATGTTTCAGTACAACATCAAGATCAACTTAACATGGAAGTCAGGGCATAAAGAGTCTTAATATATCAACAAAATAGACATAATGCAAGGAACACAGTTTATAAACACATGATGGAAGTTAGAGCATTGTCAATGAATTCTAAGTAACATGTGTCTATACCACTTCAAGTAAGTAAATGAAGAAATCCATGAGAAAATCAAACATTTAAAACCCTCTCTGAATCCTAAGTAGTGAAGCCAATATCTCTGTATTAACATGAAAACATACAATCTCATACAATAACATAGTGTTCTTGCTTCTTTTGAAAATTTCCAACCCTTTGAGGAATTCCACCTCTTTTATTTTATAGAGTTATCATTACAATCTTGGATTCCCTGATCTAACTTGAGGGGAATTCGAATTTCCTAGATTGACACCTATTCATACCTAAAACAGAATATTAATTACAGGTAACAATTAATTGACTGTCTTAGAGTCCTAATACAATTAGGAGTACAACTCCTTATTATGATAACAACCACCTAATCTAGGAATTAAACTCAATGCTTGACAGTTGCTCCTCCTTAACTTCGACCTTGGTAATTTCCATAACCCTCCTGCTGGCCTTTAATAACTTCTCCTTTATCTGCCCTGAAAACTAGGAATATGTCCCTTGCACTATAGCCTTGGTCTTCAATGATGTTCCTCGAATCTTTTGATGAAAAAACTAGCCCCTTCAATCATGTAACATATGTTAAGTTAGCCATAGAACCATACTCTTTCACTTGTGTAAAAATTAAACTCCTTGAAGGTGCATGAAGAAGGTCAATCTGGATGTGCTATGAAACTAACTGTTGTTTTTGTAGTGTAGAACTTTTCTTTTACATATATCCTTTATCCTTTGAGTTTTTTCCTTACTTGAGCTTTAAAATTTCATAAGTGACCTACTCACATTCTCCGGTAGCATCATTCTCCAAAAAATAACCGCTTCTTTCCTTTGAGAATTGATCAAAACATCAAAACTGCACCTACATCAGATGAAAAACTACCTCGCTTGAACCCTAGGGAAGAACTCTAGTTTCTACTCACCCTGGGCTTGTTTACGCGGACTAAGAACAACACCAAGTGTCTCTTGCATGAATATGACCAAGATCAACTAACCTTTTTTTGAAATTTAAAATGACTAATGACAAATAGCCCCTAACGAATCTAATGATGGATATGAATGGTTGCATGTGAGAGGAAAGGTTCGTGGACTAACACTTGATGATGAAAATTTAATGGTTTCTGGTGGATTGTATAGCTAGACAAGATTGATCATGAATCCCAAAATTCATAGTGCATCTAGTGTAATTTCAGGGCTTTGCGCTATGAAAATGACTAGACAGTTTTGTAGCGCATTCAAATTTTTGAAATGACCAAACACATGAAACTTAAAACATGATATGGGATCCATAAGGAGCCAGACAATTCTGATGGACTTTATTTAATGATGGAAATGAGAGTAATGCTATAGCTGAAACTCTTAAAAACATAAAAATTGACTTGACCATGTCTAAGATAGAAACTATGGAACCATGTGGGTTGTCCAAAATTTTAAAAACTTTTATAGTGATAACAGGTCACATGTTCACTCCAATCATCATGTGTTTGAACCAAGACCATTCGAGAGAGGATGGTGAGGCTGCCAGGTAAAGCAGAAAGTCGCGACTGTAGTTGGGAGAGCTAAGGAGTGGGGCTGATATAAGCACCTTTTTCAAGGCATCAAATGATTGTTGAGCTTGATCATCCCACAGATACAACAATCATTTCTTAAGTAGACGCATGAAGCCTTTCATCAATTCTGCATAAATTATGATGAGTCATTGTAAAAAGTTTGCTTTCCCCTGCAAACGTTGGAGCTGAAGAACAAATTGTGGTTCTGGTAATTGAACAATTTCTTTTACCTTATTGGGATCAACCCTAACCTGTACTTGGAGACAATGAATCCAAGTAAGCATCCAAACTTGACGAAGAAAATGCATTTATGCAAATTTAGGCAGATGTTGTAAAACTGGAACCTTAGAAAGATTTCTCTTAAATGGTTTAGGTGTTGCATTCGTTGCTTGGAATGGGCTGGGAGGTCATCCAAGTAAGCTTGAACAATATGCTTGATATCATGGAATGCGTAGTCCATGGCTCTTTGAAAAGTTGCTCTAGCATTCTTTAATCTGAATGGGAGTTTCTGATAGGCAAAGACACCCCACGGGTAGATGAAGGCAGCTTTATGGTGGGCGTTGGGTTATAGAGCAGTCTGGTTGTAACCTGAGAAGCCATCCATGAATGAAAATGATTCACAATCGACGCAGTCATCAATGATTTGGTCGATGAACTGTGTCGGATAATTATCCTTAGGACATGCGGCATTCAAGTCTTGATAGTCAACATATATGCTGATGGTTCCTTGTTTTTTATCCATAAGAACTAGATTGGAAACCCATTCCATTAAAGGAACAGGATAGATGATACCAGCATGTAACAATTTTTCCACTTTGGTTTTTATGGTTGTCGTTTTGTGGGGATGGATTGGTCGAAGTCGTTGATGGAAAGGTTTTGCATTGTTGTAAAGCTTGATCTCATGCTCAACAATAGAAGGATCTATGCCAAGCATTTCCTCATAAGACTAGGCAAATACATCACGGAATTCCTTAAATAGGCAAGTGAAGCTTGAAATTTCCTCAAGATTACAATCAGCTCTAATCTGGATGTTTTCCACAATGCTTGTCTTGACAGAAATATCGATGAGAAATGTCTTTGAAATATTACCCATGTTTCCTTCCGCCTCTAAAGTCTGGATGGCCATATAGGGTGAGGAAACGATTTCCGGTATGTCAGGGGATAGGATTTGAAGAGGCATTGTGTCCAAATTATATATCGAAACATGATGATGCCAATCCTCCCAAGGTCACTCTTCTAAACTCATGATTTCTTGAATAGCTTCATCTGTAGGTAGGACTTGATCGATTAGATCGAAAGAAGGCACAGTTATGGAAGGGGTGGTGGTATTTTCAGCAGTAACCAATGTGATAGGAGATGCGGATGCAGTTTGGATGGCTTCGTAGGCCAATTCAACTGGTGATAGTGGCATTTGTTCTCTGAATGTGTCAAGGTCTGAAGGATCCGGTAGGATCCATGGATCGATCTGTTCATGAGGAATAGATGAAATCATGTTGACCGTCTGTGAAACCTTAGGTAGCTGAAGAGAAAAACGACCCATGAGGGAAGAAGCCTTCAGTAGACCAATACCTAAACTAACATAAATGTTAGTTCCACCTCCTACTAGGTGTACAAAGCCACTTGGTAATGGTGAATAATCAGGGGTGCAGAAATACAACTGATTCATTGTAACTAACTTTCCATCCAATAGAAATAGGATGATGCTAAAGACTGTAGATACGACGACTGTCATGGCATATGTCCAACTACAACCTAGCAAGAGATTATAGTCGAGTTTTTTTCTACAACTTCTTTGTCCACCGTTACGGTTTTCCCATACAAAGTGATGGGGAAACTGGCTAGGTATCCTTTTGGGATAAAGATGTGGTCGTCAAAAGCTTTAAGGGAGTTCGACAGAGGGGATAGGGTTGGAGAACCCAAGGTGAGCCAACATGAAGCCGACATGATGCAGGTAGAAGCACCATCATTGATGACAGTTTTGTGTATACCTTTACCTTTCGAAGTTATATGCACCTGGAATGCAAGCTGGTGATAAAGGGGAGGTTTACACTTGTCCATGTCAAAAATAGCAAGCATGGAATCCTCTGGGTTGATACAACCAATAGCCGAAAGAAAAGCTTTCCATTGTGTTGGGCATGTTTGTAATACTTCGAGCGCTGACATAACCGATGGCACTTACACCAAATCTTTTACAATGTTGTAGTTTTGGGTGGCACATGCAGATGTATTTTGCGTTGTGCATCGAAGTGGCCCTTTTGGGGGTCAAATTACAAGGTCCGCAACTAGCCTTTCGATATTCAAATCGTTGGGTGGCGGTGGGTTTGGACTTGAGGAAGGTTTTGCTGCATGAGCAATTGGAGCTCCATAAGATTTGGCTCTTGTGGCGACTTCTACCGTTTCATGTGTGTAAACAGTAGAAGATCCTTCACCAGCTGAAGGATGTTGTGAACCATCATTACCCCCTTGTAGGGGTTGTGGTTGGTTTGAAATAAGTTTTTGCTGTTGCTGAGTGGGAAAAGGATTTCTAAGGACAATGGGGATCTTACCAGTATCCCTTTTAGCAAGGTATTCTGTGCATTCCCGAAGATGTGGATAAAGCTAGGTCATGTGGTCTTCAGCACAAAATTTGCATGGATATCTGGCAGGTTTATCCTTTTCCTCGTCAATAGGCGTAGCAGCCTTTTGTTTTGGGTTTGGCTTCTTTGTTGACTACTCCTCAGAAGGAGTGGTATTTTTCTTATTCTTCTTACTCTTGCCACCAGATTTTTGAGTAGACTCCACAAAGTTTATCGTGGTGGTAGGAAGAGTAGTCGATTTGGTAAAGGGGTCCACCGACATCTCGGTGATGTGACTGCTGAGTTGTTTTACAGCAACCCTAGAGGTTGCACCGACAATCCCGTCAGCGTGCACTCTGAGGTGCTGAGTAGTGGAAACATTGGGGTTTCTAGGTACATTGGGAATTATGTCGTAAAGAGTGCCAGACTGTGAATATATCAAATCTAAGTGTTGGGCATGACGTATGGATTAGTCTTCTGTGACAGCACCACCTAGAGCAATATCTCTAGCGATTTGTAGGAGTAAGGACTTGCAGAACCATTCCATTAAGAGAACGTTTGGGAGGGGAGCTTTGACTAACCTCCGCCTACGTCTCCATTCATGTATATGATTGGAGATGTGGGTGGCAGTATCTTGACGAAATGAATTGAGGAGCTCTGTCCTAGTCTCATAGCGGATGGATAGCTGGAAGTGCTTTATGAATTCCATTGCTAAAGCATCGAAGGTGTTTACTGACAGGCATGGTAACTCAATATACCATTTCGTTGTGTTGCCAGTGAGGGTGTGGGGAAAAAGATGTAACCAGACACTATCATCCACCATAGAGTTTGAAACACACCAAAGATGGTAGGTGGTGCTATGGGTGCCTGGATATTCCCCTTGCTTTCCATCAAACTTTGGGATGTCTGTTGGTTCTTATGTGGGATCGGAGGCCATTGTAAGTTGTGATAGATGGGATCATTTGTCATCTTGTATAAGTTGGGTATATTGAACGTTGCCAAGAAAGGCAGAGAGTTTAGTGCCCCCAACTCAGACCATGGTGATGACGGATGACTTGAGGAGCTTTATGCTCCTCCCATCATTTGTTTCCCAATATTATACATGGGTTGCATGGTGTAGCAGTTTCTTTGAGGTATGGTGTTGTAAAGTGGATTTCCATGAGGATTTTGATATTGGGGTATAGAATTTCCCCCAGGATAAGCGATGCCCCCTTGACTCATTTGAATATGTGAGTAGGGCGCCCCCATGGATTGGTTGGGAATCCCTTGAGGATTCCCGCCCAACACAGAACTAACCATTTTTCCTTGATTGATAGAGGGAATGATCATGTCAATTAGCAATTAACCATGCATGCTTGAGAATGGAGGGGGAATTGTTACGTTCCCTACCGGCATGTGCATAGTGGGAACCCCCCCACGTATATGGATCTGGGGGTTTGAACTATACAACAACGGTCGACCATGTTGTTGGTAGACGAGAACCGCACCCATAGTTCCATATTGAGAGTTATATGGAGCGTTGTATGTGGCACTTGTCGAAGGTATGCAGTTTGACATGAAAGGAGTGGAACCTGGCATCGGCTAGGTCCCACTCATAGAGGGTTTCATGTGAGTGGTTGTACCAGGTACAAATGGGATAGCGGGGTTCGCCATTACCGGTGTTGTGGTGACTGTCAACTTGGGAAGTGGTGGAGGACAAAAAGTGTCCCTAAAGTCCCACAACCTCTTAGATGTCGACGGGATAGATGGAAATGTTCCAACTACTGAAGCAGGAAGTACAGGTACTGCAGGATCTAAGATTGGGTCCGACGGATTCATAAGTGGAGGGTTGAAGGGAGGAAGGAATCCTTCGGTAAAGAAATTTTCCATCAAACTTGAATTGTCAGCTGTCCAAACAAATCCCCAGTGAGATCTGGGAGACTGATTCCCTGAAGATGTGGAATTCAGTTCACTGGAGCTTGGCAGATCTTCCACAATGAGTGGAGGAAGTCCTAGCAATCATCTAGATTGATGACGAGGATCAGATGTAGCGAAGGTGACCATTAATTTTCATCAATACATTTTATCATGATATTTGTTAAAGTCTCAAAATAATAACACATGAGTGCCTAAAAATATAAAAAATACACTAAATGGATCAATCAGCAAACAGAGGGAAATTTCCCTGTCTGATAAGCACCAATCACCGAAGATGAAACCCAGTAGCTCAATGAATAATAGAGAAGGATGGCCAGATGTACGGTTACGGTTACTCTAGAGCTTCGTCCAAACCTTAGATTGAGGGACCAAGTACTCTCATGAAGATGAGCACCCTCCAAAAAACTTAATACAAAGTAGATCCATCCATGTTAGGTACCAGGACAACCATCCCAGTCACCTTGTGTAAGTCCCTAAAAGTTTGGCCACTAAAGATACCTCAGATCACAGAGACCACCGGGGGGGATATAGTCGTAGATAGCACGTTGTGTGGGTAGGATACTTGAGTACCCGACTCAGTTCCTAAATCCCCGAAGGGATCCCCAATACACAGAATACCCAATGGATTTGTAAGAGAAGGAAAGCTACCTTCACTTATAGTCCGATGTTGTCTCGTATTTTGCTCCGCTTTTACTAGAGTGGTCCCAGTAGTATGAGTGCAGAAGGAATTTTTCTCTCTTTTAATGAAACTAGTTTGTTTTCGATCTTGGGAAATTTACTCACAGTACTTAGCCCAAGATCCTAGCCTTCACTAATGATCCAAATTGGATCCTTAAACATTTCTCATGAGTGTTTCAAAATTATGTCAGATCAAATCTTATGAATAATAAGCTTATCAGAAATGACCTCTGGACAATGGCAATTATGGCCAGCAGAAAACAACGAGGACCCTCGGTCAAAGCACACTGACCGTTGGCCCATGGAGACTGCGCATGGATGCAAATTGGCAATTAGAAGACCGGATCCAGAAACAGAGGTAGTTTATGATAAAATAGGAAAACCGTGTGGAAACCATTAGACGTGAGTCCCATGCACAAAACTAATATGATTTCACGTGCACTTATAACGGTAAGCGGGTTTGGCCAAGTTTAGCATGATACCATACACTGGGCGATGCGTGTCTAGCAGATGAGAGAGAAAAAAGCTTACATTGTGTGAGTAACGGTCGAGCAACATAATCGCGCCATATAGATGGAGACCGTAGGATCTGGAGGCTCTAGATCAACGGTGGAGAATCAACCCGATGGATGACTAGATTTGACGAGAAAACCGACTGAGGCACATAAAGGTTTGAGGTCTGGCATGACCGATGAGCTGGCAGAAGAATTAGTTTCGTGAGAAAATCCTGGAGTAACAGAAATAACGACCATTCAAAAGAAAACTGACACTCAGTCCATAAGGCAACAAGTGGCCACCTCTCTATGCAGTGTTACACGATGATGATGACGTAGAGCAAGCAATTCCAGCGAACAAAAGTAGGCAACCCAGAGAGCTAGGAAGAGGAAATGAACAGTCAGGGAGTAGATTGGCTTTACACCATGAACAAACAAAGAGCATAGGGAGATAGAAGAACAGAGAAAAAAGTGAATTGTAGAGAACAGAGAAGCTGAGCTGACCTGCAAAACAAAGGCAGCATCGAGAAAATAGAACAGAGAGAGTCTGAGAGTCTGTGAACTCCAGAGAAGGCTTGAGAGATTCAAGTAACTCATATGTGTATACCTGTCAGGTACTGAGTACCAAATTGGACTCATACCATTGAGACCAGTTGAGGTTGAGATTTACTAAGGGGGATTCTATGTACTCTATAGGCTTGGGGGATCCAAGTACTAGCCTACTGATCATCATCTGTTAAGTGAGACTTGAATTGAGCTCCTTATTGTAAAATATCTACTTTAAGACACAATAGAAAAGGCCACCACTAAAGGCTGGACCTAGAGACGTAGCCCAGGAGGATTGGGTGAACTCCTTATTAAATTTGTTGTGTTTTGTATTTTCTTACTGTGTTTCTCTTACTATTTCAAGTGTCTATGTATTTTGCAATCTTATCGATCCGTTGCCCAAAATAACATAGACACACCCCAGCACATGAGTCTATAATACCTTCATTAATTAACTGAGATCATTCACGAGTGACTTTCAGATCAAGTGGTATTAGAGCTCCTAGGTTGTTTAAGGTTAGACAAGCTTGTGCTGGATTTTTCTATTGAATGCTAACTAGATCAAAGATTAAATTAGGAGAAGGAGAGTTGGTTGAGACTAACTCGGAGATTGGAAGAGTCTATCCTCAGAAGAAAATGTTAGAGGAAAGTCCCTTGGGGCTAGACCCTCAATTCATAGATATTTTCCTGTCCATGAGGTCCATGGTAGAGGAAATGTATAAGGACTTTAGGAAACATAAAGATGAAGATTCATCAGGCTCCAAGCAAGATAAAGGAGAAGAAGAATCTCTCCTATATGACCACTCAAAATGGAAAGGGAAAGAAGAAAGCTTTCTCACACCTCCTAATAGCCCTGAACATAAAAAGAAGACATCTTTGATTAAATTAGATGTTAAATTTGATTTACCAATATATGATGGAGAGTTGAATGCAGAGAAGCTGGATAATTGGATCAGACAAATTGATGTTTATTGTAGATTGCAGAATATCGACTAAGACAAGAGTAAGATTCAGCTGGCCAGCCTACGCCTCAGAGGCACTACCTTGGTATGGTGGGAAGGCAGGACACAAGCTGACATGAAGAAACATGGTAAGATTCTTTCTGTCTGGAGTGAATTTGTTTCTACAATAAAAAAACAGGTCTATCCACTAGCTTACATGTGGCAAGCCATGATGAGCTGGCAAACTCTTCGCCAATTGAAAGGGCAAAATGTACAGGGTTACACTCAAGAATTTAGGAAGAGAGCTTTGATTTTAGGAATTTCATTAGACTCACCTAAGACTCTGCTGAAGTATATAGGGGGTCTACACAACTACATGAGGCACACTATCCTCATGTTTAATCCCACTAGTATAGATGAGGTATCTGTTCAAGCTACGCATATAGAAGCTAGAGGAAATAATGGGAACCCTGAAGTTGGGGGATCATTCAAACCCATTGCAAGAAAGAATAAGGAGAAAAGAAAATAGAAATGTAAAGAGAGGAAGGCAAATACTGCACAAAACACAAAGTCTTCATGCACTCGGTGTCAAAAGAATGGGCATGATGATGAGCACTGTTGGATTCTACATCCACAGCTGAGACCTAAGAAGTTTGAGGGAAAGAAGAAGAACACTGCTATAGCTATTCAAAAAGATTTGGGGTCAGACTCAGGAGATGAAACAAACATTGCAACCACAGGTATAAAAGGTAAAAATTCTGAAGCAACTACTAGTAATTCTGCATAATCTATTAATGATGAAGAAAATGAGAGAAAAATAAATGAGCTTTTCCATATTTTATTTATTTCCAAACATCAAAATATTGATACTTTGTTTGATAGTGGCTCACAAGTAAATTTAATTTCTGAAGCAATTGTAAAGAAGTTGGGATTACTGACTACACCTCACAAGAAACCATACCCATTAGGTTGGTTAAGTGATAAAACATAACTACAAGTGACTAGACAATGTAAACTTAAGTTTTCCCTTTAGGTTAGCATTTGTAGATGAGGTTGAGTTAGATATAATTCCTCTAGATATATGTGGAATTGTTTTAGGAAGTCCTTACTTGTACAATAGAAAAGTTATCTTCTATAGAGCTGAGAACAACTATCTACTCGTTAAAGATGGAATCAAATACTTTGTAAGAGCTCATAAGCTCAAGAATAGTTACACTCTCATAAACTCAGGGCAGATAAAATGAATTGTAAATTCATGCAAACAATTTTTACTGATGGTTGTAAAGGAAAATAAACCTGATAAAACCAATGTATTTGAGGGCTGTGATGCTAAACAACAAGCTGATTTAGAAAAAGTTGTTTCAGAATATGATATCTTGTTTCAAGAACCTAAAGGTCTGCCACCCAAAAAGGAAATAGTGCATGATATTAATTTGCAGCAAGATGCTTCATTGACTAACATTGGGATCTACAAGTTGTTCGCTTTAGAGAATGCAGAAATAAAGAAGCAAGTGCAGGAGTTTCTCGAGAAGGGGTTCATCAGACCTAGCACATCACCATGTGGGCCGCTAATCATTTTGGTGAGAATGAAAGATGGCTCTTGGAGAATGTGCATTGATTACCAAGCACTGAATAAGATAATGATCAAAAATCATTATCCCCTTCCTCGCATAGATAATCTACTAGATCAGTTAAAGGAAGTTGTTTATTTTTCCAAGTTAGACTTGCATAGTGGATATCATCAGGTCAGAGTTGCAGAACAAGATGCATGGAAGACTGCTTTCAAAACAAAGGGAGTGTATGAGTGGCTGGTTATGCCTTTTGGCTTAACTAATGCTCCTGCTACTTTCATGAGAATAATGAATGATGTACTCAGACATTTTCTTGATGATTTTGTTATTGTATATTTGGATGACATTCTTATATTTAGCAAAATGTGGGAAGAACATTTAAAGCATGTTAAGAAGACACTAGATGTTTTGAAAAGAGAAAAACTTTATGTTAAACTCTCCAAACATGAATGTGGCAAAACATCAAAATGTGAATTTGGCAAAACATATTTAAATTATTTGGGACATATAGTAGGGGTGGTGAATTGAAGATAGATCCCTCTAAAGTGGAAATCATTGTAAACTAGCCTAAGCCCAAATCTGCTACAGAAGTGAGAAGCTTCTTAGGAGCAGCACAATGCTGGAGAAAATTTATTTCTAAATTTTCCTTAATTGTAGCTCCCTTACATGCTTTGACAGGATTGAACAAGGTGTTTCAGTGGGGAGGCAAATAGCAAAAAGCCTTCGACACATTGAAAGAAAATATTAGTACAGCACCAGTACTAGCACTGCCTGATCTTCAAAGACCATTTGAGATCCAAATAGATGCCAGTGACTATGCCATGGGAGCAGTGTTGATACAGCACAGTAAACCCATATGTTATCATTCTGAGACATTTAATTCTGCAGTGGCTAACTATCCAACATACGATAAAGAATTGTATGCATTAGTACAGAGTGTGAAAAAGTGGAAACATTATTTATTGGGCAAAGAGATAGTCATACATATTGATCATCAACCACTTCAATATCTACACTCCCAAACTAAATTGCAGCAATCAAGACACTATAGGTGGATGTGTTTTCTACAACAGTTTCATTTAGTCATCAGATATGAAAAAGGCATACACAATAAAGTTGCAGATATGTTATCTATACCTATTATAAATGCATCCACTATACTTAAGCATAATTCAGTACTGCATGAGAGCTACATTAAACAATATGCTCAAGATATAGATTTCAAATATGTATATGCAACTTTAAGTCAAGGAAAACGAATAGAGGAATTGGATTATCATGTTAAGGACCGACTCTTATATCATTGTGGGAAGCTATGCATTCCACAAACTGAGAGAGTAAAGATAATTCTGGAAGCACACACTTCTCTAATATCAAGTCATTTTGGTGTAAGTAAAACAGTTGCACAGCTGCAAAGGTTTTGTTATTGGCCAAAAATGAATGAGATAGTTTCTAGATATGTAAGAGGGTGTACCATGTGTGCTAAAAGCAAGCCCAGCAATAGAAAACTAGGCTTGTACACTCCATTACCAATTCCTTCTCATCCTTGGGAAAGTATTTCCATGGACTTTGTTGGAGGACTGCCTAAATCTAGGAAAGGTCATGACTATTTATATGTTGTTGAGGATAGGTTCAGCAAAATGTGTATTTTGATATCTTGTAACAAACATATTATAGCTGAACAAACTACAAAGTTGTTCTTTCAGCATGTATAGGTTCATTTTGGATTACCCACTTCCATTGTATCTAATCGAGACACCCGATTTGTTGGTAAGTTTTGGTCGAGTTTGTCGGAGCTTATGGACACCAAACTAAAGAAAAGCACAACCTTTCATCCACAAACCGATGCCCAGACAAAATTGTTCAATAGGATAGTGATCCAGTTGCTCAGAGGTTATTGTAGCAAGCATCCCAAACTTTGGGATGAACATTTGTGTTATGTGTAGCATGCTTACAACCGAGAAAAGCATTCTTCTACACAGAGATCTCCTTTTGAGACCTGTTTTGGTTTCACACCAAGGTCTCCCTTGGATTTTGTCTTTGGTAAAGACATAGCAGTTGATGGACACAGTGATGTGGACAAGGCAACCAGGTTCATTGAACAAGTCCAAGAGATTCACCAGGCAGTATAGGAACAGCTAGAAAAGAGCCAAGCCAAGTACAAGGCAAGGCATGACAAGCATCGGATGGAGCATAGTTTCCAAGTTGGTGATCAAGTCTGGCTGTATATCAGCAAGGAAAAAATGCAAGGTGAAGGTAAAAAGATAAAGCGAATAAGGTATGGACCTTTCAAGATACTTGAGAAAATCGGTGAGAATGCTTTTTGCCTTGATTTACCATCTTACATGCACATCTACTCAGTCGTTAATGCAGATAGCTTGAGACTATTTGAACCTTCATTAATTGAAGATCCTGAAGAGCAAAGTCAATTTCCTTCTATTGATGATCTGTTACCTGAATATCTCAATGAATTGCAGGAAGACACAGTTTTGGACAGGAAGGTGAGGACAACGTGTAGGGGAGATGTTGAGTACCTCAGGATTGGACTCAAGGGTTCAAAGCCAAGCAGTGCAAAATGGATAGAGATTGGACAAGTGAGACAGTTATATCCTCACTTAGCCGATGCTTGAAAACCAACTTTTGGTGGTCCAAAAGCTTTTTCAGTTGGAAGGCCATGATCCAAATTGGATCCTTAAACATTTCTCATGATTGTTTCAAAATTATGTCCAATCAAATCTTTTGAATAACAGGCTTATTATAAATTACCTCTAGACAATGGCAATTGTGGCCAGCACGGAACAACGAGGACCCTCGGTCAAAGTGCGCTGATCATTGGCCCATGGAGACCGTGCATGGACGCAAAAACCCTCAAGAAGGAAAGCCTCGAGCACCCGGTCATGAGGAAAATAGGAAAATCGTGCGGAAACAGTCAGAGGTGGGTCTCGCACCCAAAACTGGTAGGATATCGCATGCACTTCAAGCGGTAAGTGGGTTTGGCCGAGTTCAACGTGATGCCATACACTTGGCAACGTGTGTCCAGCGAATGAGAGATAAAACCTCTTACATGGCGTGAGTAATGGTTGAGCAACTTAACCGCGCTATATAGATGAAGATCATAGGATCTGGAGGCTCCAGATCAACGACGGGGAATCAACCCGATGGATGACCAGATTCAATGGGAAAATAGATTGAGGCACATAAAGGTTTGAGGTCCGGCATGACCGATGAGCTGGCAGAAGAATCAGTTTCGTGAGAAAATCCTGGAGTAATGGAAATAATGACCGTTCAAAATAAAACTGACACTTAGTCCGTAAGGCGACGAGTGGCAACCTCTCTGTGCAGCGTTACATGGTGATGATGACATAGAGTAGGGAATTCCAGCAGACAGATGTAGGCAATCCAGAGAGCCGGGAAGAGGAAACGAATAGTTAGGGAGAAGATTGGCTTTAAGCCATGAACAAACAAAGAGCAAAGGGAGACAAAAGAAGAGAGAAAAAAGTGGATTGCAGAGAATAGAGAATCTGAGCTGACCTACAGAGAAAAGGCAGCATCAAGCAGACAGAACAGAGAGAGTTTGAGAGTTTGTGAACTCCAGAGAAGGCTTGAGAGGTTCAAGTATCTCCTCTGTGTATACTTGTTAGGTACTGAGCACCAAATTGGACTCATACCATTGAGACCAGCTAAGGTCGAGACTCAGTAAGGGGGGGTCTATGTACTCTAGAGGCTTGGGGAATCCAAGTACTACCCTACTAATAATCATCTGTTAAGTGAGACTCAAATTGAGCTCCTTATTGTAAAATCTCTACTTTAAGACACAATAGAAAAGGCCACCACTAAAGGCTGGACCAGGAGATGTAGCCCAGGAGGATTAGGTGAACTCCTTATTAAATTTGTTGTGTTCTGTATTTCCTTATTGTGTTTCTCTTACTATTTCAAGTGTCCGTGTATTTCGCAATCTTATCGATCTATTGCCCAAAATAACATAGACACACCCCAGCACATGAGTCTGTAATACCTTCATTAATTAACTGAGATCATTCACGAGTGATTTTTAGATCAACTAATGTTTGTTTGCTTAATAAAGAGTTACTGATTGATTTTAGGTAAATTTTATGTGTACTTGATTATTGTCTTTGGTAGGGGAGTTGACGTATGAAATGTGATGAGACTCTGACTCGATAAATCATGCACAAAACAATGCTTTGAAAAAATTTCAATTCAATGAAAACAAGTTGTATTCTACATATTCATATTTTCCACATATTCATATTCGTTCCATGCATCTTAGTCATTTAACACATGCATAACCAAAAGACTTCTTTCCAATGTTTCTTAACAACTACTTGAAACCAAAATAGAGCAGCTTTTAACCAACTAAACAAAAGGATGAATAAAAAATGTGAGTCTTTCTTTTGTAAAAAATGCTTTTAAGAAAGAAAAACAAAACTTTTTTCCTAAAAATAAATTTCTAGGACACCTATTTTGCTAGCAAAATGCAGTTACAGATCTTCTTTCAGTCCATGAGAAGGCTTCCTATCCCTTTTGGCTTCCAGACATAGCTAAAAATCAAGGTATTGGGAGACTAACGCTCTGTAACAGTGGCTACAGAGAGTTAATAGGTCCACTAACGCTCCCTGTGAATAGGCATAATGCTTTATAAAGCTCTGTGTAGCCTGCTAACCTGTGTTAGTGTGGGAAATCAGTCAAACAAAGGGCTTTCAAGATCAGATTCAGAGATGAATACTTGTAGGCAAGATGCAGCAAGATTTTTGGTGGGTCAGAAAAGGATTGTAGAAGTATAGGGAGCTTTTAGAAGGAGGAGAAAACAAAGAAGAGTCTGGGTAAACCGAGAACTAGATGTATAGTCCCCAGCAAAGATGCTAATTCTTCTATGGGGTAAAATTCACGGTGTATGGAGAATGTAGATACCCTCAAAGGCATTCCTGGGACCTTCAACAGACTGTAATATTATCTGCAACTACATAAAGTTACATGCATGTTCATAGACAATAACTAACTATCAAAGCATTAGAAGTAGATTATCTCAAGTCTCCATGTAGATTTGTTTGGAGATCACAATGCAGCCAAGTGGAAATCCATCAAAGCCAGCTCCAAATCAAGTCCTGCACATAGAAGAGACAAGTGTAATCACAACATACAACTCTAATAACTAATACATGAATATATAAAAGAACATATATTTACATATAACTAAGACACTCATGCTAATAGGCATTGAACAAACAACTAAATGAATGATAGTATCAACACCACAAGTAGATAGCACAACTGCAGTTCTATATTTATAATGGAAGAGTGATTACAACCATCTGTTGCATCAGCCTTCCTCTACCCCTTCAACTTCTCTCTCTCTCTCTCCCTTCTTGCTTACTTCTAATGATGGGCAATGCTCAATAGTCAAGTAGGCTATCCTTTCAAATGCTCTGACCCCTTTCACAATGACCCTAACTTTGCTTATGAAGCAATTGAGTTAGGGTTGCCAAGTTCCTCCTTGAGTTCACTAGGGAAAAAGCAATGAATTTGCCATGCTTTTCAGCTCTTTCCTATTTGCCTCCTTCTTTCGGATTAGAAATTCTCCAAATAGGTCTATTTTGGATGTTTCCTTGCTTTTCTTGAGTAATTTTAGGAACAAATATCTAGATATTTTTTAGTCAATTCGTCACTTTGACCCTTGGAACTTCACCAAGTTTCACTAACACTGTCCCTTGACTAGCAACTTAAGTTAGTAGGGTCACTAACACACCCTTAGGCTTGGTAACAAGCTTTATAAAGTAGTTTGTTAGTGTACAACTAGTGTTAGTGTGGAATCAAGGCCTGTAATTGTGGTCTTGCATTAGTCATCATGTCTTTCCCCTCTGAGTTGATGAGGAGGTCAATTTGTTATATAACAGAATCACTTAATCAAGAGCCAATAATGAGAACCCTTGATCAAACACAAGGTGACCTGCCACTAATGTATGAAAGTACCAAGGCACTGAATGTGTTTCTGGGTTGTCTTCGTAGATAGAGTGTTGAAGTCGATAGGAAGATACCTGTTCAAAGGTAGGCAATAATGTGTCCTACATCAATCGACAAGAAATGGGACATGAACGATTTGTTTTTTGAGGAAGCTTTGAGGGTTGGTTCTAAACGACAGAGAGCATGATGAAAGGATATGCTTGGTGGGTTGATGGAGGAAAAAAAAGGTTAACCCTTAAACAATAGAAGGCATGACAATAGTTTTAACCATGCAGCACTAGACTCATGAACACCAAAGAGTGTTAGGATACAAAGACGCATGAACATCGAGGTATTTAGGCTAAACGCATAGGATGGTAGGATTCATATTGAGAGGCAATCACAAGGAAGGTTTATCTGAGGGAGTGCCATGTTCAAGGGAATGACTACTACCAAACCATGCTTTATAACACTGAATGCAATTGTATTGTATACTTTCCCCATCTGATTAGTTTAGTGAGTCTAGACTGGTAAACTCATCGATCTTTTCATGTTTTAAGGGTCTAAAAAGGATCGAAAAAAGAGCGACTCTATGCCCTATCTAATTATTTTAATGAGTCCAGACAAGCAGACTCATCGATCTTTTCATGTTTTAAGAGTCTAAAAAGGATCATAAAAAGAGTGACTCTATATCCTATCTGTAGAATTTAATGAGTCTAGACTAGACAACTTGGTGGTCTTTCCATATTTAGAGTGTTATGAAACCAGCTCAAGAAAAGATAGAAAAGAAAGATCAACGCCTTAGAATTCAGCCTCTTCGAGGGGGCAACCTCCTTTACATTACATAAATGAACAATTCTTGGATGATACAAATGACAAAACCTCCTTTCTATATATAGGAGCCTAAGGAGTCACAATATAATCCAGCCGACCTAACAATAATAATATAAAGCCACAAAAATAATAATAGAGGGATTCTATGGGGCACAGAAATAACAATATGTGGGTAATAGGGGCACAACAATATAAATAAGGGGTATAACTACAATAGTAATGGGGTAATCACTAGTATTATAGGGACCCAACATGCCCCTCTCCTTCAAAAAAGTGTTGTCCTCAACGCTTGAGCAGTTCTGGATACTTCTGCATAAAATTCTCATCCTCCCATGTGGAATCTTCAGCGGATAAGTTCTTCCACTTGATAAGATACTCTGAAATTGATCGATTTCGTAGCTGTCGAGTTCTTGTTTCTGTGACTGCTTCCGGTTCCAATATAATTTTTCCTTCCTCTTCAAGTTCTGGCAATATTGTTTGAACTGGGAGCTTGTCACCTATAACCTTCTTTAAACATGAAACATGGAAAACTGGGTGCAATCGAGAAGCTGCAGGAAGCTCCAATTTGTATGCCATAGTACCAATCTTTTCCAACACCTTGTACGGACCATAATACTTTGGTGATAATTTATTATCCTTCTTAGCTTGCTTTAGGGACATTTGCTTATATGGTTGTAGCCATAGGAATACCCAATCACCTACATCAAAACTTCTTTCACTGCGATGTTGATCTGCCTGTTGTTTCATTCTATTTTGTGCCAACACGAGGTTATCCTTTAAGAGTTGGAGGACTTGTTGTTGATGTTCGATGTGATGTTCCACTGCCTGAACCTTAGAATTTTCTCTTAAATATGATGTGATTGATGGTGGTTGGTACCCATAAAGTGCCATAAATGGGGTCATTTTTGTTGCTGTATGGAAGGAAGTGTTATAACACCATTCAGCCAGAGGCAACCATTTGACCCATTGTGTCTGTTTATCAGATACAAAGCAACGAAGATATCCTTCCAAACATTTGTTTACTATCTCAGTTTGCCCATCAGATTGAGGATGATAAGATGAGCTATGAGCTAACTGAGTACCAAGACAAGAAAATAATTCTGTCCAAAAATTTCCAGTGAAAATGGGATCTCTGTCACTTACAATAATCTTTGGGTTTCCATGTAGCTTTTGAACTGTTTCCATAAATGCAGTAGAAACTGTACTGGCTTTAAATGGATGTGATAATGCACAAAAGTGTGCATACTTGGTAAGTCTGTCAACTACCACCATGATGACACTCTTTCCCTCAGACTTGGGTAAACCTGTGATAAAATCCATTGAAACCTCCTCCCAACGTTGGCTTGGAATGGATAAAGGTTGTAATAGACCCGGTGTCTTAATTGTTTCAACTTTATTTTGTTGGCAAACCAAACATTCCGCCACAAACTTTTGAATATCTGATTTAAGGCCATCCCAAAAAAATTCCTTCTTAACCCTGTGGTAAGTTTTTAAAAATCCTGAGTGCCCTCCTAAGGGAGAAGTGTGCAATTCCATAAGAATCTTTTGTTTTAGCTGGGAATTCTTACAGAGGTATAAGCGATCTTTGTACCATAACGAATCATTTTGCCAGCTAAATGTATCAGAAGTACTGGAATCTTGTTGTAGCTTTCGAATAAGTGCCCACACTTCTTCGTCATTCTTCCATTCCTCCTTTGCTTCATTTATCCAATCTGGTTGGATAATAGAAATGGCACACAACAATGCTTCCATATCCTCATCCTTTCTTGAGAGTGCATCTGCCACCACATTTTGCTTCCCTTTTTTGTAGATGATTTCAAAGTCATAACCCAACATCTTTGTGACCCACTTTTGTTGCTCTTCAGAGGATAATCTTTGTTCTAAAAAGTATTTAAGGCTATCATGATCCGTTTTTACCTTGAAGTGTCTTCCCATTAGGTAGGGTCGCCATTTCTTAAGTGCATGGAGTATTGCCAACATTTCCTTCTCATAAATAGCTTTTCTTAAAAACTTTCCCTTGATTGGACGACTTTCAAAAGCAATGGGTCTTTCATCTTGCATTAGAACAGCACCAATTCCATTTCCTGAAGCATCACATTCCACAATAAAGGTTTTTGTGAAGTCCGGTGTAGCTAAGACTGGTGCTTGGCACATTGCCTCTTTAAGATGTTAAAGGCCTTTGTTGCTTCCGAAGTCCATGAAAATGAATCTTTCTTCAATAATGTTGTTAGAGGTGCTGCTATTCTCCCATAATTCTTAACAAACTTGCGATAATACCCTGTCAACCCAAGAAATCCTCGCAGATGCTTTATGGATGTGGGGATTTTCCATTCCTTAATGGCTTTAATTTTGCTAGGGTCTACCTTAACTCCTTCATGAGATACAATATGACCCAAATATTCCACCTCCTGGACTCCAAAGAAACATTTGGATCTTTTTGCATATAATTGTTTCTCCTCCAATAGTTGTAGCACCTTGTCAACATGTTCAACATGATCCTTCCAAGACTTGCTGTAGATTAGTATATCATCAAAAAATACTAACACAAATTTTCTAAGGAATGGTTTGAAAATTGAATTCATCAAACCTTGAAATGTTGAAGGTGCATTGGTAAGGCCAAAAGGCATGACCAAAAATTCATAATGACCCTCATGAGTTCTAAATGCCGTTTTCGGAATGTCTTCAATCTTCATTCTGATTTGATGATATCCCGAACGAAGATCCAACTTGGTGAAGTAAATTGATCCATGCAATTCATCCAGTAATTCATCAATGACAGGAATGGGGAACTTATCTTTAATAGTGAGCTTGTTGAGCTCCCTATAATCTGGACACATGCGCCATGATCCATCCTTCTTGTGCACCAATACTACTGGAGCTGAGAAAGAACTTTGACTCGGTTGAATTATACCAGCCTCTAGCATTTCTGCAACCATACGTTCAATTTCACTTTTTTGGACATATGGATATCTGTACGGCCTGATGTTTGGAGGAACACTTCCTGGAATCAGATGAATAGCATGATCATGATCACGCATAGGTGGGAGACCTTTGGGAGTCTCAAATACCTTGGAATGATTGTCCAGGACTTTTTGGAGATCTGGAGAAATAGATGATTCCAATGTGGAAACATCTAGCGAACATAATTGTGCAATTACACCTCTTTGCTCCTTTTTTAGAAGCTTTGTCATGCCATTAGAGCTGATTATCTTTCCTGGTTTCCCTGCAATACCCCTTAATTCAACTTCCTTTCCTTCCACAGAAAATTTCATGAAAAGTTCTTGAAAATTAAAAGCTATTGTACCCAAGGATTGTAGCCATTGGACTCCTAGTACAACATCAGCACCTCCCATTGGAATGGAAAGCATTGGGCTAGTCAATACATATTCTCCCATGGATAGCTTGATATTATGGCACTTTCCAGAATAATTTATTGTTCCTCCATTTGCAATCATCACTTGACACTCTGGTGCTGGATATAGGAAGCAATTCAATTCTTTTGCTACCCTACAATGAATAAAATTGTGGGTGCTTCCTGAATCAATCAACACTATTACCTTTTTCTTCTTGATTTGTCCTTCTATCTTGATGGTTTGAGGAGTGGTAATTCCCGCCAATGCATTACAAGATATGGTCGGATTTATTTGTTCTTCATCTAGGCTTTGTTCCTGGAATATATCCTCTTCTTTTGACCTTTCTTGCTCCTTTTCTTCTTCCTCTTCACAATCTATGTAGAATAATTTCTTCTCAACACACTTATGACCTTTTGTGTATTTGCTATCACAATTGTAACAAAGCCCTTTTGCTTTTTTTTCTTCCAATTGTTGTGGTGTCAACCTTGTAGGTTGTGGAAGACTATGGGCAACAACACTTCCGTCTTTATAGTTGTGAATGGTATGCTTCCTAGTTGCCATAATTTTGCTTTCCATTTTTCTTGCTAACCTGAATGCCTTCTCTAATGAATCAGGTTCCCAAAGGCACACATCATGTTGGATATTATCCTTTAAAGACCCTATGAACACATCAATCCTATGCTCCTCTGGAATATCTTTTACCCTTATGTTCAATTTTTGGAACTCCTCAATGTGCTCCATTATTGAACCCTTTTGTTTGAGACTTATCAATTGGCTAAAAAAAGTGTTGCTTTTTGTATCCTCATAATGTGCTATCAATTCTTCCGTAAAAATTGCCCAAGTGATAAATTGTTTACGAGAACAAAGCCATTGATACCATACAAACTGATTTGGTTCCAAATATAAAGTTGCCATACGTACCTTTTGTGTGTTTTGCACATTATTGAGATCGAAGAATTGCTCCATCTGTAATATCCATGTGGCGGGATCCTTGCCATCAAACTTCCTCATATCGATTTTTGGAACATGGTGAGTCTTCGATCCAACATTAGAGTCTATGGAATCATGATTAACATTTCTTTTGTTCTCATCATGAGTTTCCTTTAGTACTCTTTCACCCTTAGTGACTATTTCTTGTAGCAACTTATCCATCTTATCATCCATGCCATCAATTTTAGCGTCCATGCCATTCACCTTAGCTTCCATGCCATCCATCTTAGCTTCTACACCTTTCTTTAAACCATCCATCTTAGCTTCTACATCTTTCCTTAAACCATCCATTTTAGATTCTGTTGCTTTTTGTGCAAGTGACACTTGTTGCACTTGTTCTTGTAATTTTGATATATCATATAGCATTTCTTCTTCTTCTTCATGAGTCATGCTAGAGCTTTCAGGCTCCTTACTAGGTGTTTGCATTTTATTTCCTCGGGGCATCAGTTACTGATAATAATTCTCTAACATGCCCTTTGAATTCCTTCAAAATAAATTTTCAGACCAAGCTTAAGCAAAAATTAAAGAAAATCTACACACCTTTTTTCAATTTGTAGGAGCTCGATATTGCCTCCGATGTATCTCTGTACTTTCTGATTATCTAGTTCTAAATTTGTGACCTGTAGTATCCCTTTGTGTCCTCTTTCCAATGCCACAAGTCTGACCCAAATTGGATTCTCCAAGGAAGAGTTATGCGAAATCTCCCAGAGTGACTTGATTATAGACTAGTTCAGTAGAGTGAACTTGTACGACGTACCACGTGTCCCTGTTTCAACCTTTGACTCTAAAAAATATATAAAAAGAAAACTACAGTCCGTCCTCTTTCTGTACCTTCTTACGAAATTTCAATCCGATGCTCAGAAAGAAAGTTATGACGATTTCCCCAGGTCACCTGTTTTGAGTGTAATTCAGGAGTCTGCAAAAAGACCAACTTCCTCAGATCATATCTCCGAAAATGTCGTGCTAAAAACTCTGAAATTCGGACCCACGGTTCAGCGCGATTTCTTCTCAAATGGGTTTTTTTTGCGACTTCTGAAACGTCACAGAAAAAACGTTATAGCGAAAATGCCACGATGACCTGTTTGGAGCAGCGAAACCCTAGAATCCAAAGCTCTGATACCAAATGTTATGAAACCAGCTCAAGAAAAGATAGAAAAGAAAGATCAACGCCTTAGAATTCAGCCTCTTCGAGGGGGCAACCTCCTTTACATTACATAAATGAACAATTCTTGGATGATACAAATGACAAAACCTCCTTTCTATATATAGGAGCCTAAGGAGTCACAATATAATCCAGCCGACATAACAATAATAATATAAAGCCACAAAAATAATAATAGAGGGATTCTATGGGGCACAGAAATAACAATATGTGGGTAATAGGGGCACAACAATATAAATAAGGGGTATAATTACAATAGTAATGGGGTAATCACTAGTATTATAAGGACCCAACATAGAGAGTATGAGAAGATCGTAAAGAACGACTCCAGGGTGGTCCCTTTGTCATAGTTGTTAACTGGGTGCGACAAAAGTTTAATAGTATATCGGGATTGGTTACTTTTCTGTGAGTTAATCTATTGAATCCAGATAAAGAGAAACCTATGTTCAATACATGTTGACCTCATTTTGTTACATGTATGAGGAGACAGACTAAACTCCTTTTTCACCGTGAATTTTTAATGAGTCACACGATGACAAACTCAATACCTTCATCAAATTTTAACGAGTCAAATGAAGAAAACTCAAGGCATCTTTTTCAGTTGATTGAGCAAGGAAAAAGAGGTAAAACAACTACTCATTCCTTCTTTGTAGATTTAACGAGCTTGAAGAAGGGAAAAACTTGGGCACTTTTCAATTTTTAAGAACGAGAAATGGTCCCAAAAAAGCAAGTGCTCTTGTTGCTGCCGTAGATTTTTAACAAGCCCGGTGACAAAAACTTGGGATTTTTCAGTTTAAGGAGCAAGAAAAGTACCTAAAAGAATGCTTGGGTCATCTTTATAAATATTCAACGAGCCTAAATAAAAAACTCAGGATTTTTTCAGTTTTATGAGTGATAAAAAAGTGCCTAAAAGGAATCCTCTAATGATCTTTTTTAGTTTAATGAGCTAGAAAAGGAGAGAAAAAGAGTTGCTCGAACTGTCGTCGTATGTGTTTAACGAGCCCAGCGATGACAAACTCGAGGATTTTTCAATTTAAGAGTGAGAAAACATCCCATAAAAGAACATGCTCATATCTTCTTTGTAGTAGTTTAACGAGCCTAAAGAAGGAGACTCGAGGTTTTTCATATTAACGAGCAAGAAAAATACCATAAAAAGAAAGCTTGGTCTTCTTCATGGTAGTTTAACAAGCCCGAAGAAGGAGACTCAAGGATTTTTTAGATTAACAAGCAAGAAAAATACCATAAAAAATGCTCGAGACTTCTTGATCTCATGCTTGACAATAGAAGGGTCTATGCCATGCATTTCCTCATAAGACCAAGTGAAAACATCACAGAAATCTTTAAAAGGGTAGTTGAAGCTCGCAATTTCCTTAGGATTACGATTGGCTCCAATCTGTATGTTTTCCACGATGCCTATTTTGACTGAAATATCAATTGGCAATGTTTTTGAAAGATTACCCATGTTTCCCTCTGAGTCCAAAGTTTGGATAGTCATATATGGTGGGGAAATGATTTCAGGGGTGTCAAATGACAGGATTTGAAGAGGCATCATGTCCAAATCAGATATCGAAACACATTGGTGCGATTCCTCCCAAGGTCGCTCTTCTAAACTCATGATCTCATAAATAGCTTCGTCCTTAGGTAGGACTTGATTGAGGGGATCGAAATAAGGAGCAGTTATGGGAGGGGCAGTGGTACCATTAGTCGTGACCAAATTAACCGAAGACTCAGATGCAGATTGAATGGCCTGGTAGGCCAATTTAGCTGGTGACAGTGACATTTTTCCTCCGTAAGTGTCAATTTCTGAAGGGGCCATGGGGATCCAAGGATCGGTCGATTCGTGAGGAATGGATGAAACCATAGAGACCATATGTGGAACCGTGGGCAGTGAAAGAGGGAAAAAACCCATCAGGGAAGAGCCCTTCAATAGACGAGCATCGATACTAATGTAAGAGTCAGATACACCCCAATAAGGGTACAAAGCTACTAGGTAACGAGGAGTAATCTAGGGTGCAGAAGGATAGCTGGTCCACTATGATTATCTTTCCATCCAAGGGAAATAGGATGATGCAGAAGACCGAACACACAATGGCATTCATGGCATAAGTCCAATTGCAGCCCAAAGTAGATTATAGTCGAGTTTATGACCCACAACTTCAATATCCATTGTTACCATTTTCCCACTCAAGTTGATGGGATAGCTAGCTAGGTAACATTTTGGGACAAAAGTGTGGTTGTCAAAAGATTTAAGGGAATTCGACGGTAGGTATAGGGTTGGAGAACCCAAAGCGGGCCAACATGAAGCTGACATGACGCAAGTAGAAGCACCTTCTTCGATGACATTTCTATGTATACCTTTACCTTTCGAGAAGATTTGCACCTAAAATGCAAGCTGGTGGGAAAGGGGAGGTTTACACTTTTCCATGTCGAAAATTGCAAACATGGAATCCTGTGGGTTGATACCACCAATATCAAAAAGCAAAGCTTTCATTTGTGTTGGACATGTTTGTAATACTTAGAGCACCGACATAGCTGACGGTGCTTGAGCCAAGTCTTCTACAATGTTGTAGTTTCAGGTGGCACATGCAGATGTATTGTTCATTGTGCATCAAAGTGACCCTTTAGGAGGGCGAATCACAAGGTCAGCAATCGGCCTTTCGATATGAAAATTGTTGGGTAGCAGTGGGTTTTGACTTGAGGAAGGTTCCTCTACATGAGAGACAAGAGCTCCATGAGATTTGGCTCTTGTTTGTAGATCTACTGTTTCAAAGGTGTAAATGGTAGAGGGTCCTTCACCAGCTGAAGGATATTGCGAACCACCATTTCCCCCTTGTGGGTGTTGGGGTTGGTTTGCAATAAGGAGTTGTTGCCGCTGAGCGGGGAAACGATTATTCAAGACAATAGGGGTCCTTTTGGTGTCCTTTTTAGCAATGAAATTTGTGCATTCCTGAAGACACGGACATAAATATGTCATGTGGTCTTCATCACAAATTTTGCAAGGGAATCTAACGGGTTTATCCTTTCCATCATCGGGAGGCATAGCGGACTTCTACTTTGTTGACTACTCCTCAGAAGGAGTGGTATTTTTCTTATTCTTCTTGTTCTTACCACCAGGTTTTTTCGTAGACTGGATAGAGTTTATCATGATGGTAGGAAGAGCAATTGATTTGGTATAGGGGTCCACTAACATCTAGGAAATGTGACAGCTGAGTTGTTTTATAGCAGTCCCAGAGGTTGCGCCGATAATCCCATCGATGTGCACTTCGGGGTGCTGAGTAGCAGAAGCATTGCAATTGCGAGGGGCATTGGGGATTATGTCATAAAGAGTTACATACTGTGAATATATTAGATCTAAGTGTTGGGAATGATGTATGGATTGGTCTTTTGTGACTACACCACCTAAGGTGACATCCTCAGTGATTTGAGGGAGTAGGGACTTGCAGAACCAGTCCGCTAAGAGATAGTCTAGGAAGGGAGCTTTGACTAACCTCCACCTACATCTCCATTCATGTATATGATTAGAGATGTGGGTGGCGGTATCCAAACGTAATGAAGTGAGGAGCTCTGTCCCAATCTCATAGTGAATGGGTAGCTGGAAGTGCTTTAAGAATTCCATCGCTAGAGCGTCGAAGGTATTTACTGACGCACGTGGTATCTCAATGTAATACTTGGCTGGGTTGCTAGTGAGGGTGTGGGGAAAAAGATGTAACTAGACACTATCATCCACCATGGAGTTAGAAACACACCAAAGATGATAGGTGGTGATATGGGTGCCCAAATCCTCCCCTTGTTTCCCTTCAAACTTGGGGATGTCCGTTGGTATTTTATGTGGGATTGGCGGCCAAAGTAAGTTATGATAGATGAGGTAATTTGTAAGTTTGTACAATTCGGGGATATCCAACGATGCCAAGAAAAGTAGAGTGTGTGGTGCCCCTGACTTGGACAAACGAAATGACATATGACTTGAGGATCCTTGCGTTCCTCCCATTGTTTGAGTCTCAATATTATACATAGGCTGCGTGGTAGAGTAGTTGCCTTGGGGTATGGCATTGTAATGTGGATTTCCATGGAGATTGTGATGTTGGGGTATAGAATTGCCCCTAGGATAAGCAGTGCCCCCTTGACTCATGTGAAATTTTGAGTAGGGTGCCCCCATAGATTGGTTGGGACCTCCTTGAGGATTCCTGCTCACTGCAGAACTAACCATATGTCCTTGATTGACATAAGGAGTGCTCATGTCAATTAGTGACTGACCATGCATGCTTGAAAATGGAGGGGGAATTGTTACATTCCCGATCGGTATATGCATATTGGGAGTGCCCCCAGATACTTGAATCTAGGGTTT
This sequence comes from Pinus tabuliformis, assembly GCA_031772625.1. Taxonomy (NCBI): domain Eukaryota; kingdom Viridiplantae; phylum Streptophyta; class Pinopsida; order Pinales; family Pinaceae; genus Pinus; species Pinus tabuliformis. The sequence continues at coordinate 395,977,419 of CM062804.1, read as the reverse complement.
TGAACTGTACAATGGATGCCAACCATATTGTTGGTTGAGGGGACCTGCACTAATCATGCTATATTGAGCGTTATAAGGATCATTGTATGTAGCACTTGTCGAAGGTATAGAGTTTGACACTAAAGGGGTGGAACTCGACATAGGCTGGGTTCCACTTGTGGAGGGTGTCATGTGAGGGTTTGTACCTGGGACAAACAGGATAACAGGGATTACTATCAATAGTGTGGTGGTGACTATTGACTGGGGAAGTGGTTGGGGACCAAAACTGTCCACAAAGTTCCATGACTCGTTAGTCATCGATGGGATGGATGGCAATGTTTCAACTAAAGAAATGGAGTACAGGTGCCATAGGAACCAAGAGTGGGTCCAACGGATTCGTGAGTGGAGGGTTAAAGGGAGGAAGAAATCCTACAGTAAATAAATCCTCCGATAAACTTTAATTGTCGGTTGCCCAAACAGATTCTGTGTGGGATCTAGGAGACTGATTTCCCAAAGATGGGGAATCTAGTTCACTGGAGCTCGGTGGATCTTCCACAACGATTGGAGGAAGTCCTAACAATCGTCTAGATTGACGACGAGGGCCAGATGTAGCCACAGTGACCGTTAATTTTTATCAATAAATTTTATCATGATATTTGTTAAAGTCACAATGATAACACTCAAGTACCTAAAAATATAAATAATACACTAAGTTGATCAATCAGAAAATAGAGGGAAATGACCCTATCTGATAAGCACCTATCACTGGCGATGAAACCCAGTATCACAATGAATAACAGAGAGGGCTGGCCAAATGTACAATTACGGTTACTCTAGAGCTTTTCTCGAACCTCAAATTGAGGGGCCAAGTACTCTCGTGAAGACAAGCACCCTCCCAAAAACTGAAGACAGAGTAGGTCCGTCTATGTTAGGTACCAGGGTAGCTGGCCCCAGTCACCTTATGTAAGTCCCTAAATGTTTGGCCACTAAGGATACCTCAAATCACAGAAACTGCCGGGGAGGACATAGTCGCAGATAGTACGCTGTGTGGGCAGGATACCTGAGTCCCCAACTCAACTCTGAAATCCCCGAAGGGATCCCCAATACATAGAATACCCAAAGGAGTTGCAAGAAAATGTGGGCTACCTTCACTTATAGTTTGATGTTGTCTCGTATTTAGCTCCGCTTTGACTGGAGTGGTCCCGGTAGTATGAGTGCAGAAGGAATTATCTCTCTTTTAATGACACTAGTTTTGGTTTCTGATCTTGGGTAGTTTACTCACACCAGCTATCCCAAGATCCTTGCCTGAACTAATGTTTGTTTACTCAATAAAGAGTTATTGATTTAATTTAGGCAAATTTTACGTGTACTTTTTTAGTGTCTTCGCTAGGGGAGTTGATGTATGAAATGTGATGGGAATCTGACTCAAAAATCATGCAAAAGACAATGCTTAAAAAAAAATATTCAATTCGATGAAACAAGTTGTATTCTACAGGTGATAGTCTTTCACATATTAATATTTGTTCCATGCATCCTAGTCATTATAACACATGCATAACCAAAAAGAATCTTTCCAATGCTTTCTAACAACTATTTGAAACCAAAATAAAGTAGATTGTAACTAGCTAAGCAGAAGAATGAATAAAAAATTGTTGATTTTTCTTTGATAAAAACTTTTTAAGAAAGAATTTTTTTTTTTCTAAAAATAGCAATCTTTTAAGACACTGATATTGCTAACAAAATGCAGCTGCAAATCCATTTCAGTCCATGAGCAAGCTTACCATCCCTTCGAGTTTACAGAAATAGCTGTATGTCAAGATTTGGGAGACTAACGCTCTGTAGCAGTGGACACAGAGTGTTACTGGGTCCACTAATGCTCTGTTTGTGCAGACACAGAGCTTTATAAAGCACTGTTTATTCTGCTAACCTGCGTTAGTGTGGGAAAAGAGCTCAAAATAGGGCTTTTAGGATCAGATTCAAGGCTGAATATATGAAGGTAGAATGCAGCAAGGTTTTGGTGGGTCAAAAAGGGAATGTAGAAGTATAGGGAGGTATTAGAAGGAGGAGGAAACTGAGAACTGTTCGGGTGAACTGGGAACTAAATTTATAGTCCCTAGTGGAGTTGCCAATTTTACTATAGGATAAAATGCACGGTGTATGGAGAATGGAGATACCCTCAAAGGTCTTCCCAGGACCTTTGGTAGACTGTAAGATTATCTGCAGTTGTCACAAAGTTACATGCATGTTCATAAACAAGAACTATCAAAGCAAGACATATTAATTACCTCAAGCCTCCGTGTAGATTTGTTAGAGAGCACAATGTAGCTAGGTGGAAGTCGCTTGAGCCAGCTCTAGATCAAGTCCTGCACATAGAAGAGACAAGCATAATCACGGCATACAACCTTGATAACTAATACATGAATACATAAAAGACATATAGTTACACATAACTAAGCTACTCGTGCTAAAAGGTATTGGACAAACAACTAAATGAATGATAGTAAAGTAGACAATACAATTGTAGTTCTATATTAATGTCGGAAGAGTGATTACAACCATCTGTTGCATCAGCCTTCCCTTACCCCTCCAGCTTCTCTCTCTCTCTCCCTTCTTACCAACTTCTTATGCTTAGATTTGAGACTATGCTCGACAATCAAGTAAGTTATCTTTCAAATGATATGACCTCCATCACCATAGCCCTAGCTTTGCTTATGTAGCAATTGAGTTACAGTTGCCAAGTTCCTCCATTAGTCTCTTAAGGTAAAAGCAATGATGTTGCCATGCTTTTCAGCTCTTTTCCATTTGTCTCCTCCATTAGGATATAGAAATCCCACAAATAGGTCGAACTTGAGATGTTTCCTTGCTTTTCTAACTAGATTTAGGAGGAAATATTGAGATATTTATGAGTCAATTCACTTATTTGACCTCTAGATGCTCATTAGGATCCACTAATGCTATTCTCGAATGAACAACTAGAGTTAGTAGGGTCACTAACGCTCCCTTAGGCTTACAGAGAAGCTTTATAAAGGAGGTTGTCAGTGTATAGCCAACGTTAGTGTGGAAACAAGGCATGTGATCTTCGTCTTTGCTTCAGCTATCATGTCTTTCCCCTCTGAGTTGATGAGGGGGTCATTTTACTGTATAACACCTTCACAGGACCAAAGTAGATTTCTTCAACAAGACCATTGAGTGTGTGGATGATAGTGGAAAAAAGAGAACTTTGCAGGGGAGAAGAAGCCTACATCAGTGAGGATGGTTATCTCTATGCAGGCTAAGAATAGTTGTAAAAAAGGTTGTGTGATGTTTGTAATGCTCATTTATAGTGACATAGGTAAGGAAGTTGGGGATGCAGATGTTTTGAGAAGATACCTAGTTCTACAATATTTTGAGGATATATTCCCTAAGGATATTACAGAGTTTCCATCTCATGGGGAGGTAGAAATTTCTATTGAGTTGGTGCCAGGGGCAACTCCGATGCCAAAGGCACCTTATCAGATGATAACACCTAAGTTGGTAGAGTTGAAGTTGCAACTAAAGGAGATTGTTGACAAGGGATACATTAGGCCAAGTGTATCACCTTGGGGTGCACCAATGTTTTTCATAAAGAAGAAAGATGGTACTCTCAGATTTTGCATTGACTACAGGCAATGGAATAAGTTAACGATTGAGAACAAGTACCCATTGTCAAGGAATGATGATTTATTTGATCAATTGAAGGGATAAATAGTGTTTTCTAAGATCGACTTGAGAACATGATACCATTAGGTATGCATCAAGGAAGAGGATATCTTCAAGACTATGTTCAGGACTAGGTATGGGTATTATGAGTTTGTTGTAGTTCCATTCGGTTTGACTAATACTCCAACTACATTTATGTGTTTGATGAATAGTGTGTTGCACCCTTATATGGACAAGTTTGTTATTGTATTCATTGATGACATACTAGTATATTCTAAAAATGAGGAAGAACATGTCGAGCATTTAGCGGCACTGTTGAGATTACTAAGAGAGCATCAGTGGTATGCTAAGATTATCAATTGCAGCTTATTTCTAACTGAGGTGCATTACTTGGGACATGTTGTTTCCAAGGAAGACATAACAGTTAGATCCAAAAAATATAAGGGCCATCATGGAGTGGGCAGCTCCTAAGAATGTGGATGAGGTGAGATCATTTATGGGATTGGTAGGTTACTATAGGAGGTTCATCAAGAACTTCTCACATTGCATATCTTATCACATCATTACAGAGGAAAGGTAAGAAGTTCGAATGGACAGAAGAATGTGCAACTAGTTTTGAGAAGCTCAGGCAATTGTTGACATGTGCACTAGTGTTAAAGATTCTAGATATGGAAAAGGAGCTTGTAGTGTGTACAAATTGTGCAAGAGAGGACTTGGTGGAGTTCTCATGGAATAAGGACATGTAGTGTTCTATGAGTCACAAAAAATGAATAAGCACGAGAAAAACTATCTGATGCATGATCTTGAGCTAGCAATGATCATACATGCATTGAAGATGTGGAGGCACTATCTTCTTAGCAGAAGGTTTGTATTAATCAGTGACCACAATGGGTTGAGGTATTTGTTTGACCAACTGAATCTAAATGCCAAGAAAGCTAGATGGTTGTCTAGCCTCAATGAGTTCGACTTCAAGATCAGATGCATCAAAGGGAATGAGAACTAGGTTGCAGATGCTCTTAGCAGGAAGGTACAGGTAAATCATATAGTAGCTATGAGCTCTTATGGGATAGAGTAACAAGATAGGATCTTGCAGGTAGTACAACGAGATGATAGATCATGCACATGTTACAACAGAGTATAGGTACATGTGAAAGTACAAGTAAAGGTACAGTTATAGGTATAGGTATAGGTACAGGTCCAAGTATAGGTGGTTTGGATGCAAACTATCATCTCATGACAAATGGTTTGGTGAGATTTACGGACAAGATATATATATCAAATTGCAGTGAGCTCAAGAAGCTTATCCTAAGGGAGTTTCACATCAAGCCATACTCGGGTCACCCAAGATATCAAAATACAATGACAGCTATGAATAAGTTCTACTATTGGCCTAATCTGAAGAAGGAAGTGGCAAATATTGTAGCTAGATGTTTATATTGTTAGCAGGTAAAGGAGAAATGTAAACATTCAGGTGGTCTACTACATCCTATAGCGATTTTGAAACATATATTGGAGGTAATTTCCATGGATTTAATTACAGGTCTTCTGAGGACAGTAAGACATCAAGACTCTATTATGGTCATTATCGATAGGTTGAGCAAGGTAGCTCACTTCATTCCAGTGAAGACTGCATATTCAACCAGTGAAGTAGCACAATTTTTCATCAGATTGATAGTGAGAATACATGGTGTTCCGAAGAATATTGTGTCAGACAGGGATGCAAAGTTCACTTCCAAGTTCTGGAAGGATCTATTTGTAGGTTTAGGTATAGAGTTAGCATTCAGAACAAATTATCATCTGTAGATAGATGGACAGACAGAGAGGGTCAATAGGATCTTTGGAGGATATGCTAAGGATGTACATGGTGCACCAGTAGAGGAGATGGGAGGAGTATCTTCCATTGGTTGAGTTCATATACAACAATGGTTATTAGGAGTCATTGAGGATGAGTCGTTTCAAGGCATTGTATGGGTGGAGTTGTAATACTCTCATCAACTGGAGTGATCCAATGAAGAGGGTAATTATTGGACCAAAAATGTTGGTAGACATGGAACATGGAATGTAGGTTATAAAGATGAATCTAAAGGAAGCACAGGATAGACATAGGATTTATGTGGACTAGCACAGGATGTTTAAGGAGTTTTAGGTTGGGGATCATGTGTATTTTTGCATTAAGCCCAAGAAGATCTCTCTGAGGATTGGTTCGTGGGCCAAGTTGGCACCACGGTATTGTGGGTCTTTTGAGATCCTTGAGAGGATTAGACCAGTGGCCTATTGACTTTCACTACCTCAAATAATGAAAGTCCATGATGTTTTCCATATTTCATTACTTAAGAGGTATATAAAGGATGTTGATCATGTTATTGATTGATCTGTATTGTAGGTGGAGCAAGAAGGAGAGTTACAACTGGAGCCTCAGTGCATATTGTAGCAGAACTATCTCATGCTTAGGAAAAAATCCATATAGAAAGTTAAAGTGCAATGGAAGCACTTTGGGCCTGAAGAATCTACATGGGAGATGGTAGATTAGATGCAGGCCCTACATCCTTTATTGTTTGCCGATTGAGGCAAATCAATTTTGGTTTGATATTTGGTATATGTTTTGATGATGTTTTGGTATATGTATATATGTATACGGATGTAAATACCGCCATGAGCTAATTTACAAAGCTCCAATAAACCGTATGGTTGTTATCTTGTCATGTTGTCATGATGTTTTTCTTTTGAGTAGATCTTTCATTGTAAATATTGCAACAAGCTAAGTTATAAAGCTCCATGGGAAATATGTTTTTTTTTAAGTGGTTTTGTTGAGGTCTTCATGTGTTTTAACACTGAGGATGGTGTTCCTTAAGGGGGAGGGTTCTGTAAAAATGTTGGGTCCCTATAATACTAGTGATTACCCCATTACTATTGTAGTTTTACCCCTTATTAATATGGTTGTGCCCCTATTGTCCCCATATTGTTATTGTTGTGCCCCATAGAATCCCTCTATTGTTATTTTTGTGGCTTTATATTATTATTGTTAGGTCAGTTGGGTTATATTGTGACTCCTTAGACTCCTATATATAGAAAGGAGGTTTTGTCATTTGAATCATCCAAGAATTGTTCATTTATGTAATGTAAAGGAGGTTGCCCCCTCGAAGAGGCTGAATTTTAAGGCACTAATCTATCTTTTTTATCTTTTCCTTGAGCTGGTTTCATAACATTTGGTATCAGAGCTTTGGATTCTAGGGTTTCGCTGCTCCAAATAGGTCATCTCATCATTTTTTCTATAACTTTTTTTCTGCGACGTTTCAGAAGATAAAAAAAAAGTCATTTGAGAAGACATCATGTTGAAGCTCGGGTCTGAACTACAGAGATTTTTGCACTATATTTACAGAGATATAATCTGAGGAAGTTGGTATTTTTGCAGACTCCTGAATTACATTCCAAAAAGGTGACCTAGGGAAAATCATCATAACTTTCTCTCTGAGCATCAGATTGAAATTTTGTAAGAAGGTATAGAAAGAGGATAGACTTTAGTTTCTTATATATATTTTTCAGAGCCAAAGGTCAAAACAAGGACACGTGGCACGTCATACAATTTCGCTCTACTGAATTAGTATATAATCAAGTCACCATGGGAGATTTGACATAACTCTTCATTGGAGAATCCAGTTGGGGTCAAACTGGTGGCATTGGAAAGAGGACACAGAGGGCTACCACAGATTATAATTTCAGAATTGGATGATCCAAAATTACAGAGATACATCAGAGGCAATATCGAGCTCCTACAAAGTGAAAAAATGTGTGTAGATTTTTTAAATTTATGCTTAATCTTGGTTTGAAAAATTATTTTGAAGGAATTCAAAGGGCATAGTAAAGCATTAGTATCGGTAACTGATGCCCCAAGGAAAGAAAATGCAAACACCTAGTAAGCAATCTGAAAGATCTAGCATGACTCATGAAGAAGAGGAAGAAATGCTACATGATATATCAAAATTACAAGACCAAGTGCAACAAATTTCACTCTCACAAAAGCTAACAGGAGCTAAGATAAATGGAGTGGAATCTAAGATAAAGGGCGTGGAAGCCAAGATTGATGATTTGAAGATAGATTTGAAGGTAGATTTGACAAATTTTCTACAAGAAATACTTACTAATGGTGAAAGGGGAGGAAAGTAAACTCATGATGCAAACAAAGGAAATGTTAATCATGATTTCATAGACTCTAATGTTGGATCGAAGACGCACCATATTCCAAAAATCGATATGAGGTAGTTTGATGGCAAGGATCCCGCAACATGGATATTACAAATGGAGAAATTTTTCGATCTCAATAATGTGCAAAACACACAAAAGGTACGTATTGCAACTTTATATTTGGAACCAAATCAGTTTGTATGGTATCATGGCTTTTCTCTCGTAAACAATTTATCACTTGGGCAATTTTTACGGAAGAATTGATAGCACATTATGAGGATACAAAAAGAAACACTTTTTTTAGCCAATTGATAAGTCTCAAACAAAAGGGTTCAATAATGGAGCACATTGAGGAGTTCCAAAAATTGAACATAAGGGTAAAAAATATTCCAGAGGAGCATAGGATTGATGTGTTCATAGGGTCTTTAAAGGATAATATCCAACATGATGTTTGCCTTTGGGAACCTGATTCATTAGAGAAGGCATTCAGGTTAGCAAGAAAAATGGAAAGCAAAATTTGGCAACCAGGAAGCATACCACTGACAACTATAAAGACAGAAGTGTTGTTGCCGCTAGTCTTCCACAACCTATAAGGTTGACACCACAACAATTGGAAGAAAAAAGAGCAAAAGGGATTTGTTACATTTGTGATAGCAAATACACTAAAGGTCATAAGTGTGCTGAGAAGAAAGTATTCTACATAGATTGTGAAGAGGAAGAAGAAAAGGAGCAAGAAAGGTCAAAAGAAGAGGATATACTCTAGGAACAAAGCCTAGATGAAGAACAAATGAATCCGACCATATATTGTAATGCATTGGTGGGAATTACCGCTCCTCAAATCATCAAGATAGAAGGACAAATCAAGAAGAAAAAGGTAATAATGTTGATTGATTCAGGAAGTACCCACAATTTTATTCATTGTAAGGTAGCAAAAGAATTGAATTGCTTCTTATATCCAGCACCAGAGTGTCAAGTGATGGTTGCAAATGGAGGAACAATAAATTTCTCTGGAAAGTGCCATAATATCAAGCTATCCATGGGAGAATATGTATTGACTAGCCCAATGCTTTCCATTCCAATGGGAGGTGTTGATGTTGTATTAGGAGTCCAATGGCTATAATCCTTGGGTACAATAGCTTTTAATTTTCAAGAACTTTTCATGAAATTTTCTATGGAAGGAAAGGAAGTTGAATTAAGGGGTATTGCAGGGAAAGCGGGAAAGATAATTAGCTCTAACGGTATGACAAAGCTTCTAAAAAAGGAACGAAAAGGTGTAATTGCACAATTATGTTCGCTAGATGTTTCCACATTGGAATCATCGATTTCTCCAGATCTCCAGAAAGTCTTGGACAATCATTCCAAGGTATTTGAGACTCCCAAAGGTCTCCCACCTATTCGTGATCATGATCATGCTATTCATCTGATTCCAGAAAGTGTTTCTCCAAACTTCAGGCCGTACAGATATCCCTATGCCCAAAAGAGTGAAATTGAACATATGGTTGTAGAAATGCTAGAGGCTGGTATAATTCAACCGAGTCAAATCTTTCTCTGCTCTAGTAGTATTGGTGCAGAAGAAGGATGGATCATGGCACATGTGTCCGGATTATAGGAAGCTTAACAAGCTCACTATTAAAGATAACTTTCCCATTCCTGTCATTGATGAATTATTGGATGAATTGCATAGATCAATTTACTTCACCAAGTTGGATCTTCATTTAGGATATCATCAAATCAGAATGAAGACTGAAGACATTTTGAAAACAACATTTAGAACTCCTGAGGGTCATTATGAATTTTTTGTCATGCCTTTTGGCCTTACCAATGCACCCTCAACATTTCAAGGTTTAATGAATTCAATTTTCAAACCATTCCTTAGAAGATTTTTGTTATTATTTTTTGATGATATACTAATCTAAAGAAAGTCTTGGAAGGATCATGTTGAACATGTTGACAGGGTGCTACAACTATTAGAGGAGAAACAATTATATGCAAAAAGATCCAAATGTTTCTTTGGAGTACAAGACATGGAATATTTGGGTCATATTGTATCTCATGAAGGAGTTAAGGTAGACCCTAGAAAAATTAAAGCCATTAAGGAATGGAAATTCCCCACATCCATAAAGCATCTGCGAGGATTTCTCGGGTTGACAGGGTATTATCGCAAGTTTGTTAGTAATTATGGGAGAATAGCAGCACCTCTAACAACACTATTGAAGAAAGATGAATTTTCATGGACTCCAGAAGCAACAAAGGCCTTCGAACATCTTAAAGAGGCAATGTGCCAAGAACCTGTCTTAGCTACACTGGACTTCACAAAAACCTTTATTGTGGAATGTGATGCTTCAGGAAATCGAATTGGTGCTATTTTAATGCAATATGAAAGACCCATTACTTTGAAAGTCGTCCAATCAAGGGAAAGTTTTTACACAAAGCTATTTAAGAGAAGGAAATGTTGGCAATACTCCATGCACTTAAGAAATGGTGACCTTACCTAATGGGAAGACACTTCAAGGTAAAAACGGATCATGATAGCCTTAAATACTTTTTAGAATAAAGATTATCCTTTGAAGAGTAATAAAAGTGGGTCACAAAGATGTTGGGTTATGACTTTGAAATCATCTACAAAAAGGGGAAGAAAAATGTGGTGGCAGATGCACTCTTAAGAAAGGATGAGGATGTGGAAGCATTGTTGTGCGCCATTTCTATTATCCAACCAGATTGGATAAACGAAGCAAGGGAGGAATGGAAGAATGATGAAGAAGTGTGGGAACTTATTCAAAAGTTACAACAAGATTCCAGTACATTGGATACATTTAGCTGGAAAAATGATTCGTTATGGTACAAAGATCGCTTATACCTCTGTAAGAATTCCTAGCTAAAACAAAAGATTCTTATGGAATTGCACACTTCTCCCTTAGGAGGGCACTCGGGATTTTTAAAAACTTAAATCAGATATTCAAAAGTTTGTGGCAGAATGTTTGGTTTTCCAACAAAATAAAGTTGAAACAATTAAGACATCGTGTCTATTACAACCTTTATCCATTCTGTTAGTGTCAGTCTTTCCAGCCTTCCTCCAGTGATCAAATATTCTCTTACAAAGTGGTCTCAGAGTGTCCAGGTCAAATTTTGTCATTTCAAAGAGTTTTCAAGCAAAATTTGGTCACTAGGCATTAGGTCTAGGGTTTGCTTTCACTCCTTCTAAAAGTTGTCCAAATTTCGGTCCATGTCATCATTCAGCTGATTCTATCATCATTCATAGGGTTTTCATTATCATGTCAGTGTCTAATGAGTCATTTTACACCTTGTTCATGCTTCAGTTGCGCCTAGGCAGGGTCATTTCCCTCTCCTAGGGCTTTGAAAGCTAATTTCTCTTGGACGGTCAAATCATTAGCAAAACTAGTATCTAGATGTTCATACACCTTCCCCTATCCTTCGTGTACCTTATCAAATGCTTCCCATCACTAAGATCCCCCAAATTCCTCATTTTTGCACAAACCCTAGTTTCTAGCTACAACCTGGCAATTTTCTAGGTTTGGCCTGTGTTTTTCCCTTTTGGACCCCTTCCCCTTGCTCAATCTCTGAGATTCCACTTTCCCCTACTTCCTAACATCCCTCCCCACTCCCAAAAATTTCCCCAAGAATTTAGAAGCCTCTTATCCCCTTCATTTCGCTTCATTTCGACAAAATCCCTTGTTTCACACATCGGGACAAGTCGCACTCAAATGATCTTCCAGAGCAATAAAAGATGAATTTTGGAAATCTGAGAGAGGTTTTTGTCCATAACATGCCAAAGAAGAACAACCTCCTTCACTATTTGCACAGGTGTCATGGTTTTAGAGAAATGTCAAAATTACAATCGTGAGATCCAAGGAGGTTGGCCAAGGCACTAAAACGACGGAAAAGGCCCGATCCACTCCAAATTTTGGCCAAAGCCTCTTTGACTGAGCATGGTACTTTATTGGGGACTCCCAGCCCAAATTTCAAGAAATTTGGAGAAAATTTTGTCAATTGTGAATTTTTTGTGCAAAAAACAGGTTTTCTCCACCAATGGGTCGCGCGCCGCGCGCGACCCTTTCGTTGGGCAACTCCATTTTGGGAAAACTCAGAATTTCTGTATTTTTCATGGAAATTTACACTTGCTCAACCATAGCCAAGAAATTTCACCAAGTTTTGGGCCTCCAGAAAGTCAAAAAACAAGCAAAAAATGACTTTCTGCCACATTTTTGACACACAGGAAGCAGTCTTGGGCGATTGCAATTTTGGAGGGGAAAATGACCACCAAATTCAGAAATTCCACTTGGGTTGGAAAGTAGACATCTATACCTTTCCAAAAAGCCCACTTTTGCCTCATTTGGACACCTGGAAGTACCTCAAAATCAGCTCCAAAGTAGCGCGACCCGTTTAGAAAGAGGGCGCGACCCGTTGGGAAAGTTTGCCAATTTTTCATCTACAGCTCAGGAATTCGCCCAGCTTTGACCAGTTTTGACTTGTGATGGGATTTTTCACCCTCTTTGATGTAATTAATGTATTTTCATGTTGACATGACACTTATTTACCTATTCTAGAAGATTCATTCATGAAATAGCAAACATTTAATGAATGAATTGGTTTCCTAGCTTATAGAGGCAAGTTGTTTTGACTGCCTAGATTTTAGTGCTCAGTTTAGAATTGGTTGAAATAGCTCCTAGAAGGATGAGCTCGACCCCTAGAGGCAAGGAAAGGTGTTAGATTGCCTATATTGTGTATTTTCTTAGTCATTTTCAGAGGTTGGAAGGTTGGAGGGTTGGACTCTTGAGGGAGAAAGCTCTATTGTATTACTCATTGTATCTCTGCAATTTTGGCAAAGGAAGAAAGACCAGGGTTTTGCAGTCCTTTTTGGGATTCCTGTGGTTACATGTATTGATGGTGTGTTTCTCTTTGTACTTGTAAGTTTGTTATGTGATTCACCTTCTCACTTTTCCTTCTGCAAATTAGGCAAATGAAGTGTTAAAGTAGAATTCATGATTGCCATGCTTTGCTTTTAAGTTTGCTTAATATTTATGTTTTCATCTGTCTAAAGAGAACTCTTGAAGGTTTCTTGCTCTCTTTAGCCCCTCACCGGTCATTCCTATCCATTCACTTAATTCAAAGGCATCAATACAGTCTCCTACCTTGCCCCAAAGAACCCCTGCAAAAACTGTGTCCAATCCCCGCACCCAAAATTGCCTTTCCCCAACTTTCCACCAAGACCCTAAAAATCCAAAATTAAACCTTTTTTATCAGTTTACTAGCCTAAAATCAGTGTTTCCTTGTTGGTTATCTCACCCTTTGAAGATCTTTATCGAGATAGACCGGAGAGAGCCCTCTCCTGCCCCATAAGGCTAGCTACGAGGCTAAGTGGTTTGATGTTGCCTTGGAGTTTACCTTTCTCAGCCTGAGGTGAAATTTCAAGCACTAACACATTCCAAGCCAACATTGGGAGGAGGTTTCAATGGATTTTATCACAGGTTTACCCAAGTCTAAGGGAAAGAGTGTCATCATGGTGGTAGTTGACAGACTTACCAAGTATGCACACTTTTGTGCATTATCACATCCATTTAAAGCCAGTACAATTTCTACTGCATTTATGGAAACAATTCAAAAGCTACATGGAAACCCAAAGATTATTGTAAGTGACGGAGATCCCATTTTCACTGGAAATTTTTGGACAAAATTATTTTCTTGTCTTGGTACTCATTTAACTCATAGCTCATATTATCATCCTCAATCTGATGGGAAAACTGAGATAGGAAACAAATGTTTGGAAGGATATCTTCATTGCTTTGTATCTGATAAACAGACACAATGGGTCAAATGGTTGCCTCTGGCTGAATGGTGGTATAACACTTCCTTCCATACACCAACAAAAATGACCCCATTTATGGCACTTTATGGGTATCAGCCACCATACATCACATCATATTTAAGAGAAAATTCTAAGGTTCAAGAAGTGGAACATCACATCGAACATCAACAACAAGTCCTCCAACTCTTAAAGGATAACCTCGTGTTGGCATAGAATAGAATGAAACAACAGGCAGATCAACATTACAGTGAAAGAAGTTTTGATGTAGGTGATTGGGTATTCCTACAGCTACAACCATATAAGAAAATGTCCCTCAAGCAAGCTAAGAAGGATAATAAATTATCACCAAAGTATTATGGTCCGTACAAGGTGTTGCAAAAGATTGGTACTATGGCATACAAATTGGAGCTTCCTGCAGCTTCTCGATTGCACCCAGTTTTCCATGTTTCATGTTTAAAGAAGGTTATAGGCGATAAGCTCCCAGTTCAAACAATATTTCCAGAACTTGATGAGGAAGGAAAAATTATATTGGAACCAGAAGCAGTCGCAGAAACAAGAACTCGACAACTGTGAAATTGATCAATTTCAGAGTATCTTATCAAATGTAAGAACTTATCTGCTAAAGATTCCCATGGGAGGATGAAAATTTTGTACAGAAGCATCCAAAACTACTCAAGCGTTGAGGACAACACTTTTTTGAAGGAGAGGGGCATGTTGGGTCCCTATAATACTAGTGATTACCCAATTACTATTGTAGTTGTACCCCTTATTAATATTTTTGTGCCCCTATTGTCCCCGTATTGTTATTACTGTGCCCCATAGAATCCCTCTATTGTTCTTTTTGTGGCTTTATATTATTATCGTTAGGTCGGCTGGGTTATATTGTGACTCCTTAGACTCCTATATATAGAAAGGAGGTTTTTTCATTTGAATCATCCAAGAATTGTTCATTTATGTAATGTAAAGGAGGTTGCCCCTCGAAGAGGCTGAATTTTAAGGCATTGATCTATCTTTTCTATCTTTTTCTTGAGCTGGTTTCATAACAAAAAACCCTAGTGAAAATTCCATGTAATAAAAGTTAATAAAGGAAAAAATAAGACTATGAGTAAGGGACACTTATTCCAAGCTTATTGTTTGGCAAATATGTCCTAGTGGCATCACTAGATGTGTTTATGGCTAAGGAAATTGGCAAAGGCTAAGGAAAATGCATTAAAAGGAAAAAAGGAACTTTGACACATTTATTTATGAAAATAAAGGAAATTAGGAGAAAAGTAATGTGAAAGGTCACAGGTTGCATGTGAGGAGAAAAATGAAGGAAAATAATGGAAAATGAAGAAAATATAGGCCTCATTAATAAAAAGGCTTCTAAGGACCAGTTGGTAACCTTTTTGCTAGTTCAAGTTTTGGATCTCTCTCATTATTCTCTCTCTCTCACTCTTGGTCACTTAGATTTTTCTTGGAGCACTCTAGCTTTCGGTCAAGGAAGGAAAAGAAAGCAAAGGGAAAGGAACGAAAGCAAGGATCAAGGAAGGAAGAGCATGATCAAGGAAGGAAGAGTAGGATCAACAACTTCAATAGAAATAATTGCAGGTAACATATTGCATGTGTGATTTCCTAGCTCATTTTGACATGCATGGCTTTCAATGTTGGTGTATAGTTATCTTGTTGTCAGTGGCATGGTTTTCTTGCATTATGACAGTGGTTTTCAGACTAGCCTTGCCTTTTTCCATATGCCATAGTATGTTTGGATGTTTATCTTAGTTTTGAGCTTTGGTTTGTTGGATGGATTTCATAATCTGAGGTGGATTTGGTCTCAAGGTTCATTCCCAAAGACCTAGGAATCCCTTAACCGGTTTTGGTGGGATACACAGTGAATCTTGAGGAAGAAGTCTCGGTTTAGGGCCGAGTGACTTGGGTTTGGATTATGGTAAATACTGAGATACTGTTCTTGGTTTAGGGCCTAGTGATCCAGGATTGGATTGCGGTAAAGACTAATAGACAAGGAGATCAAAATTCCTCAAGGATAGTGATGGATTCCAGATGGAATTCCAAGTTCGGTTTGGTTTTGTGATCAGAGCACCAGTTTTTGTGTGATCATGGTTTGGTGGGGCTGGAGGTGATTTAACCTCTAGATTCCCTTGGTTGTTTTTGGATTGGTTTATCCATGAGATCCCAAATTCATGCTTGGAATATGGCATGGGGGTGACTCACTAAAAGAAATATTTGGTCCGGCCATGTCTACAGTCAATTGGTACGTGGAAGTCCCAAACCTGATATGATTTTCCTATGATTAATGAAAGATAAGTTCTCTTGCTTTTGCACTTGTTTATATGTGGATTTAATGGCTGCTATATCTTTGTTATTTACATGGTTTTATGTTGGTTATAAACATGGTTAAGTAACTGGTTCATGTCATGGTTATTTCATTTATTTACTTGTAATTGTTAAATTGATGGATGCAAGACCTGATTGATGTTATAATAGTTCACTAGAGAAGGTGGTGATCCTTCTTGTCATGTTTCATAAGATTTTTCAGTAGTTCATGCTCTATCATGTATCCTAGACTTGTAGGTTACATTAATGCCAATTTTTTAACAAAATGTTAATCCTGGTTGGGGATGGTCAAGCCTAATCCTAAGGTTGATTTTTGGATTAGTAATCTTTTCATCATATATTTGATGGATTCTAAAAGTTATAATAAGTTTTGGGAAGTGGCTGGAATTCTGGGCTAGAAAAGTTCCTTGAATTCCATGGACGTTGGCACAGGTCTGCTGGGAAAAGTCCCTGGATGTTGGCTTTCATGCCAGTGAGAGAATCGAGAAGTCCTTGGATGCTGGTATGCCTATATCTTTAGAGCATCCAGAGGTAAAGAGGTATAAGAGACAAGTGGGACCCAAGGGCAAGATATCTGAGGACTGACATGTCTTTTGGGGGTGTTCTTGCAAATGTGGAATGTATGGTTGATGTGTTCCATCGATTCTATTTCCTTAAGGTCACCAAGGAAGTTGAGTCCCTTCATAGTGGCCTCTCTCGTCGCATGTTTACCATGGCTGGCTGATCTCTTGGGTAGATGTGGGATGAGGGTGGTTACAACAACACACATCACAACCTCATTCATGGCAATAAGTACATCATTGCACACTTGACTACATGCAAACATGAACATGCATAAGAAACACGTAACCAATCATACACATGCATAAACACATGCAATCAATAATAAAATAACAATAATTGTAACCAAACCTACCAAAATGATACATGAAACCAAGCTTACAAGAATGTAACCAAGTGACATATAAAAACATGTAAGTGACATATAACAACATGGAACCAGTCATACACTCATGACAATGCACTCCACAATAACAACATCAAGTTCCTCATGACCACATCACTACAACCATGATCATCATTATGCAAATGTCGCAAGCACATGGAATGCAAGTGTAAGAGACACACATGCAACTGACATGCATGCATGAACAACACACAAATGATCTAGTCTGAGGGGTGAACCATGCTCTGATACCACTCTGTAACACCCTCCTCCCACATCTATCTAAGAAATTGACCAGTCGGGCTAAACATGTGATGAGAGGCCACTACGAAATAATTTTAACTCCTAAGTCACATTAAGGAAGTGGAACTAATGGAAACACACCATACTCACATTCAACGTCAACATTAGGACCCTCAGGAACCAATCCAGCCTTTCTTCCAACCATCCTCTGGGTCCCACTGATATTTTGGACCTCTTGAGCTCTTGATTCTCTCATGCTATGGGCATGCTAGCATTGAGGGACCTCTAGAAACTGTCACAGGCTTGCAAGCCATCATCTAGAGAATTTTTTGCACAGTGTTGTGCCAGCGTCCCTGGGATTTGAGCCACTTTTTCAAGTACATAGCCCAGGTCACTACCCAGAATGGAATGCCATCTTAAGAATAGTAAGATAACATGTAAATGATAGTGAAAAAAAAATTACTTGAAGAAGACCTTGAATGGACCCTACTAGCCATGAAAACCATTTTTTCAAACATGTTAAGGTCAGTAGTTTTTATTTGTCGAATGTCTTCAATTTTTTTATTTTTCAGTTTGAATAAGTCGAACTTTAGTCATTTTCATTGTCATAAGTTTCAAAGTCACAATGTGACATCGCCATGATTATATTCATCAAGTGGTCCAGTCAAAGCATGAATAAGTATCAAGTCATTGGGAGTCATGGTTACAAATTTTTGAACAGACAAGTCATTGGGCATGTGTCAGTTATGTGTCTGTCAGAAAGTTATCTTGAGTTCAATATAGTTGAATTTCTGCTGCTCAAGTAAAATATTCTTTTCAAAATATCCTATTTCTTTTCCACTTTCTAATCTACCCTTGTTTCCCTAATTCCATAACCTATATCTCCCAATCTCCCATTGTTCATTCATAAATTCATTTCCCTATCCCCTATTTGTTAGTCATATGATTTTTATTTTCCCCATCCCATCCTAAACCTATTCCCTCAAAAGACCATGATTACATATTATTCATGACATAACTCATATATACCCCCCACTATCTAAGCAACATATCTACTCAAGCGTTCTAATGATTCCCATGCCCAAAATACCCTTTTTAGTCATCATTTTGCAGAACCGTTTTTGATCCCATTGAGGTGAATTTTGGGAAAAAAAAAGAGGTTTTTCTCAAACATGGGCCAAAGCACAATAACCTCTTCCAATTTCTATAAAGGTGTCATATATTTGGAATTTCGAATGCATATTCAATGCCTATTTTCGGACTATGTATTTGTAGGTTTTAACCCCGTACAGAAATTACTTGCATACGAATACTAAAACATAGAGAATAAACAATGTGAGGGAATAACACATAAAACACATATACACAAAGATTTCCCCCTGGACCCCAAAACCGGGACTACCAGCTTGATTTTTCATTATATTCCTTTCAATGTTATAATATATATTTATACATGCCAAAGCATCCAATACCATGGACCAAAAAACCATCGCATCCAATACCATGGACCAAAAACAATCACATCCAAAAGAATGTGCGAAAATCATGCACAAAATCATAGGTGGGTTTGCCCAACCTAACATAGTTTATAAAACCAAAATTTTCGGGGCGCTACCCCGGACCCCATAAAGTGGGGTTATCTGCACCCCTCAAACCCCTGTGACCCCCCCGCTACGCAATTGACACAATGAGGGGGGGTGGATCTAACCCCTTGCTTAACTATGTGGGCTAGTTGTGGAAAGAATATAACACAACCCAACATTCTCCCACTTGTTGTTTTGTTTCCATATGGGGCCATAAGAGAGCTTAGTCATTTATCCAGCCCTGCAATGCCCATTGTTTCTCTACACCAAGAGAACTTCTCAGAGCTCACAGATTTTGTCAATGCATCTACAATATTCTTCAAAGTCTCCACCTTTAGAAGAAACACCTTTTTGTCTTCTATCATATCCCTCACAAAGTGATACTGAACATCAATGTGCTTTGCCTTTGAATGATATGCAGGGTTCTTTGCCAAGAAAATTGCACTTTGGCTGTCACAGTCTATCCTTAAATCTCCCTGTACTAACCCCATACTTGAACACAATCTCTACAACCAAACTGCTTCCTTTCTTGCATGAGTGGATACCATGTATTCTGCATCTGTAGTTGATAGTGCCACTACAGATCGTTTCTTACTCATCCAACTAACTGCACCTCCAAATAGGTTAAACACATACCCACTTGTAGATCTTCTCTGATCCAGATCTCCAGCCCATCCTACATCAACAAAGCCACAAATATCCAACACTCTATCCAATCCTACTCTTCCTTGGTAGCACAAACCATAATCACTAGTGCCACGCAAATACCTGAAAACCCGCTTTACTGCTGTCTAATGTTTCTTTCCTGGTTTTGACATAAACCTGCTCAATACTCCCACTGCATGTGCAATGTCTGGTTTAGTACAAACCATTGCATACATCAGGCTACCGACTGCACTTGCATATGGAACATGGGACATGTCCTCTTCCTCTTCTTATGTCTCGGGACATTGTTTAGCAGATAACTTTACACCTACAGGAATAGGAACCTTCACCAGTTTACTATCCTGCATATTAAATCTCTACAATATTATCTCGGCATACTTCCTCTGGTTTAACCAGAGCTTCCTCTTTTCCCGATATCTTTTAATTTCCATGACCAAAATATAATTTGCAGCACCAAGATCCTTCATGTCAAATTTGGAGGACAATTGGGTCTTCAAATCCTGGGTAATTTTTTGTCATTTCCAACTAGCAACATATCATCCACATATAAGACCAAATAAATAACACAATCACCAATTAATTTAAAATGCACACAATGATCTGCTTTGCTTCTAGTGAAGCCAAGTCCCCGTATAAATGTATCAAATTTCTAATACCACATCCTTGGTGACTGCTTTAACCCATATAAAGACTTCTTTAACTTGCATACCAGTTCTTTCTTACCCTTCACTGCAAAGGCTTCAGGTTGCTTCATGTAGATTTCCTCTTCCAGATCCAATTGAAGAAATATTTTCTTCACATCCATCTATTCTACCTCAAAATCAAAAGCAGCAGCAACACATAAAAGTAATATAATAGAAGTTACCTTGGCAACAAGAGAAAAAATCTCACCAAAATCAATTCCCGGCACCTGGGAATAATCTTTTTCTACCAATCGAGATTTGTATTTCTCCACCTTTCCTTCTTCATTTGTCTTCTTCTTGAACACCCATTTTCTGCCAATGGGTTTCCTTCTAGCCGACAAATCCACTAGATCCTAAGCCTCATTTTTGTGCAAAGATGCCATTTCATCAACCATGTCCTCTTTCTAAAGTTTTCCATCCTTTGAATCTACTGCTTCCTTCACAGTTCTGGGATCATCATTAGTAATAGATAAAGCAAAATTTGAACAGAAAGCAGATGGACTGTACTTTTCTAGCTGGCTTCTTTCTCGAACTGATCTTCTCACACCCGGAGTTTGTGGCTCTTCATCCTCTGATTCCTCCTCTGTTGTAGAGTCTGATTGTTCCTCCTTTAGCTCAAACTCTATCTTCTCAGGTTCCTCTGGTTGGACTTCATGTTTAATAACATCTTTCACCTCTCTGAACACCACATCTCAGTTGTACACAACCTTCCTTGCTTCTGGGTTCCAAAGCTTATAACCCTTTAAACCATCCTTATACCCAATAAAGATGCACTTTTCAGATTTACTATCTAACTTGGTTCATTTCTCCTTTGGAGCATGTACATATGCATCACATCCAAATACCCTCAAATGTGAAAGAGATGGTTTCTTACCAGTCCATACCTCTTGTGGAATTTTATCCTCCAACGCTGATGAAGCTGATCTGTTGACCAGGTAACATGTTGTCTCCACTGCCTCCGCCTAGAATTCCTGTCCTAACCCAGCACCACTGAGCATTCTTTTTTCCCTTTCCATCAACATCTCATTCATTCTTTCTGTAACTCCATTTTGTTGAGGTGTATATGGAGTAGTCTTTTGTAGTGCTATACTACACTTCTTACAGAATTCTTCAAATTACTTACTGCAAAACTCTCCATCATTATCTGTCCTCAACACCTTTGTCTTCTTCTCTGTCTCGTTTTCCACCAGAGCCTTAAATTCTTTAAATCTATCAAAGACTTCAGATTTCTTCGTAAGGAAATATATCCATGTATTCATTGAGAAGTCATCTATAAATGATACATAGTACACATACTTACCCAGTGATGGAACCTTCACAGGTCCAAACACATCACTGTGCACAAGCTCTAATATCTATTTTGCCCTCTTACCACTAGAGGGGAAACTCACCCGATTTTGCTTCCCATATACACAATTTTCACATAAATCAAAATCCAGAGAGCTATTACTCATACCTTCTACCATACCTTTACCATGAAGTATTCGAAGGCCCTTCTCTCCAATATGTCCAAGCCTTTGATGCCATAGCATGGTCTTCTCTCCAGAGAGCACTAGATTTTTTGTTCCACTTTCAGGAGCCACAGAACTATTGCACCCATCAACAACCATGCTACCTTACAGCTTGTACAGAGTTCCAATCTAAACTCCTCCCATCAATACCAGTGCTCCCTGAACCATCTTGCAAGTATCCTTCTCGAACACTGTTTTTACACCTGCATCATCCAACTTGCTTACAGAAATCATATTTCTGGTCAATGCAGAACACCCAGAAGTGTTCTAACCCTTCCACCTTGCAAAGTCAACTTTACTTTTCCACGATCAATGATTCTATCCTTCCTATCGTGCCCTAAGAAGAAATAACCCCCATTGTATTTCTCATACTCGCAGAACCACTCTCTACGGGGAGTGAAGTGAAAGGATGCACCTGAGTCAATCAACCATGCCTCATGATCTACATGTGTACTTGAAGAAGCCAAGTACACATCCCCACCTTCATCTGTGGTGGTTTTTGCCTCTGCAGAAGGAGAATCATCAGATCCCTTTCCTTTATCAAGAGCTTTAGATTTACAGTCCCTTTTGTAGTGCCCTTCCTTTCCGCATTTCCAACACACCACCTTTACAGGTTTTCCTGGAGATTTAGATCTCCCTCTAGATTTAGATCTCCCACTCAATGACTTATTTTTGTTTTTGTTGTAGGACCATCCTCGTACAGACAAGGCATCACCATTCTAGCTCTCCATATTTTTCCGTCTCATCTCCTCTATTAGCAAGGATGAGACTATTTCATCAAACTGCAAGGCAGTTACATTGCTACCTATTGCAATAACCAGACTATCCCATGAATCTGGTAGAGAACACAACAAACTGATGCACTTATCTTGATCTGAAATTTTAATATCAACAGATGCTAACTGAC
Source organism: Pinus tabuliformis (assembly GCA_031772625.1). Taxonomy (NCBI): domain Eukaryota; kingdom Viridiplantae; phylum Streptophyta; class Pinopsida; order Pinales; family Pinaceae; genus Pinus; species Pinus tabuliformis. Next base: position 395,954,883 of record CM062804.1, on the reverse strand, counting down.
TTACCACGGTATTAAATGCATTCAGATTCTCCGTCACTGAGTCTCCATCTTTCATCCTCAAGTTATACAGCTTTTTCCGCAGGAACAGTTTATTCACCAAAGACTTAGATTGGTACAAATTCCCTAACTTGTCCCACAAAGCCTTCGTCGTAGCTTCCCCTGATACATTTAGCAATACTGAATCTGAGACACAAAATCATATTGTGCTCTTTTCCTTCTGATCCAACTTCTTCCATTCTTCATAGGACACTCCCATTGGTTTAGTACCCGGATCTACCATGATCCACTGATCTTTATCCACCAACAAATCCTCCATCTTGAGTTTCCACAACTCAAAACTCTGACCATTAAATTTCTCGATCTCTATATTTCCATTACTCTCCATCTTCTTTCACCACCAGAATCGATCTCACAGATCTCCCGCTGAACAAGGTCTACCACAAGCCCAAGCAAAACCCCTCAGCAACAAAGGCATCCCCTTGAAGCCAAAATAGCTGTAATACCAAATGTAGGTTTCAACCCTGTACAAAAATTACCTGCATACGAATTCTAAAACACAGATAATAAACAATGCGAGAGCATAACACATAAAACACGTATACACAGAGATTTTCCCCTGGATCCCAAAACCGGGACTACCAGCTTGATTTTTCATTATATTCCTTTTAATGTTATAATACATATTTATACATGCCGAAGCATCCAATACCATGGACTGAAGACCCATGGCATCTAATACCATCGACCAAAAACCATCACATCCAAAAACATGTGCGAAAATCATGCACAAAACCATAGGCGGGTCTGCCCAACCTAACATAGGTTCCAAAACCAAAATTTTTTGGGGCGTTGCCTTGAACCCCATAAAGTGGGGTTACTTGCACCCCTCAAACCCCTGTGACCCCCCTCTACAAAATTTGTGCAACGAAGGGAGGGGCTTCGCCCCCCCTCTAACCCCCGGTTAACTACATGGGCTAGTTGTGGAAAGAATATAACACAACCCAACAATATTTTCTTGTTTTAGTCATGATTTTGCAGAATAGTTTCTGAGGATCTAGGGAATAATTTGAAGAAAATGAGAGAGTTTTTTCTTCAAAACAAGCTCATATACAAAAACCTATCTCATATTTTACACATGTGCTACCGTTTGGGAGTTACATGCATCACTTGGTGGCCCATTTTCACAGTTTTTGTTGACAAAATGATGAAATTTTTGGATTTCGGTTTGAAAATGTGGAAATGTATAGATATCCAGAATGATGTTGGTGATATGGATAGAAAGGAATAGATAGGGATCAGATAAGTAGATAAGATAAAGCTAATTTTATCAGAAAAGATGTTTCAGTTTTATTTTTAGCTTTATCTTAGTTTTTTGCTTTCAAAGATTGATGTTTCTAAGCTTGATGGATAAGGATGTGTTGTATCTAGTCATGATGATCATATTCTAAAACTTGTATTTAATCTAAAAGAAACATAAATAATGGGCTTGATTTTGGGAAAAGAGGACTGTGCATACGTCTTGTGCAAGTTGGTGTATTTGATCTCAGAGATTCTTATGGTATATTACTTTCAAGTATGTTTTCCTTTGTGTTATCTAAATGTCCATTTCTAAAGATTTTATCTTGAATTCATTTTGAGATGCTCAAGGTAATTTTTGAATCATGCATGTTGGAATTCTTCATTTCTCTGTCATGGTTCTTCTAGTACTTGGTCATTAATTTATGTTGCAGAATTCATTATAATATTCTATGCTTCTTGTGATAAGATATAATTGTGTCTCTTTCCATTCCTCACTATACTTCAACTCCTGTCAACTTGGAATGTATCTCTACCCTAACTCTATTTTTCTAAAGACTCATGCATGCCCTGATATTAAGATTATGTTATTGGCTTCATACCTCAATAGTCTTTTCCCAAAACTCTCAACCATTTCATTAAGTTTTATATCATCTTTTCCAGATCTAGTCTCTGTGAGCTTTAGTGTGTTTATCATCAGAATTTAATAGTGAGGGAGCCCCCCAGATTGGAAAGGACTAGTTTCCAGCCCAGAGTGGTTTTTGGTTACCTATGGGATTTCTCTCCTCATCCTAGAGAAATTGATAGAGTGCTAACATAGTGGCGCCATTTATGGGGATCGAACAAAAGTTTTGATTTTTCCCGAGAAATATTATCAAAGTTGCAGATCTGGTTGTTGATGGTGAACAAAAAACAGACACAGAAAGGTTGAACCATTCACGTAGTTACTCTAAAATTCAAAGAATCTATAATATCGAATGTTCACAATGACTTTGAAATTACTAGTGAACATTGGTAATTGTTTTCAAAATGGGTTCTCCAAGAACAAATGCCAAGTATGATCCTATGGATAGATCTTTTATTCCTGGTTTCTAAATCTGATGCCTCGTGTCAATTGGTCAATTTATCTCCCAATATTCAAATGTTAGGATGAATAGGATGTTGCTCTACATCTCATTAAATTTCACATGCATGCACACAAATTGAAGGTTCAATTGTCTAAAGATTGTATGATGAAGATGTTCATAGCAAACTTAGAAGGAAAATCACGGTCTTGGCCTAGACAATTCTTATGGTGATGAAGAGTTCATGGATGAAAATATCCTAGAGGATTTGTATGAGAACCCTTTCCATCATTAAGAAGAACATGTTTCTTTTCCATTAGATGAAAGTGAAACCGAGCAAGATCTCAATGATGATAGTCATGTTCCATCTTTTGCAACTGATTATAATTTGCAGCGACCTTGTGATCATGGGGGAGAATTAGTAGAGCAAGATTGCCAGTTTCCATGTAACCAAAACAGCGATGAAGACTGTGTTTCCAATTCTCCTTCATGTTATTCCTCGTCTTAATTTGCAACCCATGAAGAAAATTATGAAGAACATATTTATGAAACTGCATGCAAAAAAACTTTAGGCAACGAAATCATTCACGGTGATAGCTACCCAGGATTGTAGAAAAATTATGAAGAAGAGAAGGTTTTTTTGGATCCCATGGATATGGACATTCTTGTTGTAGATAAGTTGGCTTCCTCAAATGTAGATTTTCAAGGACACACTTCTCTTTGTCCTGATGCAAGTGAAAAACTTGATGAACATATTGTCTTCTATTATTGAATATCCTTTTGCTAATTTTTTGCCTACCCTGCCTCTATTTTTCTAAAGAATCATGCATGCCATGATATTAATACCATTTTACTGGCTTCATACCTCAGTAGTCTTGTCCTGAAATTCTCAACCATTTCATTAAGTTTTATATCATCTTTTCCAGATCTAGTCTCTATGAGATTTAGTGTGTTTATCCTTAGAGTTTAATAGTGAGGCAACCCCATCTAGTTGGAAAGGACCAGTTTCCAGCCCATAGTGGTTTGTGGTTACCTCTGGGATTTATCTCCTCAGCCTAGAGAAATTTATAGAGTTGTAACAAAACATATCACGGATATGTAATCTACAGTTGTAAATAACATATATGTGCATAGGGGTCTTGTACCTGGCTGAGAATCACTAAGAGACAATGATGCCTCAATAAATTAACTACCATTTCATCCATTAGGTAATAGATACATTATTCATTCATTTACAAGTAAAAACATGATGAGATCCATACATAGCTACTGCCATAAAACCTATATATAACCAACATAATAGCAACACAAATACCAATTTATCATAGCCATGTGATCCACATATAAACTAGCATAATACTCATAGAAATACAAGGAGAAATAACCTCATATTGATAATGCAAAATCCAAACCTGGGAATGGGACTTCCACATTCCACCTAACCGTAGAATGTATGAGCCAAATCTCTCCACATCCATTCACCCCCGTGTCATATTCCAAGCATTAATGTGGGATCTCATAGAATAGATCAATCCAAAAACATCCTAGGCTTCCAAAGGCCATCCACCTCAGCCCATAAAACAGTGGTTCCACCTCATAGTCAGACATCACAAAACCATCATCATATTGATCTCTATCCAAGCCTTCCAGGGCTCTAGATTGTTTGTTCCAACCAAGGCTCCAGGACTGGTAACTCAACCCATAGCTTCCGTCAGGCTCTAGAGCGTTTGTCCAACCAAGGCTCCAAGACTAGTAACTCAACCTGCCAAGGACTCCATAGTGTTTTTCCAACCAATGCTACGGGACTAGTAACTCAACCCAAGCTATTACAAGGCTCTAGATCATTTTTCCAACCAAGGCTCCATGAACTATTAACTCAACCCAAGCTATGGAAACATGAGAACCAACCAAAACAAAACAAGTAAATAAAGCCATAATCTCCATGTCTATCTAGGAAATGGCAAGGCCAGGAAATCCATTGTCAATCCACCACAATCCTCAATGCCAGTGATAGATCAGAACCAGTAATCCACATGTATATTCCATGCATGCCAAAACTAGTGAGGAAAATAAACATGCAACTCCGTACCTGCAAGAAAACCCCACTGTAGCTGTTGATCCCGATGTCCTCTTGCACTTTCCTACTCTTCCTTTTCCTTCTTGCTCTAAAATCCAAGTATGCCACACCCTCCAAGAGTGCTCCAAGAAAAATCTAAGTATCCAAGAGTATGAGAGAGAGAGAGAGAGAGAGAGAGAGAGAGAGAGAGAGAGAGAGAGAGAGAGAATACTGAGAGAACTCTAACACCTAGTTGACAAAAGTTTACCGACTAATCCTCAGAAACCTTTTTATGAATGAGGCCTCTATTTTCTCCATTTTCCATTATTTCCCTTCATTTTCCTCCTCACATGCAACCTATGACCTTTCACTTCCCTTTTCTCCTAATTTCCATTATTTTCCTAAATAAATGTGCCAAATATGTCATTTTGCCTTTCCAAATCCTTAGTTATTTCCTTTGCCAATTTCCTTAGCCGTTAATCAATCACAAGTGATCCCCGTCACTAGGATTTTTCCCAACATTTAGCTTGGAATAAGTGTCCCATCAACAGTGCTTATTATTTTTCCTTTATTAACTATTATTACATGGAATTTTCACCAAGTTTGATACATTTTTTGGTTTGTTCACAATCACTCACGCAACATCTTCTTCCATTTCTCCTCCAAAGTTCTCTCATCAACTCAAAATGGTGAAAATGAGCACCAATTTTCCTTTTTATAACACTTTGGATGTATGAATCAACCTGATTTTTGTCATTTATGAGAAAAATTTCCTCGTTTTTGTTTCAAATACTCTCGATAACTTTTTTGTGAATGTTTTTATATACTCTAATATTGGTTTAAGTGATTTTCTGTAGAATTGACCCACATTGACTCAGAATGAGAATATTCATTTTAGGGACTTTCACATGCTCTTTAAAAGAAAAAATCCTGAGTTACTTATTTCGGGCTCGTAAAATGTCTACGAAATAGATTTGAGCAATTATTTTTCTCTCTTTTCCTTGCTCTTTAAATTGAAAAAGATGCTACAATTTTTCTTTGTTTGTCTAGGTCAACAAATTTTATGAGGATTATCGAATTTACTTCATCCCCTCATACTCATAACACAATGAGGATGATGACTATTGAACATAGTTTTCTCACTTTATCTAGACTTAATATACTACTTACGGAAAAGTAATAACGTTAGGTATACTATTAACCCTTTGTCACACTTGGTCATCAACCATGACAAAGGAACCTTTTGGATTCATATTTATGATCTTTTCAAACTCTCTAAATATGAAAAGACTATTGAGTTTACCCTCTCTGGACTCGTTAAACCTAAACATATTGGGACAAAATTGGATAGAAAGGTGGTTACACTATCTAAACTTTGATGGAATGTTTTGCAAGTAGCATCTTGTCAATCCCTTGAACATGGCACCTTCTCATCATATTACTCTTTTGTGTCAGCTTCTTTATGAACCCTATCATTTTCAAGAGTCTTTCCTTGATACCTAGATGTCCCTACATCTTCTTGTATAACTCCTCCCAACTTTCTTCAATCTAAGTTGCCTGGTCTTCCTGGCATTGTTCCTTCCATTTTTCAAGGGATCAACCTACTCTTTGATTCATGTATCAACCGTTCACTCATATGCCATATTTTCCTTAATTTTGTTTTCCCTGTTGTTCTAAACTAGCTCCAAAAGAATCATTCTTGTCTCATTTCATCTTAATTTATGTAAGACTCCTCATTGCCTACATTTGACAAGTCTCTTCCTATCGATGTCAACATCTTATCTAGGAAGTAGATTGAGAAACACTTCAGTACCCTAGAACTTGCAATCCTTAGTGGAAGGTATTCATGCGTTTGATTGGGATTTTTCATCATTGACTCTATTTTAAACGATTCTATGAGTATTCAATGCTAAGACATATTATTCACGCTCATTAGACTATACTATGCATCTTGGAGACCACCACCCCTATCGGTGGTCATCCTCATGTATATTAATGGTTTTCATCATTGACTGGTAATCAAACAATTTCTCACATGTTCAACCTCAATTCCTACATTCACATGTGTAGGAATATGTTATTTTCGGAAGTGGTGACGAAGACCTCGAGTACATTCTTACATCACTCAGCCTTGTTTCCTCTCTCCAGTTGTGACTATTGTTTTCAGAGACAAATTATCAAATTAATCACATTATGAAAATAATCCACATTGTTCCTATCGGTGGACCCCACAATCATACCTTCGTTGGAAATCAATCTGATTTTTCTATTGAGCATGGGAATGCCCGACTTAAGACATATTTATATATTTTTAAATATGATTTTGCTTTCAGGTCTCCTTTCATCCTAAAACTTAAATACTCTCTCTCTCTCTCTTTAGTGATAGTATGTAAAGTATTGTGGCCATTGTCTTCTTATATGACCTCATACTTTAGTGGGAATCTGTTATGATCTATAAACTATCGTGGATATTACATTGGACAATTCGTCACAACAATCTAAATTTGTACACTATTATAGCTTTATTAAACCTCTATATCTATAAATTTAATTATAATTAGTGCATGTATAAGAATGGAAATTATGCAGAAAAGTGGAGAATGAAAAAATAATCTCGGACACAAATAAGACACAGCATACACTTTGGGAAACCCTTTTAGGAGAAAACCGGTTGGAAGGTGAGGCTGCTTCTCTCTCTTTTTTAGTCTGGAAAATAAGGCTACAAGTATAAAAAAGTAATTACTCTGGCCCATGGGTTTCTATAGTGCACATATCCTATCTATGTGCTCTACCTCATATCTCTCCTAGCTATATTTTCTAGGCTATGGAACAAAATGCTCTTGAAATAATGGATTACCTCTTCCTTCTAGTGGCTCAGTTATAACACAACACAATAGCCTACTAATGGTTTAATTTGACTACATCAAATCTTAACTAGAGTTACAATATAGACTCTTCTAGAGAATTTTACATCACAAACACGTGGCTAGCCCATTTTCCATGAATAATGGGGGTTAATATGACATCCTCCCAAATTATAGGTTTGAAAATAGGAAGGTCAACTTCTGAGTGGCATAAATTTTGAATACAGACTCTGATTGGCGTGATTCTTATGTTTTTGGAAAGTTATATGAGTGTAGAAAAAAATGAATAGGTGCACATTAGAGAAGAAAAGTTTTACCCCAAAAAAACTATGTTTGATGCCTCAAAACAATCCCACAGGTTTCACACCCATTTTGCCAAACTGGATCTCGCTGGTAAAAATGGTCCCATGAGTTGATTCCTTGACTTTTTCAACTTTGAATGAATCACAATGGATGATAAATAATATAATGATCTGATTTGGATCATTTTATACTGGAAATAACCTCCTCATCAGCTAAGAGGAGAATACCAACTTAAACTGAAAGAAAACCTAGATTACAGGTTTATTTGCGAGAGTAACTCACCTTAGAAACAAGCATAAAGCATGCTAATGCAATACATCAACCAAGAATACCACATTAACCTAGGCATGAACACTTGTATTCATCGTGTAGATCTTAATCTGAGAGTTGGCTGACGATCCTTTCTTTGTCACACTGAAATCTCTAGCAAATTTGTGCCAAGGACAAGCAAGTAACTCTTCATCGTTTCTTTGTCAATTCTTAGTTAGCATTCAAGTATCTTCCTTGAACAGTTGCAGGTCCCTTGATCTGTCTGCCTTAGGTTTTGGAAACCTGAGAGGGTTTTCTGTCCACCACCCATGCATTAATCCCTACAACACTCTATTATCTAGATTTGTACTCTCCACTCCTATAGTTGGATACAACATGTCCAAACTTATGGCAGTTGTAACACTCTACCTTGTCTATCAAAGGAATAAATGAGATTTGATTCTATTTAGATATGCCATAATATCCTCTTGTGGAGTGAATGGTCTTTTAAATGTAGATTCTCCTTGTAGAATTCTTTTATGCTACTATTGAATTTGCTACTTCATCACCTGTTTACTACCCTTGATGATGTTATTATTTTCTTCTATTGTACACCTAATCTGCTAAGGGTTATGATGTGGGATATGAATAGCCATAGGAGTCCAAGAGACCACTTGGAATATGAAAAGGTAGGGTCATTATACATTGTATTAAGATGTATATATTGTCAATAGGATGAAATATCATGTTTATCTCATTACTATCTATCAATTTCTTGTGAGTTTAACATGGTATCCGAGTGGGAAATTTCTTGCCCTACTCAAATTTGAGCGACTAGTTTGGTGGCCTTTAGTTCTACCATTATAACATGTCATGGCTAGTTTTTACGTAGTTATTTGGTTACAATATGAGAAAGCCATGAAATCTCTATTGTCACACTACAATTTTGTTATTCCTATTTGTAACCCCTTGCAAAGACTATTTTTAGTATCTGAAAACCCTCTTACATTATCTCACCTAGTGTCTATTTCTTCCATTACAACTAGACTCGACTACTTCTTGGAAAACTTACCTCTAATAGTTTCTACCTAATCACTGGCTATCACAGTCTGTGTAACACCAACCACATTGCAGATCTATTATTTTTTCTACCATACCCATTTGTGCTGGGATCCAAAGCCCATTGACTTAAAATCCTCAACCGGTTTAGTTTCTTTTGCTTCAGTTTTTTTTTTAGAGTGACTCTCAAGTTTTCATGTGTTTCTTGTTTGCATGAAAATTTCCCTAAGGTAAGGGTTGGAAACCTCAATGGAGCAGAACAAGATAATCAACAAAGAGCATTCAAGTAAGCATGCCAAACATATGAATTACTAGATGTGGACCTGGAAACATACCTGAAGGTCCTATGTTTGATGATGTTCACGTAGGGTCCAAACCCTTTGCTTCCTCCAAAATGAGCAGGCATGCAAGTCAATTCACATAAGCATATACATGATAGATGATTCAATGTGCATACATAAAATATATGTTAGATCATCATATATAAGCATACAAATTACTATTCATGAGACAATAAAATATCAGTAACATGACATGAGATTTGTATTGATTAAGAGCAATAGGTACGGGGAAGGTACAACCTCATTCAAGCCAAAGCACCAAAAATCCTTCCTCCAGATTCCTCCAACCTGAGGCACAAAGACAATCTCTCTAACAAATGAAAGGAAATGTTATAAAGATGATAAACATCTCTCCAAAGGAAACCAAGGTTTCCATAGAGACTGAGATTGTAGGAGGCATGGGAAAATCAAACTTGATCTGGGAGAAAAATGGGTACAATGTCGATATCCCTTCTCTTATGTTCTATAGGCCTACCCAAGGGGTGTATATAGACCATCTAGAATTATTTAATTTAGTTGTGTTATGGGCTCTTGTAGGTGGGCTCTTGGTAAAACCTGTGAACCCCGCCCAAAAAATAACATATTATTTTATTTTTTCATATTTTAAAAGGTATACATGGGTATATATTTATAGAACCCACATATGTACGCATTTTAGTGTTGGTAGAGGTGTATGAAATTTAAAATATTTTTTTTTAATATAAGATCAATTATGCATGGGAAAAGGCTACCTAGGACCATATAAGAGCATCAAGTCTATAAGAGTGCTAAATGATGTTATAAAATACACCCCTAATATATGAGGTTCAAAGGGGTACGTGATGGCTGAAATATAATAAGTATAGAGAGAGGATTCATCTGAAAACCTGGGAGGAGATCACCCGATTCCAGCTCATCGAATACCTGTGGAAGGAGTAAGAAAGAAAACTCATATCTGAGGCGGGCATACCATGCTTAGAAGTAATAAAGCATGTTCATTGATCAACTATAAAGTGAATCCAAAATGTATACATAAGTGAACAAAAGGAGTTTTAGAATACATAATGGATCATTAGATTATAGCTGCAAAAGAACTCAATGGAGCTATGTCGTAATATCACATATAGAAGAACATCTAATCAATGATGCAAGAAGATTGTCTGATCAATGATGTTGCATAACTGATCCTTAGAAAATTACTAATTCATAGAGCTGGAATATTGATACTGCATAAACTTGGGTGCTAACATATAAGATGTTGTTGTGAAGGACTGCAACATATAAAGGCAAAAGGTGTCACTGGCATAAAACTAAAGGAGTTGTCAAGCTAACCAAAATGGTGACACAACTCGAGGTCTTCATTGATTGCAAATGGTATATTTCTACACTATGGGAATAAATGAATTGAACTCGACCATGTGAGAAATCGTTTGATTACCGATCATTGATGTATATTGTTAACAAATGCAAGACAACTCACCTATAATGATAATGAGTGTCAAGGTACCCTATTACCATCTAAGAAGTGGGAATAAATTTTTTGAAGTCAAACACTTGAAAGAATCTACCAATCAGGAGACATTGATGTATTCTCACTGTCAATAGCGAAGGAGTCTACCACTAATGACTGAAAACCATAAGCTACTAACAAAAGCACTGTAGACCTTATTCCTAGAGTAATGAGTTAGATTCGATGGAAAAGATCCGATGGAAGGAAGGAATTAAGGCATCCCACATCAACCAGCGCGAGTGTAACCCGTAGGCCAATAATTTGGAAGAACTTGGACAAAGAGAGATGAAGTAGCCATTCTGAAGTACATTTTTCAGCGTACATAAGATATGGCTAACACACGAAATAAATCCTTTGAATCAACCAATAATGAAACTTGACACAAAGGTGTGGAATCCACCAATAGGGTCAAATGGAAACCAAGGTATTACATGAATCCCAATGTGTGATAATGTAAGATGATGTCAAACATAAGGAAACCACTCAGTCAATGGCCCATGATACTGATCAATGTTGAGCAAAAGGTCAGCTATCAATGATGTAAATAGGGCTAGGATGTGACTCTAGGTATACTCTCAGAGAAATTTTTCGAAGTCGATAAGAGCAGACCTAGTAGTAAGAAGTCAATGGGGACCTCCTTAACTGACACGAGTGAAGGACCAAATAGTTGATGTGATACTGAAGATAACTTGACAGACTGGGTATGGCCAACAAAAATGAGTCAAGAGACATAGTAGAATGGCCGATAACATGTTCACTTCCCTAACAAACAAAAACACGACTCAATGTGACTTTATGGCAGCATAAGATAAATTTGTATAAGTTTTCAATGTATGAGGCATTAACAAACTCTCCATATGATTGGAAGAGATAACCAATAGGATGAGGAGTAACTCACAAACAAGGTTATGGCTTCCCTAAATCTAGACTAAGACCCATCTCAATTGAGGAAAGACTTATTTTAAGTGCCTTGTTCAGGGAAACACGACTACTCTAGCTGCCATCAAATGAAGAAATGTCTCGTTCTCGCTCTTTTTGAAATATTTTATTATATTGTATTTTTAATATGTAAAGCCTGAAAAAAAAAAAAAAAAAAAAAAGAATAAATAATTCCTATAGTACAATTGAGAGAACGAGTGTTAAGGGAAAGTGAACTAGTTACTGGGACTGGAAAAATCCTATGCTCAATGCAAGGTAGCATATGTTGGTCATCGACAATCTGTTATGAAACTACCTCACAAAAAGATATAAAACATAAATCAACAACTTATAAATCAACCTCTTCAAGGGGGAAACCGCCTTTACATTACATAAATGAACAATTGTTGGATGATAAAAATGACAAAACCTCCCTTCTATATATAGGAGTCTAAGGGGTCACAATATAATCAAAGACGAGATAAAAAGAATAATATAAGGACACAAAAATAACAATAGTGGGCTTCTCTGGGGCACAATAATAACAATATGGGGACAATAGGGGCACAACAATAACAATAAGGGCTACAATGACAATAGTAATGGGGGAATCACCAGTATCATAGGGACCTAACATGCCCCTCTCCTTCAAAAAAATTTGTCCTCAATGCTTGAGTAGTTCTCGATGCTTTTGTATAAAATTCTCATCCTCCCATGTGGAATCTTCAGTGGGTAAGTTCTTCCACTTTATGAGATACTCTGAAATTGATCAATTTTGTAGCTATCAAGATCTTGTTTCTATTACTGCTTCAGGTTCCAATATGATTTTTCCTTCCTCATCAAGTTCTGCAAATATTGTTTGAAGTAGGAGCTTTTCACCTATAACCTTCTTTAAGCATGAAACATGGAAAAATAAGTGCACTCAGGAATCTGCAGGAAGCTAAAACTGGTATGCCATAGTACCTATCTTTTACAACACCTTGTACAAACCATAATACTTTGGTGATAATTTATTATACTTCTTAACTTGCTTGAGGGAAATTTTTTTATATGGTTGTAGCCGTACGAATGCCCAATCACCTACATCAAAACTTCTTTCACTGTGACATTGATTTGCATCTTGTTTCATTCTATTTTGTGCCAAAGTGAGGTTATCCTTTAAGAGTTTGAGAACTTGTTGTTGATGCTCGATGTGATCTTCCGCTTTTTGAACCTTAGAGTTTTATCTTAATATGATGTGATGGATGGTGGATCATATCCATAAAGTGCCATAAATGGGATCATTTTTGCTATAGTATGGAAGGAAGTGTTATACCACCATTCAGCTAGAGCTAACCATTTGACCCATTCTGTTTGTTTATTAGATACAAAGCAACGAATATATCCTTCCAAAAACTTATTTACCATCTTAGTTTTCCCATCAGATTGAGGATGATAAGATGAGATATGAGCTAACTAAGTACCAAGACAAGAAAATAATTGTCTAAAAATTTCCAGTGAAAATGGGATCTCTGTCACTTACGATAATCTTTGGGTTTCCATGTAGCTTTTGAATTATTTGCATAAATGTAGTAGAAATTGTACTCACTTTAAATGGATGATATAATGCACAAAATTGTGCGTACTTGGTAAGTCTATCAACTACCACCATGATAACACTCTTTCCTTCGGACATGGGTAAACCTGTGATAAAATCCATTGAAACCTCCTCCCAACATTGGCTTGGAATGGATAAAGGTTGTAATAGACATGGGTTCGTAATTGTTTCAAATTTATTATGTTGGCAAACCAAACATTCCACCACAAAAATTTGAATATTTGATTTAATGCCATCCCAAAAAAAAACTTTCTTAACCCTCTGGTAAGCTTTTAGAAATCCTAAGTGCCCTTCCATAAGAATCTTTTGTTTGAGTTGGGAATTATTACATAGGTATAAGCAATCTTTGTACCATAACGTATCATTTTTCCAGCTAAATGTATCAGATGTAATGGAATCTTGTCGTAACTTTTGAAAGAGTGTCCACACTTCTTCATCATTCATCCATTCATCCATTGCTTCGTTTATCCAATCTGGTTGGATAGTATAAATTGTGCAAATAAATCCTTCCACATCCTCATCCTTTCTTGAGAGCCCCTCTGCCACAACATTTTTCTTCCCTTTCTTGTAGATGATTTCAAAGTCATAACCCAACATCTTTGTGACCCATTTTTGCTGCTCTTCTGAAGATAATCTTCATTCTAAAAAGTATTTAAGACTATCATGATTTGTCTTTACCTTAAGTGTATTCCCATTAGGTAGGGTCACCATTTCTTAAGTGCATGTAGTATTTCCAACATTTCCTTCTCATAAATAGCTTTATGTAAATACTTTCCTTTGATTGGATGACTTTAAAAATAAATGGGTCTTTCTTCTTGCACTCAAACATTACCAATTCCATTCCCTGAGGCATCACATTCCACAATAAAGGTTTTTGTGAAGTCTGGCGTAGCTAAGATCGGTTCTTGGCACATTGCATCTTTAAGATGTTCAAAGGCCTTCGTTGCTTTTGGAGTCCATGAAAATGCATCTTTCTTTAATAATGTTGTTAGAGGTGCTACTATTCTCCCATAATTCTTAACAAACTTGTGATAATACCATGTCAACCCGAGAAATCCTTGCAGATGCTTTATGGATGTGGGGATTTTCCATTCCTTAATGGTTTTAATTTTTCTAGGGTCTACCTTAACACCTCATGAGATACAATATGACCTAGATATTCCACCTATTGTACTCCAAAGAAACATTTGGAGCTTTTTGCATATAATTGTTTCTCCTCCAATAGTTTGAGAACCCTGTCAACATGTTGAACATGATCCTTCCAAGACTTGTTGTAGATTAGTATATCATCGAAAAATACTAACACAAATTTTCTAAGGAAGGGTTTGAAAATGGAATTCATCAAACCTTGAAATGTAGAAGGTGCATTGGTAAGGCCAAAACGCATGACCAATAATTCATAATGGCCCTCATGAGTTCCAAATGCTATTTTTGGAATGTTTTCAGTCTTCATTCTAATTTGATGATATCTTAAATGAAGATCCAACTTGGTGAAGTAAATTGATCCATGCAATTCATCCAATAATTCATCAATGACAAGAATGGGAAATTTATCTTTATAGTGAGCTTGTTGAGCTCCCTATAATCCGGACACATGCGCCATGATCCATCCTTCTTGGGAAACAATACTATTGGAGTAGAGAAAGAACTTTGACTAGGTTGAATTATACCAGCCTCTAACATTTCTGCAACCATACGTTCAATTTCACTCTTTTGGGCGTAGGGATATCTATAAAGCCTGATATTTGGATGAAAACTTCCTGGAAACAAATGAATAGTATGATCATGATCACAAATAGGTGGGAGGCCTTTAGGAGTCTCAAATACCTTGGAATTATTGTCCAAGGATTTTTGTATATCTGGAGAAATAGATGATTTCGATGTAGGAACCTCTAGTGAACATAGTTGTGTAATTACACCTCGTTGTTCTTTCTTTAGAAGCTTTGTCATTCTGTTAGAGATGATTATCTTTCTCGGTTTCCTTATGTTACCCCTTAATTCAAATTCCTTTCCTTCTGAAGAAACTTTCATGAAAATTTCTTGAAAATTAAAAGCTATTGTATCCAAGGATTGTAGCCATTAGACTCCTAGTAAAACATTAGCAGCTCCCATTGGAATGGAAAGCATTGGGCTATTCAATACATATCCTCCCATGGATAGCTTGATATTATCACACTTTCCAGAGAAATTTATGGTTCCTCCACTTGCAACCATCACTTGACACTCTGGTGATGGATATTGGAAGAAATTCAATTTCCTGGCTATCTTACAATGAATAAAATTATGGGTACTATCTGAATCAATCAACACTATTACCTTTTCCTTCTTCATATGTCCTTCTATCTTGATAGTTTGAGGAGTGGTAATTATCGCCAATGCATTACAAGATATGGTTGGTTTCATTTCTTCTTTCTCTAGTTTGTTCCTGGTGTATATCCTTTTCTTTTGATGTTTCTTTTTCCTTTTCTTCCTCCTCTTCACAATCTATGTAAAATAATTTCTTCTCGGCACACTTATGACCCTTAATGTATTTTATATCAAAATTGTAACAAATCCCTTTTTCTCTTTTTTCTTCCAATTGTTGGGGTGTCAACTTTGTAGGTTGTGGAAGGTTAGGGGCAACAACACTTCCATATTTATAATTGTGAGTGGTAGGCTTCCTTCTTGCCATAATTTTTCTTTCCATTTTTCTTGCCAACCTGAATGCCTTCCCTAATGAATCGGGTTCCCAAAGGTGAACCTCATGTTGGATGTTATCCTTTAAATTCCCTATGAATACAAAATTCCTATGCTCGTCCGAAATATCTTTTACCCTTATATTCAATTTTTGGAAGTCCTCAATATGCTCCATCATTGAAACCTTTTGTTTGAGATTTATAAATTGGCTAAAAAAGTGTTGCTTTTTGTATCCTCATAATGTCTTATCATTTCATCCATAAAAATTTCCCAAGTGACAATTTGTTTATGAGAGCAACGCCATTGATACCATGCAAAGTAATTTGGTTCCAAATTTAAAATTACAATGCATACCTTTTGTGTGTTTTTCACATTATGCAGATCGAAATATTGCTCCATCTATAGTATCCATGTTACGTTATCCTTGCCATTAAACTTCCTCATGTCGATATTTGGAACATGGTGGGCCTTCGATCCAATGTTAGAGTCTATGAAATCATGATTAAAATTTACTTTTTTATCATCATGATTTTCCTTGACTACCCTTTCACCATTAGTAAGCATTTCTTGTAGGAACTTTGTGAAATCTATTTTCAAATCTTCCATGTTGCCTTTAATTTTTTCTTCTAAGCCATCCATCTTAGCTTCCATGCCATCCATCTTAGCTTCCACATCATTCTTCTTATCTTCTACGCCTTTCTTTAAACCATCCATCTTAGCTTCCACACCATCCATCTTAGCTTCCATGTCTTTATTTAAACCATCCATCTTAGCTTTTGTTACTTTTTGTGAGAGTGAATTTTGTTTCACTTGGTCTCGTAATTTTGATATATCATGTTGCATTTCTTCCTCTTCTTCATGAGTCATGCTATAGCTTTCAGGTTTCTAACTAGGTGTTTCCATTTTCTTTCTTCAGGGCATCAATTAATGATAATTATGCTTCACTATGCCCTTTGAATTCCTTAAAACTAATTTTTCAAACCAAACTTATGAGAAATTAAAAAAAAAAAAAAAAACTACACACATTTTTTCACTTTGTAGGAGCTTGATATTGTATTTGATGTATCTCTGAAATTCAAATCTCCAAGATTTGAATTGTGAACTACTGTATCCCTCTATGTCCCTCTTCCAGCACCACAAGTCTTATCAAAA